>CAJQUW010011346.1:0-352500 GCA_907163375.1 Prostheceraeus crozeri | reverse complement strand
CAATTACAAATACCTAGGACTTTGTGTAATTGACTTTGTGAATTTAATTGTAGCCCATCAAAATATCAGTTAGTAAAGCTGTTGATCTCGAAGGCTGTTCATAAATATCAAAACAATACATAATTGACCAGTCGACGGTATATCATTTTTTTGGTAGATAGAAGAAAATAAGAAAAGGTAAATCCTCATTTAAAATAATTGTATCGGTGTGGAATATCACGGCTATAGTATTAGAAATTCAGCATTGATTTAGAATTTGAAGGTGCTTCGATGCAACCTACATTATAAAAACTTGATTGAAGATGTTGTAATTTATTTTAAGCATAGAATATTAATCACTGATTCTTGAATTTTGATGTCTTCTTTTTTATCGCTGTATTTGCTACATAAGGTTGTCTTAACGGTGAAAATTTGCAATATAACATAACTTGCAACTATTTCTTTCAGCAGTTTGGCTTAAACCCTGTATTTCTTGATTGAAGATTCAATTGAAATCAATGAATACTCTCTCGCTCAATCCACTTTGTATGCTCATCTTTCAGCATCAATTATTGAGAATCCCCGCTATCTCTGAATTCCTCTTAGGGATACAAATCTCAGAGTATAATTGATATCTAAAAAATGAATAGCTCTGTCGCTTACTGCTTGCATTCCATTACGTATGAGGTTATTGATTATCTACCTCACCCAATTAGGGCAACGGATAAAAGTGAATTTGAAGCTACTCACGTTCGCTGACGATCCCAGAAAGGAGTTTTGAATAGTATAAACAATGAAGACAAATGTCTTGCTGTCTGACATTCTAATTCACAGATCCGTCCGATAGAAATACAAACACATCGCAAGTTCAAAGTTAGCAACAAGCATTTCATTTGATGAGCTATAAAACGGAGGCAATATTACAAAATTGAATCAATCATGACATGACTGATCTGTCATCAGATTTTCCCTAAGTTTATTTCCCAAACGTTCACTATGAAGGATAAACATTCGGGGCTATATAGCTGAGTAAAAGATAGTCCTACTAGTATACATTTATCATAATTCGTAATAATATTTTTTCTATTGAAGATGCATTTTCAGTGTTGTGGTTACCACAAAATTAATGTCATGACGTCTACGCTACGACGGATAATCACATATATGTATTTCGAGCACCCACAAGTTACGATTTTATTGAAAATTGCAACATTAAATATAAAGGAAAATTTGGTGATATGGTTTTGATTTGGACTAGAGACTGGTTTACGTAGAATATGCTCTGTTTTGGGGGATAGGAGAAATGTTTCACAATCTGCGTTTTCTGCGCTACCGGAATTGCAGCTTGATGATCAAGAGTGATGGCCAGGTAAATACCTCTCATTTATACAATAACTATGACTTATGATAGGAAGTCTGACTATCTCTTCTTTTACATGTGCCATCCAAAAACACACATGCTTTATAGACCTGCACCATGAACTTCGAAATAACTATGACGTCTATGCCTGTACACTATAGTAATTATAAGTTGTCAGAGTGACTATGGGCGACCCTCACATATCGAGGAGAGTTCATAGTTGCTGGAATAGTTTCGTCAATAAACATCGACTATGTTCCAGTGAACAACAACACCTTTTCTAATTGACAATAACTCAGTTCACGATCTATCCATGTTTGAGTTCGTCGAGCGAAGGACGTACACAAGCTTGATGAGTTCTATCCTGTCTAGTGCTTTTGCTAGAATTGATATTGAAGCGTTAAAATAAAACATTGAACTTTGGATTCATTTGCATTCTGCATCATCTTGCCACGAGACTGCATATTGTTCGCCAAAGAGTGGTCGCATAATGAGCAACGAACGAAGGTTTCTATCAGGCACAAACTTCTGATCGCCCAAATAATTAATTCGATGAATCATGCTTCAGAGATGATTGTTAGGTGTTGATATATGAAGCAATCTTTCGTAGAGTGAAGCCAATACAGTTGTTCAATCAAACTCGCCTCAGCTCAGAATTACTTTGATGGGGCCAACAAGTTCACTGATTTATGTCTGTTTTACTTTTGTATGTTCTTCATTAAATCGACCAATTCTTGTGAAAACTTCTTGATTCAGTTTTCTATTTAATTCCTTTCTTAAATTGTTCTCAGATACTCTGAGAACGATAGTTATTGAAAGCCCGATTCATATTGGGAAATACGAAGACCACCGGAAAATAAAGAAAGCAAACTAAGCAACTTCTCTGACTATTGGAGAATTCTTAAAAGAGCCTTTTTGAATGCTATAAAGTGGAAAATAAAATTAATGCATGATCTGACGGATCAAACTCTTACTATGGGCACGAGACGAACTGAGACGTAACAACAATATTCATAAAGTCAATCGAACCAACGAGTGATAGATAATGCTACGTCGTCCCACGTAGTAAAATGAAGGACTATGAACGTGTGCACACTAGCACGGACAGAAAAATGCGAGACCATGAAGGCGGGTGCGACAGCGGCTACTCGACACTATTTATGGAAAAAATTGAGCTAAGCAGTCTAATAGTTCATCAATGATGAGAAAGTGGTCAATTGCACATCATACAGCATGAAAAACAAGAAAATATCATGCACCACTGTGAACATGTGCGACTTTATCAGACAGGAAGATGTTTGTGGCAATAATATTTGATTATTTGTCAATAAGAATGACAAAAACTGAGATACTTTCTTAAATACTTAACTGGCATGAAAAAGTCAGAATCAGGTCAGTGTTCGTCAGTGATGGGTCACCTACAAATTGTGCAACTATAATGCTCAGAGTAATGGCGATTTGAAACTAAAAATTACACCAACAAAGGAAAATGCACATTAGCAAATTCATAATTGCACACAACATTTCACGCATAAGATAGCTAGTTGAAACTGATACCGCACGTCATGGTAAGTGTACATTGAGAAGAATTATTTGAAATAACGTCATGAAAGTTAAGAAGATTCCTCGGGATTCTGCTGGTGCGGGTGGGAAACACATGTCATATATTGGAAGGATAAATTATTTTTTGCAGCACATGTGAAACCTAAAATGCCTGATAGGCTGCTGACTAATCATCAATCAGCATGATGTGTCAGTCCTGATGAAAAAATATCATTGTTGATTTTACTGAAAGACATCCTGTCGACCATGTTACTATCAACTATCACACCTTCTTTTCATTTGAAATACGCCTTCAGTTGTGTATTATTTCATCACGACGCCAATTTTGTAAATACATGTGGTGTATGTTTTGAGATTTTCTTCATATTACAATCTGTATTAAACTTTGTTTTTAGACATCATTGCATAACATAATGTAGAATCCCATTATGTAAAATTAGAATATCACTGAGAACCTTTTCTTCATTTAGAAAATTCTCAATTTTCATTGAAAATATCAATATGATTCTTATCGGGCGATGTTAATTTATGAAAGTTGGGTTATCAATAACAATTTTTTACTTCATTACAGAAAAATATTGATCAATAAATATGACAACAATACATAAAATACAACACAATGTAATATGCAAAATATGATACCTACTAATACACAAATGTTATACACATGGAATATGATAGAATAATAGACTGAAATTAGCGATGCATTTTCGATAACAACATTTTGTCTGTAATTTCGCATGAAGGACGATATAAAGGAAGCAAATTTGGCATTTAAAAACTTCAACTAGAAATGCTGAATTCAAGAAGCCTAATCAAAACAGCTAATAATTTCTACTAAATGAGGCAGAAGGAGAATCATTTCGAGGTCAAGAAAAATGAGCATATCTGAAAGACAATTTTCATATAGCACATTCACTCACGGCTTTAATATTAAGCCCATTCCACAATCAACGTTGATTACTTAACGACTGCATTTCATAATTCATCATTAAATGCAAATTTGAGTACACATGGTGATCATATTTCCAATTCCGATTTCATAGTATCTCTATCAAAATTCAATCGACTAAATTATTGAACTAACTAAGTCAGGAGTGTCACGCTCACACTTGGAATCTCAGATGCAAATATGTAACATGCTTTTATGTTACAACATTGCATGTGATCATAGACATGCCAACAAACTAATCATACTATCTATGAATTATGTGCCGAACATAGTTCTTGTAGAATGTTTACAAGTGAAATTCAAGAACTGACAAAATGAATTGATGAAGTGGCAAAATTAATTCCAGCTTCTCGACATATTGAATGAGATGTATCTTCATATTTGGATGGCTGGAAGTTACTTCAGTTATGATATGAATTGCTTTAACAGCATATTCTCAAAATGCGCGATACGCATTCAATATCTGTACATTTATATCAAAGGATGTACAGAGGATAGAGAGTTTCAGACAAGAACTAAAATACTTTTGGCAACATCAGACAATCACGGTCAACTTGTGGTGTGCAAACGCTTTGACTATTATTATGTCTATGTGATCTTGTTTGTTATGGAGTGTTTGCATTGGTGCCGAGATGAAGTAATCAGCGAGCAAACGCCGCCTAGCTCAGCTAAATATTGACTCTTGTGTTACCAATCCCAATTGGAAATTCATTTGTGATTATACGGCTATGAACCAAACAAATTAATAAATTGATGATCATCATCGACATTCTTCAACTATTCTCAGTCACTGTGACGTCTGTAGACATGCCGAAGCAATGTCCGCAGTCAAATCATGATTGTTCAACAACACATCTCTTCGTTCTCCTAGTTTTACAATAAGTTATCTAATCGGACGCTGAAACTTTCTCTTAGACATAGCTGATGCAAAATTAGTCAATGACTTTTGTTTGAGCAGTAATTTTTCGAACCCTTAAACAAATTATTCTAACTTACTTTTTTATACAAAAAGACTGCTGACAATTTCAATGTTCAATATTGTTCAGGTCAGTAATTAATGACTTCATTGATTCAGGAAACGTTGATAGACTTATGTCGACATGTTAGTAATGTAGCCAGGAGTTAACATTTGATAGGATGAAATTCATGCAGAAAGTAAGGCACGAAAAAAGCATACGATGGACAAAATCACACGTTGGAACTGTTAGCAGATACATTATGAAAGGAAAACAAAAATTATGCCACACTGAAGAACGACCAAAATCAATGACGAATCAATGATGATGAAATCAAGGTAATGGCATTGGATGGTTTGGATCATCACAGATTTTGCAAAGTAATCACGCAATAAAAAGGTCGCACCTTTCGATCAAAATACATCTACCGGATAAGCAAGCGCAACGAGGCTGGTGTGTGAAGCGTTGTTCGAATTCACGAAAATCAATCAATTGGTCAGTGATTGGGCAGTCTAAGTTTAAAATGCTGTGACTGAAATGCTGCGATGCGCAATACGCTTTCAGTACAATTTTCTTTGACATTCTATTTCTTTTCTATCATTAGTCCTCTAAATACGAGATTTTTGCCAATTCGAAATTTCCAGTACTCAATCTTAAAATTCTCTTGATTTTCAGTTCAGACAATGCTCGACTATGAAGCCTCGCTTTAAAGCAATAACAGTAAATGCCAAAAGCTGGTTTTCGGTCCTCCCAAAGGAACAAGTCACATGTTCATTATTCAGCAAATTTCTTTGAATATGTACATTCCGGTGTACTTTTGTACTTGATCAAAAAATGAAATATTTTCCCAATGCTAAAAATTTAGGAAAACCGCTAGGCTTATATAAAGCTCTATTAGGGGTGTTCGGGACGGTATCGGGATCGGGACGGGATTTGGCTTCGGGATTGAGGTTTGGGATGGGATTTACTTTTGGGAATCGGGATATCCCGAAACTTGCACTTTTCATATTTGACTTCCTGTAAAATCATAAGCATCACGACCAAGAAAAATCCGATTGACCTCGTGCAAACAGATGAGGATGACTTAATTCTTGTCACCGTGCTCATCGTTAGTCGCATGAGACAGCCAGCGCGGCATATATCAAGCTAATAAAAGTCTCAAAGTCAGATAGATCTTAAAAGTCAATTCACAAGCATGACAACGGCCCACGTCCACCTTACGAGATAAAGACAGACGCCGTAGCTAACAAGTTAGATAATTCATTACGCTAACAAGTGCAGTTTTTGGAATGAATCTGCACTCACACCTGCAAACACTCATCTCTCAGAAAAACACTTATCACTACTTAGATATCTATGACCTGCTACCTCTGCTTCTAGTCCGGCAGCCAGAGCGAGTTTCTGCAGGGAACGAGGCCGAAAGTGAGACTTTCACAGAATGATGTGCACCCTATGCCTACTACGAATCGGCACGTCTGCCGAGTTCTAGTGAGTTCCTCTTCTTGTCAGACACGATCAAAGAAAAACACATGCAAATCCAATGGGACGCAGATTGCAGTTTTTGACTAAAACGAATTTTTGTATGTTTTCTCTGATTAAACGAAAAGTACTAAGGCCAGAGTCATAATTTTTGGCATGAAATGTCTTCAGGTTATTTCCTATGATGTGCATGTGCTATTATCATGCATCTGATCGGCAATGTATGTGAGAATGTGGTTGAATGTGGATAAAGTTGCTCAAAACGTCTTTGTTTGCCGACAGTAAGAGGCTCGCCAAATCTAAATGTGAATAGCTTTATAGACAGGGGAGCATGAAACTGAAAGGAAATGACATGAAGACATTTCATGCCAAAAATTATGACTCTGGGCTTGGTACTTTTCGTTTAATCGGAGAAAACATACAAAAATTCTTTTCAGTCAAAAACTGCAATCTGCGTCCCATTGGATTTATATGTGTTTTTCTTTGATTCTGTCTGACAAGAAGAGGAACTCACTAGAACTCGGCAGACGTGCCGATTCGTAGTAGGCATAGGGTGTACATCATTCTGTGAAAGTCTCATTTTCGGCCTCGTTCCCTGCAGAAACTCGCTCTGGCTGCCGGACTATTCGATCGTTCACTTTGGACGCATTGACAGGTTGGCTGACACCGGCGGTCTGCTGCTTCTTTTGTCTATGACATGATAGTTAGCGCAAAACTCGCCGTTAATAATAAAGGATCACACAGCTCTGCTGCGCCAAAAGAAAGTTATGTCTCCTACAAAATCCCAGTTGTGGAATTTTTTTCATCAGATGATAAAAGTTCTAAGTGCCAAAAGTGTGACAAGCAAATCATTGTTTCCCAGGATATGTCAACCGAGGGTCTGCTACTAAATTTCCGAACAAAACATGGACTAATGAAACCCATCGACGTTGTGAAAACATCAAACAAGAGAGGACCCGAGCAGGATCACATGTCACGAATTTTGTCCTTCTTCAGCAAAGTGACAGCGCTCAATGACTTAGCTCGCTTCTTAAACGTCGCCATCTCAGATTTCTAATATGAAAATATCTGCGAAATTAAAACAACGACTCGACGAAACTGAAATAGATACCGTCATTATTGAAATTCACTGTTGTATGGACTTGCACATAGCCGCTATACAGGATTTTTTTAACATGCCCCTTTATATTTTGTCCCCAGCGTTAACAGAATGCTAATGAACTCGATAACACATATCAACTTGCAGTTGATGAACTGAAGCATCGGTTGAAAAATCTAAATGTGTCTGTAATCAACTTCACAGTAGACTTATGAATCGACTCCTTAAATTCAGCGTATGTGGTGATTAAAGGGTATTTCATCGAGGAGAAAGACGGCTCAGTCAACATCGCTAGGACAGTTATAGATTTCATTGAGATAGTACTAGAAAATTTGATTACTTATGTAGTATGCTGTTAATTGCATTAACTCGGAAGGCTTTAATTTGTCGACAAACTGATTTCGTGACTGCAAGGTTACTGGCTTCTTATCTTGACTTCAGCAGGCCTACTCTTAATTCTCGTTTACATTGATAAACAGAGACGAGAATTATATCCTATAGATTGATGACGATAATGCACAATCAGGTATCAAGGACTTAGCAAAATTTACTTTGAAAGATCGCGGCATTATTTAACTGTTTACATTGATACAAGATGACAATATGTACATGCAGACCTACTACATGTAGGAATATCATAATCACAAGATACGATTTGTTTGTACAGGGTGCTGTATTAAAAATGTGACTAAATTTTAATGTAACATAACTTTCTAATTATTCTTGTTAAGACCTTGTTTGTTAATTTCTGTTGGATAATTAGAAAATTATGCTGCATTAGAATTAGTCACATTTTTATGCCGCACAATATATCATATGATTAAAATGATTTAAACGGGATTTACAATCGGCATTGAAGTCTGGGACGGGGTCAAGGTTCGGGATGAGGTTCCGGAATCGAGATCGGGACGGGATTATCCCGAACAGCCCTGGTATATAGTAATTGAACTTAAGATTTTTAAAAGTAGGATGTTTCTATATTCTTAAGAATTTATTCGAACTACTGGATTTCAGGAGAAAACACATTACTGCTCATTGAATTCACTGATTTTTTTCTAGCAAGAGGTATTCACTCTCGATAAATAATTTTCTGATATTGGCAAGCAAAGTGATTTGAGTTCTCTTTAAAAGTAAGATATACCGCATTTCATTTCCTCATATACATGAATACTTGACTAACGTAAACAACTAGCTAATGACAAGAAGTAGGTTACATTGAATATGCGCAGCATCTTGAAATATTCAATTCTGAATAAAAGCAACTCTAAATATCATCATTCGTCTATTGCACGAAAGTAGCTACAGTCCATCTCATGTAAATTGTACAGTCGTTGCATCGAGCTAGTTTTCTTATACGCTCAATTATCTGTTAAGTATGCTCCGCAAAACAATGGCAAAAACACGATCGAACGACTGCAACTACACTTGATGCCAGCGAAAGATATCAACTGTTACTGGAGATAGAAGATTAACATAAATAGTAAGACACAAAGACCAAATGAACCCCAACACCTCATCTTCACGACCGCGATTCATCAGACTAAGATTCGAACACAAGTTAGCAGGAAAACTAACTAAGTGCTCTATCCATATGAAAGTCCGGCAGTAAAACAAAAGCACTGATTTTGTCATGCATTCTAATAATGACTGTTGCTAAAACATGTGCTTTCATCAGCGCTTCTTTCTCTTTCTTCCGTCAGGTTTGTCTACACCTAAAATGCTGCATCAACATTGGTGGCAACGAATATTCCTCTCTCCTAAATTAAAGCAGCAAACAAATACACAGACAATCCAAACTCACCATCTCTTGGCTGGAACTAGCTGCAGCAGCGGCGGCCTGGAGATTGTTCGGAAGGGTTTGATGTCGTCGGGTATGGCGCAGGGCGCGGCAATACTGAGCGATCAGCTGATGCTCGTCCTCACTGCAAGACGAAGAAGATGAATGTGAGACATAGTTCACTAAAAATCCCTTTTTTATCCACTACCCACATGCGATAGTCCATCCATCCGACCGGTCTGGCCACCAACCTAACGGTCTTTTTCCTTCGCCTAGCCGTTCCTGCCGGTTGTGGTCGGTTTCTGGGGGCATAAGAAGAGGAAAGAAGCGGGCCGCCCAGTTCCGGTTGACTGGCGGCACGGGGCAGATGTTGGGACACTGGGCGGCCGCAACAACAGCTGCAAGCGGCGAAAGAAGAGGACGTTGCGACGACGGAGGCGGGAGAGGACGCGACGGGCGGCGGCAGTGTGGATGAACGTGAGGGAACACGACGAATCCTCTCCTCTACACAGAAGCTTTCCCATTCCATCCTTTCCCACCCGCCGCGTGAGTCGATAGTAGCTGTGACGTCACACGCATGGGGAATTCGTAGATATATCAAATTGGGAAAGACTTGGGCGAGACAGGATTACGAGTCTCAAGCATAGGACACCGTTCAGTGACGACACCGGAGAATAGAAAACAGTTAACAAGGTCATGGTTTCGATCTCGACTCAGAACAACGTGACTTCCCTCGATAACTGATTAAACGAGTAAACGAGTGCAGATCGACCAATGTTAAATATGATCGTGTTCCCTCAACCAGCTGTTGCCATCTATGCGCTGCTGGCAGCGTACGCTCTACTGGTGGCGTATCAGTAACGTCGAATAGTAGGATAGGGATGGCGACAATTACATCACAAATTTGAATTCTACATTATTCATACTTACATACTGAAATTTTGATTCAACAGAAGGGGAATTAACAAATTCAGGGCGGCAATATAAGCTATCTTAATACGAATTCAAATGAGAACGAAGTTGCCTTCATAGCAATTATCACATAATTGAGCAATTGACGATACATTAGCAGTATGACGACAAGAGAAGTAATGTAACAGAAAAGTAAGACGATTAGGAATGATATTGCGAATCACCAGGGACGGTTCGGTGACATGACATTTCTCCTGCTTATCTGACATTTCTGGTAAGAGCAGAGTGACACATTCCTGCCCGATTACAGCTTCAGTTTTTGTTTTCGTTGTTGTAATATATTGATCTATGTATGACCAGTGAGGTAACATTTTGATTGTTGCATAAGGTACCGTGTATAATTTGGTACATTGTTCAATTGCAATACTCGCTAGTGCACAAAAATTTCATAAAACTGTCAATAGGCATACAGGCGTAGGCCTACATGTAAAGACTCAGCATTAAGTCCAAACTGATTCTGCTAATACATCACCACTCAGCATGTTATTCAATCACTCAGGTTGGTGATCTTCAACATTATTTATGCAAATGCTTTAGTGAGTAACCACCACGAGACATACATCAGCTGTTGGGCCGCATCACTCGTGGGTAGGTTTGAACCAACGACGTTGGAGTTAGAGGACGTACAAGCATATCCACTAACCACAAGGCCACCAAACCATTTGTTAAGAGCGTGAATTAGCCAGGAAGGCATAGGTTTAACGCAGGCACGCTCTCAACAGATGGTTCGGTGGCCTTGTGGTTAGAGGATATGCTTGCACGTCCTCTAGCTCAAACGTTGCTGGTTCGATCCTGTCCACGAGTGACGAGGCCCAACAGACTGATGCATATCTCGTGGTGGTTACATCTGTTGAGATTTGATAAATTTATCAATTGCACGTCTACTTGTCTTGAAATTCTTGATGCCAGCCGCACATCTTTTGCATGGCAATTTGATCTATTGTTTATTTAATTTCATTGTGGTTGATGTAGTAGGTCAACTTTCTTTGATCTTATGTGAATTAATTTAGTAAAAGATCGTTGCGCTTTCCCGAGAATGTTTATCCAACGCAGAATTAACGATCAGCATTGCAGTCGAAATTTGCTACGACGACAAAGACAATAAGTGCTTCGAAATGTTGATTAATGTAGAGATACAATACTAAGTAGCCGGAAAGTAGCCTGCGGTGGTATCTCCAAAAGTGCGGTGTCTACATATTAACTTGGTGCATGTACAATGTAGGTTCATGTAAACTATGGTTTCTCGATAATACCACTTATACAATTCAGAAGTTTAATCACACAATTCCTATGCGGCCGAAGACAATGCGCATTCTCATAAGAGAAAGTACCAAGACTGCTCGCAAAGGCTAAAATTAGATAATATAACATGCATCAGTAATTGTTTTAGTTAATTTGTAGCATGCAAATTAGGTTCTCTTCAGTTTCTTAATGAAATATCGCACGGTTAAACCGGGAAGAATAAACGGGGATGTTGAAAGCTAATGTAGTTTGAGCCTTTCTGAGTGACAGTGATGAGTTGAAATGGAGAAAAATTGAATGTCTACTGCCAAATTGCATAAGTACATAGACATCTGTCTAATAAGTTCATGCAAGCTGTTACTGTCCGACTTCTTCGCAAGCAAGAATAAGGGTGATGATTGAAGAAACAATTTCGAAACTAGTTCAATTTGCTCTTCTTAGTTAACAAGAAGTTTTAGGAGAATATCGATGCGGAAGCTATAAAATGAGAGGAATGCTATTGCTGTCACGTATGATGAGAAGATGATTGAGACCGGAGGGAAGTTAGGAATTTGTCACCACTAATCAATCGCGCTAATGGTTTGCCAGGGGGTGAAATACTTATCAAGCTGACTCTCGCCTCTCAGAAATTAGGAGTGACGGAGCAAAGTAAAGTTTGTGAAGTTCTTGTAAGGGTTGAGGGTCGTAAATTTACGTCGAAGGTTTGCATAACAAATTGGGCTTGGAATAATGGTAAGTGATGTCATATATTCATTGATAATCCAGCACCGTTTCACAAGCATGAGTATTTTTGCTGATGTAGCTATAAAGCCGATGGGAGATTTGAATTATGCAACAGGCTGATCAACTATATTCTAAACGAATAATTTTAAATAATTACATAAAATACCAATTTTAGACTGACTGAAGTTTCAGTCAGATAGGATATCTCTCTTACTGGATACTTGGATAAAACGCAAATGTTTTATGTTTAGTTCATCACATTCCTAGATTTGTCATTAGACTATCTTGGACTGCAAGATATGAACACGGGAAAATTCATCAACAAAACAAAATTACCAGTAAGTGGCGTTTCGAGATCAGATTCCGTTGAATATCTGTTAGATGCTTGCCATAATTATTGAAATCATAGTTCCTTATAAGAATTCAATCGAAGATTTGCATTGTCATGTTCTGTTCCAAATTAGAGCTATACTCGATCGGAAATGAAGTCTTATTACTGATGACTTTTATGCGAAAAGAAATAATATCATGAGCAGATTACAGGCTTCATCACTTATGTTCATCCCTATCTTCCAACGCGCAATACCATTGAACTTCTAACACATATATATAATTTCCAAAATTGCTGATGTCAGGTAAAGTAGATGCTACAGCGATATGACGCTTTCTCTTGCATGATACTTGCAAATTCAAAAGTCATGCACTTTCTCATTCTCATTCGCGTTATGTCAGTCACAGAATGCTAGATTGTTGGGAACAGACCGATTGTGACGAATAAATTTCTGGGAGCATGTCTCAGCGCTCTCACAATATTTTACACCTGCATCATCAGTCTCACAAATAGAGCTTTTCACATACCGTCCCCAGTTGTGAATTGACGCATTCAAGCACATCTGTGTCAATTTAGCATGTATTTTATTGGGCATGGACATCATTTATCGACAGTATAACTTTGCTCCGTACCTGAATTTACCACCAAGAATCACTCATCAATTGATATCGAAGTAATGGTTTTGTGGAGAGCATTCCAGGGTAAGAATGTATTACCATTTACAGGGTTGCCAGCATCAGTCTTTTCGAGATCATAAGACGGAGAGATGGCAAATAGCATGAAATATTGAGATATTCCATGCAGGATTAATTTGGGTTGATTTCAAAAAGTTGTTTAAAAATTGAAATATTAACTTAATGACATTGTAAGTAGTGATGTTATGCGGCATAATTTTTGTTATCCGGATACTTATTAGTAAGTAACTTTTGCTTGCTAAAACGTCTCAATTATTTGTACAAATGATTTTGTTGATTATATTCGTTATAGGTACATGTACATGCCTTTTTCATGCATTCGCTTCCGATCGTTATGATGGCCTACATACATTATGAGACGATATGATACTGCAGCAGTAAATTAAAGTAAGTTTAAAAAAAAGTTTTCACTTATAGTTTGTCCACAGTTGTTGGCAATAAACTTATGACTTCATAGTGCACTTAATTAAGATAAAGATTCTTGTGTAAACCTAAACTGAACTGATTAGTTATATGGTCTTGTAGTAAAACGTCTATAGTATATTGTATCATTTAGGCTTACTTTAGAGGATCAAAAACACAAATTCATCCGAAAAACTGTTTATGAAGATAGTCTTAATTGAAATCATGTGCCAGGAAAATCAGTTTATTCGAGGTTTAACCTTTTAGGCGATTTCTCATTTCTCCTGTTTGTCAGGATGAGACTGCTCTTTGAGAAAGCACGATGACTATCCCTACAGTTGACTCCCTCCAACTCGCGCGACATAACCATTTCCAAATAAACGTGTCTCAAAACGGTAAATAAAAATAATACCGATATCACAGAACTCACTCACATAATTTGTGTAAAATTCTTGCAAAATTTTGAAAATTTGAAATCGTCCTAAAAAGTTGTTTTACTAAACAAGAGTGGACGACTGGCAACCCTGAACTATTTACTGTATTTACTCATTTTGTAATGTACAATCACCACAACGGAAATCAGGAATTGTAGAACAAAAGATAGCCAAAATAACTGACGCCTCAACGGTTGTTCGATGGGTGAATTCTAAACAACCACCAAGCTCCAATGAAGAATCCAAATAATCTAGGTTATCTAACATGAACCTTAACTAGACAGCAATAACTTAGAAGATATCATCCAACCACCCACTACGAGTTATGCTTATCCATTTACCTGCTGAATTATTATTTATTCATCCTTTTTCTGTTGAGATAATCAAATCACAAAGGGAACATCCGGTTAGCAACAAGCTTTCGACAAGTATAAATCAGTCAATCTTTCATTATCCTTAGAATTTCCATTATATACTCTTACATCCATCATAATTGATTCCATTCATTATGTCGCAACAGCAAATCGGACAGTGTTCTGAAATTAAGTGCTTTCAGTTCCAACTAGTCCCACTGATATCAAATACATACTTTCTGTAGCAGACACCGAAGTTGAAAAACTAATTTTGAAATAAACGCCGCATTCACTGACGATTATAGAAAGAAGGAAAACTGATTTAAGATAGAGCATATGCCGTTTATTGATCTGAATAAAAAAAAACGGATTAAGCGATCCAACGTCACTGTAACGCAAATGCTTTAATACTGTTGCTAATGAAATTCACTAAAAGGACGCGTAGTGTCTACACAACCATACTAATAGTGAAAAACATGTTCACTCCATGCCAATAGTTGTGACAATTAATAGTACGACAAAAGAGTCAACAGTTGTGACAGTAGAAGTGTCACCAACGTCATAATTTTCAGCATAGCTATTTATCTGACAAATTAGGACCACAATCATGTACAATTTAATTAGGGATGGAGCGCCGAAGAAGTTGCTTTGATGCTTTCTTTTTAATTTACAACACTATTGAGCTTACTTGAGGTGCACACTAAGTTTTTATTGTGCAAAATTTGATACCGATAAGAAAAATATTATGATAATTCCTTACATGATACACCTAAATGGAATTCGTGGGATTGAAAATGACAGTGCTCCTCTTCTATGAGCAGGTCAATGAAAAGAAAATCAAAGCAAGAAATTGTAAATGTGTAGCAGTCGAATTGGCATCTATGCAAATCACTGTCACCATGAATGAATTTGGTCTCACCAAAGTCATTGGTAGTGCAATGGAAAGATATTGTTGATTCACTTATTGTAAACAGTAGTGAGAACGGTTCCTAGTCAAAAATTGTCGTTTTACAAAATGGTTCTGAAACTCAGTTTTGATAAATATGTTCCACGGAAAGCCTCAAAACAAAAATTGAATGACAGAAATGCTCTGAGCAAAACCTGAAACTCAGGTTTCTGCTGAAATTTTAGCCGGAAAATCGGTAGCCTCGCAGAGTTAGTGGAGATGGGTCTAAATACGTCTACTATCAAACTGTCTGAGGCTGCTAATTTTCTGGCTAAAATATTAGCAAAAACGAGTTGTTGATGTTGCCGAAAAAGCTTCTTTTATTTCAATTTTCTTTCGTGGCCTTCCCTTGGAAACTTTTGTTAAGCCCATTTTTGAGACCACTTTGACTTGACACCGTGAGAACACCAGCTAAAGGAAATGCTGTCAACCGTCACATCATTGATAAACATGATTTCTTCTCTGTAATTCTCAGCTGTGGTCTGTGAAAGCAACGAAGTCTGATATGACCTAATTCAGCACCATTAAGATTCATGCGGGACTTCAGCTTCGTCTGGTTGCCTCATTAATCTGTCCACGGAGCGTACCCGCCGTAGATCGCTTCCGTTAATATGGATCGACTGTTTACGTACAGCTTCATGATTATATTACGCACGGTGCTGTTGTGTAGTCCGCACCATTGACCGTGAAATTCAAGGCTTTTCAAAGTCAAACTGCCTCAAATTTCACGGTTCTTCAAGTCAGTTATTTCCATGGACCTCTGATAACATACAATGGCCATTAAAGGGTATCAGAGGTTATTTCGAGAACTAAATTTCTGTAATCCATGTCCTAAATTTCAGGCTTGCGTCAAATTACAATGTAATTCCCGCCTTCAAATCTTTAATTTCTTTGAAAAAATTTCAGAAAAATGAACAGATGCAAAAAATAAGATTCATTCCAGCTAACAAGTAACTGATAACAAAGAAATATAAGAAGTCACATAATTTTAACCTTACTGCATTTAATTAAGTATGGATTACAGTTTTTTTTAGATGACTGAGAGAGGATCGCTCACCACTCCAATTTCATAAACATTCAAATGCGCGTTATAATTAGGTACTGATTTTATGAACAGTCCTTAACTCGTTAAAAATGAAAGCAAGATCGCATTATAGCATTGGTGTGCTCAACCGAAACACAATAGCTCTGCATGTAATAAATATAAAAATCTGGCCTTCATAATACAACCACAAAATGAGATGCATTATATTCAACGACAAGCAGCTGACTAGTGCTTCATCAGCATGTAAAATTAGTCATTAATAAAACTAACGATGGAGTTACACGAGCTATCATTGCATGACGCATCGAAAAATTATTTTTTCCATCACTCAAAGCTTGACGCCCAAATTCAAGGCCTTTAAAGGCATTTTCCCAAATTCAAGGTTTTTCACGGCTGGTCAAGATCGGGAAAACCCGGTATGCGTCGTGATAACCGAATTCCGGTTCTGAACAGAGTCACACATTTTTCTGCATCCTGATGTACTTGCTCTTCATTGAACACATATTTACGTCAGAAATACTAAATTACAAATAATGTGAAAGCATATTTATTTACGCAATCAGCAATGAGCATTTGTATTCTTCAGTTATTCATAGTTATTCTATAGCAACGTATTTTAGGACAAATAATAAGTTCAACCAAACGGGTGAAAAATACATTGTAGTGAATATCAATAAAATCGTACAAATTTTCGCCGGATTGACTGCCTGATCACATAAATGGCAAAATTTCAAGATTTGATATCCATTAAATAGTTATTCAGAAGCTAGGCTTTTCTAAACTGATCCAGTACAATCCTGTATCAAGAATTTTAATCAGAAAAAGTCAAATCGGGCAAGGCTGCTAATTTATACCTACATGTGTAACTGAAACTCAACGACTTTCTCAATAGATTACGACACAGAATTTACGAGTTCCGTCGCTTTCCTTACAAAAATGATTTAAATGATAGCCGCGGTGGCAGCAATTTTAAATAATTATTATACTCAAGTGAATCAACGTATTTTTCATATTATTATCATTACCTCATATTTCCGCTGTAGTTAGAAGAGAATTTCGACCTTTAAATGATGAACGAGTTTAGGACGACACATCAATATTCAAACTATCTGTTTGACGCGTTGTAGTTTCAAGATAATCGAATCAGAGAGCAAATGTAACGGAAATTTGGCAGTAATACTCTATAGTGTTTTCTCGAGCGTCACTGCGCTCTGCATCGATGATGACATCATCATAATGTCCCATCAGTATTACTATTTCAGTGCTGAGACACGTTTCCCTAAAAGAATCGTCGATAAACTGCAACAGCAAGAGCAATTCCCCAATGTGAGCTGTCTTTCAATTGAATGCCATACCATTCCATTAGAAATACATTGAATCAAAAATCTGCTTCTCTTTTGATTTATCGACAGTTTCAACTTTATTCAATTTCTGTAAGCGTTGTATGGAACATAAACGCCTCATTTCTTTCTTGCTGGCTTGCTGGAAGTAATGCTCATAATAATAATAATAATTAATTCAATGACACCTCATCGATCTCTACCACCCAAAAGTTATCAGATAAAAATGAAGATGGCAAGGAGCGAATATTACATAGGCCTGTATGACATGTATGTACTACCCAATTGAAGTCTGCGTCATTGATTGAGTACAAGGGAAAATTGTTGCAATGGAATGTAATTGAAGTTAAAAAACATGCATAGGCAATGTGAGACCCAGAAAGGGAGAAATGATTTCTAGAGAAGAGACAAGATTAGATGTAAAAAAGGTAGGATTTGATGTTTCAAAATGCACATGAAATATAAATAATAGAACTGCAGCATATTCCCACCGATACGAAACTGTTCAAATCTGCAAAATAGATACATTGAAAATACACAAATAGCAAATTCATGCACCTTGCATGTTGTATACAGCTCTTTGTTACGGTGGTTGTGACCAATGCATGACCGCTGGAGATGATCTCCCAAGATCTCGTTGCCACCTCATCTAGTCCCTTCATCTTTTGTTCCTTATGATCCACTCCTCTCACTCAATTCCCTCATGTTGCTGAAATTCCACTCAATCTACTTTTCTTAACTGACGACCTGCTGCGCGATTCCTTACATCTTTCACTGTACTTCCTACTTCCCCATTGTATATTTAAAAAAGATTATTAGCAAATACAAGGTTTTAGATCCACATTAAAATGCAATGAAAATGAATTCTCTTCATTGCAACAACATAATTTCTTGTAATTTATCAATGAAGCCACAGCTCATGCAATTTAGCGGGTAGAACACCATTTCAAAAAATCGCATGCGAAATGTAGTATTTTGTAAGTGCCCTCCGAGCTGTCGGGTACCACTGCGTAAAACTTTGGCTTCTGTTAAAGGGATGGATTGATGCATAGATCCCAATACACTTAATGAAAAAAAGTATGACTAAAAAATAAGTTCTTTCATGCATAAGCGGCTTGCCGAAATCATCATGCGCAGAACACAATCGAACAAAACCAACTTCTCTGTGGTTTGTTTGCAAGACATTTTCGGTACATAGACGCATTCATAGACTTGAGTGGACTGGAGTGTGGTATGCATCGGATTCATGATGGATGCGCTCAAAAACAACACGAAAAAAACTTTACATTTGATATAGGTTATAGCATCACCAGAAACGTCGTGAGTTTGACATTATCTTTTTAAATTTTTCAATACATCTTCTAATTCAGTGTAGCACTTTTAATATAATCATCGGAGTCCTCTTTAATTAAAAAAATAGAATCGCTTGATCAATGCTGTCGGTTCCTCAATGTCCTGTCAATAATCATATTTCTCCTCTTATCTTAACTTCCTCGAACTTGCATCTATGTCCATGGTCGAAAGTTGACTTCAACACGGATGTTTTGACATGGACTTCTCACGGACTTTCCATGCTGATTGTCGACAGATTCATGAGATGCTACCGTTTGAGGAAGCTTTGATTTTTTATTGTTCAAAAAGTCTTTGTTTATATCACTTAAGCACCTATCCGAGCTCCAATGCATTCAAATACTTTTGTGTTTATTGTGATAAAGAAATTTGTCATTCAATTTCAATAAGTTTTAAGATGAAACAAGTACAAATAATTAAAAAAAATTGTCATTCAATTTCAAAAAGTTTTAAGATGAAACAAGTACAAATAATTAAAAAAATCGTATTGCTTCAAAATTAAAAAAAAACACAATGTATCCCCTCATGATATTTACATAATCCTCTAAGTTGTAAAACCCAAATGCTTCATCAAGAGATTAGAAATTTTGCCCAACTCTGATGATCGCTGTCAAACTATATAGGCCTACTTCATTGGCCCGCGCTTGTCACAAGAAGTGGATAAGAAATATTCAAATTCGTTTAAAAATGAAAACTACAAGCCCTGATATTCTATGAAATGCTTTAAAACTGAATTCTCAATTGGTGTAAATGTGTCAGTGTTTCACGCTAACCGGTTAAAACCTTTACTGGCTTCACAGTCGCGATGTGCTTTTATGTAATTCAAAGTGCACCTCTAAATAATTTGGTAAGTATGTAGCAAACAAAGCTTTAAGTTTCCTTTTTGGGTGGAGGGAGATATGCTTTAGGATAATATTTTACGAAAAATATTTGGAAAAACATTGTGGTTTAGTGTTAAAACAAGTACCCGGGTAGGGGCCGTGCCTAGTGGTCACACGGGTACCCGGTCACGGGCACAGTCCGTTTAGAAAATCAAACAACTACCCAGTGACGGACATGGGTACTGCTATAAAATCAAGTGTGGTCGATCCCTAATTGTACATATAGGCTAATGTATGTCTTGTAGAAACATAATTAATTAGTACAGCATATCGCTTCATGGCATTCTTCAGTTCAAACTTATTTGAAATATCTCTATCTAGTTTGCAACTTAATGTCATTTACCACTTAAGCAGAACGGTCACGTGTTCCCAGACTTAAGTATTGTGTTATTGTGGTACTTACGGTTGACTACTGGAATTAGATATCCGCCGAGGAGAGGAGTCGGCAGAAGCAACTTGCCGAGAGTCAGAATAGCTTCTATGTCTGGGAGAGGCTGTGGTCGTTGATGAAGGAGGATGGGGAGGAGAAGGACGTGCAACAGGTGGAGGTATAGAGGGCGCTTCTGGAGCAGGCATGGAGGGTGACTGTTCGAGCGAATGAGATGGCGTTGTGGCCGGACTGAAACATAAATTTGAAGCATGGAATACATATTCATAGCTAAAAGAGCAGCATATCGAAGTCAAACTTTGCTAAAGCGCTAATAGAAAGCAGGGCAATCAATCACTACATACGTGTATTTTCAAACATTCTTACGTGTGATTTCGACTATTGCGAGATTCTTTAGCGTTCACACAGTTGAGAGCTGGTGCAGACAGATAAATGTGTGCTGAAATATTTTTTTGTATAAATGATGAAATACTATAGATCTCATACATCAACGTTTCTTTGTGGGTGCCCATTGCCATAGAAAATCTAAAGATGGAAAATACATGAGTTCTCCATGCCGGCGTATCGTCTTTATTCAGACATAGTGTGGAACTGATAGGTAAGGTATCCACAGCGTAGCTACTTACTCGCTCCGTTATATGCCTGAATAGAGAACGATGAAGCACTGACGTCAAGAACTTATACATATGGTATCTGTTTTTGAAATGCATTTCCGGCATATTCAATTTTATATTATTTTATAATATATATTTCTATATGTATTGATGTTGACCGGCTGCATCTACAAATCGGTGCGGTGACATTTCTTCATCATAATGTTGTAAAGCTTTATTGACTGTGTCAAATGAGACATAGATTTGTCAAACTAGCCAAAAACAAGACTTATTGAATCCGCGAGGACTTTTGAGTTACACAAAATAGAATTCCATGTCAACCCTACAAATATCTTGATGTACTGCGGTTATTTGCAATTAGTATACACTTTCAGCTAAATATTCAAAAGAATACAGAAAACGCACGCCAATTTGATTTTTATCTGATATATGAGCTATAAGGTGAAAACGTGGATCGAAAATTACAACCAAATGACGATTGAACAAATCAATGACTTGTCGCGGTTACAAATCATATGAAAGAAATCAATTGTTAATTTCTAAACACTGAGGATAATCATACCTGTTGTAAAATTTAATTCGTTGAAATAGATCTGCGATGAAGGCAGGGTTTTTGGCAGTAGAGTTACGGTGTATTCAAATGGTAATATTTAATTATTTAACTCAATATATTTGATATAACACGTAGTATGTGACGTGTACAGTACTGGTGTCTAATCAATCACTGTATTCTTTACATTCTCGTTATTGATTATTCATTTGTTCATTTCATTATCCCAAGCAAACGGTGCCAACATAAGGCTTAAAAGATTAGAAGTCTTGATTCTTTCGCTTCGGTCATCTGCCGTCGTGTCGCATTTGGTAGCAGATGTAGCAACCTTGCGCATGAGAGTGGTTCGCATCACAATGCAAATTGGATTCGCTGTGGCGATCAGAGGTTCCAGCTACCTGTACTTAATGGCAGATGCAACAGGCGGAGGCATAGAGAGCGCATCAGGAGGAGGAATTGAGAGTAACTGTTCAAGCGAAACATCGAAAACTTTAGAGTAAAGCGTGCTACTCTTTATAGTCCAACTTTAAAGCGCTAGTTGTAAGCACGACCAATCAATCACTAGCTGAATGTTCAAACGTGTGATATGAGACAATTGTAAAATTCTCTAGCGCTCAAGATGGCATTACCCATGACGATTCGATACAAGAACATGGGCGCACTAAGATTTCGATTGAAAAGAAATGCTAGGACACCTCGCAAAGCGAAAGAATAACAACAGAATACTGATCAGAAATGCTGGGTAAGTGGATTCCCATGATTCATTGCTCCAGACTCTTACACTACTACACAACACATCTTGAAAGAGTTGCAGTTTATCTGAGTAAAACCTCAAATTCTTCTTCAATCACTCCCCAAGACAATAACGAAGACATCACTTCCTCTGCTGCCTCTCGTGTTTGGAACAGAATGCATAGAAAGTTACAAAAAATCAATATCCCTGTGAACTTTCAGGTTTCTGCAAGAGAACTGCATTTTTCAACTAATCAGTCTTTGCTGACTTATAGTTTTTGTCACTGAATGCCTTTGTAAATTTTATTTCGAAAAAGTAAGCGCTTTGTGCTCTCGAAATCTGTCATTCACCATACCACCACATTTATTGACTACATTTCGTAAATATACACGCAAATAAAGATAGCGTGTTCCGTAAATCTCAAGAGCTCCATTATTGTCACTGTCACATCGTCTGACCAATCACATGTCTTTGTTTATTCTTTACACTCATTTGCGATATTTTTCCATTCATGTGACATGCCTACCCTGTGATACCCCTTTGCTAGCACCTACTGCTATCTCCTGCATGATTATCCTGCCCAAACTCACTCACTTCCTTTCCCAATGCCGTTATTTCTTAAGAAGACTCCGAACACCGTATTCCTCTAATAAATGACTAGCTGATTTTTTTTCAACTATGATGAATTCAAGAATTCAAATATCAAAAACGAATGGAAGATGACTACAGCATGTTCTTGAAGCATTGAGTGGTAGCTGATGCAATCCTGCATGATAGACGACTCACCCATCCACAGATGCGCCTTCTTGCACAGATTGCACAGGAAGGTAGCCGAGTTTGTCTTGTCGTTTATGTTGACGCTTCGATCTCAGTCGATTTCGGAATATTCGAGATAGATCACGCAGTTTTTCACCAGATGTAGTCTGAAATTAAAAGTTGTGAAATTCAGAACCCTCCGGTTGAAAACTTAAAGTTCTTGCCATTACATGTACTGGAGAATCATAAGCACAATGTTTTCGAACTCAGTAGATCATGAATAGGACTATCTATCAGTAAGGGATATAACTTTAAGTCCAACTACAAGCTCAGAAGTAAGTTTATAATTGTCATACCTCAGTCGCTGTGAATGGACTTATGTGACAACGAAAATTACACAGCAGCGCTCTTCATCGACTGTCAACAATGGGTATCAAAAACAACTTCACTCATTTCTTTTTATAATCACAATAAAAGACAAGGCAGCGCCAATCTTACATTTCACAGATCTGACAATCTCCTAAGACTCGTCGGTGAAAAATAAAGGTTATTTAAGAATTAACATCCAATTCATTCAGAGGAGGATTATCAATTTATCACCAGTTAGACAACAAACAGTAGAAATGAAGTACGTCCATAGAAATGGAAACGGCGTACCGGATGTATTAATCAGCAGAGGCGATTAAAGCAAAAAAGATGCTTGCAGGCATGTGCACTGAAGTTATTGCCACTGAGTTCTCAACTGGCTGACGATAAAATCAGGTCATAAAACAAGGCGGAAAAAGTGTTACGTTAAGCTATGACATTACTAATGCATGAATGATCCGCTCCAATGACCAATTTCTCATCTAACAAAATAGCTAATATTGATCACATCTTCTTACATCACTGTTAACGAAAAACAAGTAGTCAAAGAAGTGTTTGAATCACTCATTAAATGAGTTATTAGTTTTTCATACACTACTAAGTTAACACATTCCCACATAGCCCAAATTCACATACATGTAGATTATGCAACATGTCAGTCAATCAGGTCAACATGTCCATCTTATCCCAGTTGAAAAGATGAGACTTTTCGATCGCAGTCACTCCGAACTGCTAAACCGACTTCTTGCTTTACATCACTTGACTCGGGTGATACCCAGTTCACCCAAATTGAACGGTCGCTTTGAATTCTTAAGCTATACAATTTGTGCACATGTACAATTTGTGGATTTCGCTGTTTATTGGCCCTTTTAAAATTCGATTTTAACGAATTTTATCATTTCTGCCTCTCTATGTGAGCATAGAGCTTTTGACACGCAAAACTTCATTTCATCTACAGGAATTTGACCATGAATAGTTCAATAGGGAATCAGATACTACGTCTTACACTATGTACATGGTTTCCACTTGATCTAAGTCATAAATGGGCGGTGCACTTACGTGTGTGGATTATTTTGAATACTGAATAATAATCATAGTTTTCTTTGCAACTGACAATCATAATAATATTTCAAACGAACATCACACATAGCCATCATCGTCATGTCTGACATTTTGTAGTCGAAGTTGTCAAGAACGTTCCTCGCTTGTAAAGAACAGTTATAGGTAATACGCTAACACTTTAACTGGTAGAATTTTCGTCCTTAAGTGAAACCTTTGCGTTTTCCTCTTGCCACTTTTGCTTCAAATACTTCGTCGGCGGAAATCTCACCATACAAATGTTTGTCTAATAAAACATGAGTGTATATTTCTTATGCAGCTTTTGAGGCATTTAAATTGACATTTTCGAGACATTCAAAACTGAAAGACACAAGGATCTAGCTCGAAATGTTAATGTTAGCCATCAAGAGACAATGGCGTGTAGGACAGACGTCAAAGTCCCCCAAAAATCTAATTGAGAATCAAAACGTACAGTAGTTCAGTAGATAAGAATAAATATCGTCAAAAATTGTTTTGAGCACTCTGCACTCATTGAGACATGAATTCATGATCGTTATTTTTCAAAGTATTTGATAATTTAGCTGCAAGACGATCAACTTCGACACCATTTGTTTTCTTTTCTGTAAACTTATGTCAAACCATCAAACGCCGAAAAATATAAAAAAAAATAATAACTATGGACAAGCAAAAAAACCATTAGGATTAAATGTGATTTGATGGGGCAGAGGTGGAGATGACCATGATTCAGTACGAAAGCAAAAATCCCATTTCTCTCTCCATATCATTATAATGCCAAGGTGATAAGGTAATAGAAATACTCTATAATCGCCAGACGTTTCGGGTACCTATTGTCAATGGCACAACCTTTGATTATCTTTTTATAGCACCACATTCTTTATTATGCTTTACAGCAGAACCTTTTACAGCATAATCAAAGGTTTTGCTATTGAAATAGGGTCTAGACCCGCTATGTCTGGCGATTTGAAGCATTTCTACATTACCATATTCTTTTTCCTGGCGTTGCATATATATCAAGATAAAATTGGAACTTTTTGCATTCGCACTGATAAGTGCTACTCTTCGTTACTATTTATGCAGAGGTGTTCATCGGTCCTCTGAGGGTTAAAATACTTGAAATACAAATCGATAGGGACCAGATTCATCAGGGGAGATGAGGTCAAAGTACGATAAATTAGGCATTTTCTTTTAGCATTCTGCTAATGCAAAGTCGAAATGGATAAGTGTTAATGTTCGTGTGTCGGTTCGAAACTTCGTAATGCAGAACATTTTAAAACATTTAACTAAAATATCCATTCGCTATGTGATAAGAAGATGAAGGTTGATGGATAACAATAACTCACATTAGCACAATACTCCTGCATTGGATGGCTGATTTTGTGATTTTTGGAGATCTTTCCCGAGAAAAAACAAGTTTGGCACAAATCATAATTAAAGCACCGAAGACAACGGTATCTGTAAGGAAATAGAAATAAGTCAAATATCATCACATAACGCATAGAATGAATTGATCAATATATCAAATATTATTTACGAGATTAATCACAGTTAATAATAAAACACTTAACGACAATAAGCGCACAAGCCCATCGAAAATTTTCTACACATACAAATTCTGCTTGCACAACACCGAAGGATGTCCTTAGACTTAAACAGCGTGGAGAGCGAGAGTCGTGTTTCGCTTGGGTTGATGTGGTTGTTGTTTCGTTGGGTCCATGAGAGGAGTGCTGAGATAGGGTTGGAGTTTGTCTTGATGTTTGAGTGTAAGGCCGTGATGGTGATATCATCAGAGTAGATCATTGTCTTGAGTATAGTGTCCGATGGAAGTGGAATGTCTTGCATGTAGAGGTTGAAGAGGAAGGGGGAGGGAACTTCTCCTTGTGAGACGCCTGTTTTGATGTTTTTGTTGGCATGTTTGGCTGCATGTGGTGTAGGCTTGCCTGCCTTTGATGTAGTTTGATATGTATCGAATGAAGAGAGAAGGGATATTGGTCTGTTGGAGTTTGTGGATGCGTGTGTTTATGTGAACTGTGTCGAAAGCTTTCGTCATGGTCTGCTATAATTGTCGTCCTCAAAGACGGTGTACAAAAAGGAATTACATCACCAGGGTGTCTACGGAACTATCTTGAAAATCTTCCTTGTCAATCTAGGCTCAGTTTCCTGGCTTTTTGCGGATATTTTGCGAAAACCAATGGTTTTAAGTATCTAGAATGTTCCTTTGAACGACTTTTTCTCCTCGATGTAATCAGTTAGTAACTTCCATAAACTAATGCATTTAAATGAAACTCAGGCGATGCAGAGAGGATGTCGCTATTCAACAAAAATGTTTGACAAAATTGAAAAACAAAATGCTTCTAACAAAATCAGTGACAAGATGAACGTGAGATGTACGCATGTCGATACGAAGGCCTATATAAAAGTGCAAAACGTTTATGACATCCAAAAAATGAGACGCTGATACGTAGATAAAGGTGTAAGCGTTTATGATCTATGGTCATCCTTAAATGTGATTGATTTTAAGGAACTTAAATATCAAAGAAACAATTTAAGGAGCTCATCATGCGAAAAATTTCGAAAGTGAACAATAATTATTAAAGCTTGTATTCGAGAATCACACTTATTTACGCAGTTGATCTATATCAGCATTTAATAATTCCAGTTCATGTCCGAGTCTCTTCCGTTCTTCCTCTTTCGCTTTCAGCATCGCAGCCTGTTGCTTTCTTTTCGTGCTCCGTCATCCTGTCGTTTCTTCTTCTCTTCGTTATACTCTCTGGATCGCCGATTTGCGTTCTTTGACATGCGAATCATGTTTTTAGTGATATCCATTGTCGCAATATCTCGGTCGCGCACTCCTTCATAAACAAATCACTGAACGACTAGCGATTCCGCTAGCTCGTTTGCAACTTCAACTTCTTTGTTGACGTTGAGGCCTCTCTTCACCGCAGCTAGGCCGTGACTAAGTATAAGGGCCCTTAAGATGAAATTGATTTCGGTCGTTCCGGATTCAAAAATTTCCGTCCAGAAAATATCCAAAGCTTGAATTGCATTCATGGAAATATTTTTTCCTGAAAGGTTTCTTCGTTCAACCTGGAGCTGATGTCATCCTTCATCACATTAGCTTCATGACCCTTGAAACAACTCAACTTAACATCCTCATCAAGACGAGCCTCCAATGAAGTTTCTGGAGCTTCGCATCTACTTTATCACTTAATTCACCATGCTGGGTTCAGGGCCCGTGCTGATCGAAGAAATCGTGACTTAAAGAGGACATGAAACTTGCAGTTTCGAGAGTACGGTGAAAACATTAATAAAACGGTTCTGAAAACAATAACATTAGGAAATAATTCAGTTAGAGTTGCGGTTTGTCTATATCGCATGTTTGTCTGCTTTAGGAGTGGAATTACAAAGCAAGTTCGAATTCCCAGTTTTCCAGGTGTATTTTCAGTTTCCTGGCTTTTCCCGGTTAGTAGACACCCTGATCACTCAGCTGTCGAGGAATCTTTGATTTCATTGGTACATATTTTTGAATGACATGCAAGTTAGGTGAGAAAATCACCTCCAAATAATGTTAGGGTGGCAGAGAAAGCGAATGCATTCTTTGATTTAATGACTGAGTGATAATTCCTTCTAGTTATATGAACCTAATCCACCAGACTGTATAGCTACTTTGGATAAAAACGGAGGCAAGTTTTTGAGAGGTTTGTGGGAACTTAGAGATCAGAAATGTTACTTAAATCGACATCGAAATATACCTAATTCTTTGTGCTAATTATTTTACTATTTATACAACGTACAACTGTTTGCTAAAGGAAAGACAGTCTATAATTGATGAAATCAGTCCATTCAGTTCTTTTGTTGTTGTTCGGTATTCACTGTTAACTTGGATTGAAACATATTCATCGTGCATATTTACACAGCAAAACAGTCCTGGTACCATCGGTACAAGTGATGGAAGATAAATTTATATATAGAGCTTCAGACATACCTCAGACCGGATATTGGCTGCTTTTTACATGCTCCACACTTTGCTTGATGAGTAGCTCTTTCTGACGCCTCCAAACGATGAAGAACTGGTATCCACACAATGGACTGAGGCTCAAGCCGCATCCATGCGAGAAAATGACTAAGCTTGATACTTGACTGATCTCGCGCCTGAAATATAAACATTAAGGATGTATAATAACACAGACTTTACAGTTTGAATCTACGATAATTTGAATCCAATTATACAGTTGAATCTCATGGCTTGATACATAATCCATTTCACAATTTGTCACAACATTTGAAGAACGCAGCAAATGCAAGTATTGCAACACTAATAATAAACTTAAACTATGAGCGAATCAGAATTATATATAGGGAATGATGATCACTATATATTTGAAATACTGATGGAGTCTATGGGGTTAAGACAGATCCTCAGTTAAGCGTTAACAATGACTATAAAAGCAGAATATACGTTTAATGGGATGAACGTCGATGCAGAACACTAAATCAGTAGGCCATTCTGATAATAGCCTGTCATAACATATGCAGACTTTTATCAAGCGCTTTCATATTTTTTAATATTAAAAATGCATCCTTCCTAAAATCGATAATTACGAGGAACATTTTCGACTAAATTATACTTATCTTATGTTATACATATAGAACATAAGAATAATAGTCTCAACACATCACTGCGAACGTAGACCATAAAACTGGCATTAGTGATATTCTATCACTCAAAGAATAATAATCTCAAACAAGAAGTCTATAATCTAGGTACGTATAGGTTACAACCGTTCCAACCTATGCCTAAAATGTAGCGAGTCAGAGTTCCAAAAACATGAGTCTTTGACTAAGAGCACCAACGTATTAATTAGATTCTGCAAGCACAGAAGTTGTCATTTTTGATGTGGGTCCAATCACTATCAGCTGATTAGACAGAAGAATCATAGGTAGAAACAACAACCGGGTTCGTTGATCAAGTTAAGTTGAAGGATCAATTCTAAGGGGTAAACTAAAGTGGGCAATATTTTGTGAAAGTGCCATTACTCATATTCTTACATTATTCTTCTGTACAGTTATTTGAAGTCTCATTGAGCATCATTATGCCGCTATTTATAGAACTGAAAATAGTCTTGCTGTTTTGGACTATATTGGGCAAGCATTCGCCAACTAAGGCCGCTTCAGAGACACAAATTGAAAAACAGCAAGGCAATTTTCGATTTTTTTCAATCAAATCACAAATTTGTACATGCCAATGTTAGATAAATCAACAATTCCCAATCACCTTCTACGAAAATGTAAATTGCCATCAAAATTTGATGTTATCACTACCACACAGCAATGAATTAAGAATCATAGAAATAATAAAAATATTCTCTTCTGATTGAAGCTGTTGAGAGCAAGCAATAAGATATAAATTTGAAATTGAAATTGAAGACCCACACAATGAAATTAGAACAAACTGTTAACACAGTGTAACGAACGAACTTCATTGACTATCTTCTTCTCTAAATTAGTAATCGTCATTGACAGTATCGATATAGTTAAAATCATGATGCATCAGATTTTGGAGTCATAATGATGAAAATGTTGGGAATCAGTGCCAATTCTAGATGAATCGTTGTAAATAGGAATCAGTTCCGAGCAAAAAAATGCAACATTCAGTCAGTTGTGTGAAGTGATGAGAAGTACTGGCATGCTGCATCCGATGTACACATTGGCACTATGATGGAGATTCATTTCACGCATCGAATGGCGCTTTCATCATTGCAAATCATTAAATTTCGTGCAGCAAGCAGCAAGCGATTGATAACCTCATCTCTATCATGACATAAAAGTGCGTGAATTTGTCTTTTATTTTCCAGATGCTTTCTCCTTATTTAGCATACCATTCATAATTCCTTCAGTGCAGAATTTCTTTTTTTTTCGAGTAGAAGAGAGACTATGACCGCAATTGACTTCGTTGTACTATTTTTATGGAATCGATAAGTAGAAAGGCCAGATACACGAAGAATAGACAGGCTTGCTTATAGGGGTCACTCAGACCTATTCCACATGAGACGGTTATCAAAACATATTCGGCATGAAAGTATAATTTTTGGTTAACTGTTTGTAGGAGGCGGATGACACGACAGTCAGCAAACGAATTCGATCATGTACAAGGAAACACTCACTCTTAAAAGGGGTAGATATCATTCTCTGCCATCACAGCTGCTGAATCATCATATTTGAAGTCATTCTCTTTCTATACATTGACACAATTTTGATATCAGTGTTAGCATTAGCAAAATATTGAAAATTACAAGCTAACAAAATATTGGTTGGAGTCCAACTTTGCATAGCAAGCCTAAAAGAACACATCAATGTTTTAAAAAATCGATTCATATCAATCATAATAAATGAAATGAAATATCACAAAAATGCTTGAATAATAATCGCTTTACGGGATGGGGCTCCCAATAAGTTTTCAGTGGGAATGAGGCGAAAAATTGTCCCATTAGCAAGCCTGAGAATAAATGAACAATGTTTTGCATAGCTTTTCCATTTCTTTTCATTTTGCAATAATGAAATCACGTCTACGTCCACCAATGAACCATGAAGGTTAAATAATCATCGGTTACTAACATTATCAGGAAAAACTAATTCTATTTCCTACTTATAAAATTAATTTGAATGCACGTACGCTAATGCATTCACACCTTGTATTTTACAACAATCATCAAAATCACTGATCTTATTTCATGTATTTGTTCAACTTTCTAACATGACCATTCAAGTATGAAATAATGTTGATCAGGTTATAATGTTATAATTTTTATCATGGAGTCTCCTGAATAATTATGCAAAGCAATACTCACAGTCACTTAATATAGGTTTGATGGACTAAAAATATACATGTAGCTTGAATACGAGTGCACAGGCTACCATGGCGCTTACATCACCTACATGTGTAGTATAATCATCATTGAACGAAAAAGTCAAAAATATAATGAAATTTTAATTGAATAAAATTTGATCCAAAATTTTCATGTGAAGTGAATCGAGTCTACAATAACCCTATCGTGAATTAAAAGACAAAATCACACAAAAGGTAGTTTAGTAAGATTCCAAAAAGAGCATTCATCCTGCCAAGATGGAACACAATCTAGCCTCTGATAAAAATCATGAAAGATGACAGTGCTATGAAATTCTACACAGAAGCGAAGCGTCAGTGCATATTATTGATTTATTATGAGAGACTTGAAAATGGCTGATGTCGACTTCAATACTCTTGAGATTCATGCATAAAATATACGTGCAGTGCATACATGGGAATTGAATTAGTATGAGTTTAGGGTTATCTGGAATAAATACTGATAAACTGCTAAGTCCTGATCGCACATACTGCCAATGCGGTTTATTATATGTATCATATAACACATGCATACTCAAATGATTGTGCATGTACGCTGCATCACCTCAGTTTGACTTCGGCAAAAACTTATTGAAATTTTTCTATTCTACATAACCATGTACACAGTGCTAAGACTTTCCATGAAATAATCAATAACACCCTATAGAAAGATAAGATGATTCCTAGCATATCGCAAATTTTATAATTTTTCATTACTTGAAAAAGAAGCATGATTGCTCAAATAAAAAAACGAAAAGAAGATGTCCAATGAATAGATTTGCTATAAATTCATTAATAGTATCATGAGAATCGGAGTGGCAGTTCGCACGCTAACTTTTTCCCGTTACAATGCCAAGTGAACTTAATTCAATCACTGCGCTTCGCCTCTGATAAAATTTCGATAACGAATAGGTCAGTATAAACTTTGCATTATTCAGAACAGACATCGAGCACACGCGGGATGAATTCTATTCTCAGCTGATAATCGAATAAAAGTGCCCAGTAAAACCAAAAACAATTAACAGCAACAGCATGTCGTTCCATGACATTATCACTGCTGCTAATTGTCAACTGGCAACTGAAGCACTGATTCAATTAGCGGCAAAATGATGGAGAACATGTTAAAAGTGATTAAAAAAGGCTAGTAGCCTTGTAAATACAAAGCGCAAGCGCAGCAGCAGCAGAAATGTTGTGCGAGGGTTTGACGACTACTCGACGACATACTGAAGAGGTGAGATTTCCGTCGGCGCGCTTCCGTCGTAGGCTGAGTCGTCGCAACGATCTCCCACCTTCCATTTCTGTCATCTACATATACAACACAGGGTAAGAAGTTCAAACGAAAAATTACTGAAATGTTGGTTATTAACGAAGTATATTACGAAATACGATTATTTATTTAAGATACACTGATACAGTGCATGACGTAATATGACGCTCAAAATTTTTTAATGAAATTAAACTGCCACAATTATTAAGTTTCTTCTGTAATTAAAATAAAATAAAATATTCAAATGACGATTCCTGATAAGTAAATCAATCAGACTACTGTCGAGGTATCAAAAGAGTGGACGCATCAAGACGAAGTATTGAATTTAGAGATGAAACGCAGATGAACCACAGCCACACTGACACACACACATCTCGTTGAGAACAACTACATCAAACATTGATTTAATTCTACATCAATGACAACAACATACCGAGAACATCTTCAAAAATAGATTTATACTACCGGTATTTCTTCATGCAAATCAATAAGATAGAAAACTGATCATTACCGCAATTAGGTACGTGCCAAATAAGTGTCGTCTATTAAATAAAGGCATTTCAATAATGCATTCTCATGGTAAATAGTGTGATATCAACCTAAATGAGCAAACACATCAATGAAAATATATCTCGCTATTCGAATGAGGAAAAGAAGCACTTCAAGTTATCCATACCTGTAATATGAAATACTGCATATGAAAAAAATCACACCTGTTATAAGATCATTAATAATTATAATTCAATATGATTCAGTGCTTGAAAGATAATTGCTTCCATAAATGATGATTAATTGATAAACAAGTACAATTACGCATACCGCTGCAGAAACAGTATCTAAAATTTGTCAACAACATATCACTCAATTATAATGATTAATTATACAAAGATAAATTCATGCCTGATGGCGTTTGATGACCTATAGAATAGGACTTTTAGATATATCAATGTGCGAGCATTACGACAATGTACGAGTATGTCATTTCGTTCATCTACTCTGACAATACATGCTACTTGTGAGAACAAATCCCTGTGCTATCAAATATTTGCAAATGTGGAAACCATACAAAGAAGAACTGGCATAATTTTATGCAGGTCTGAGCAACTCGATGACACCATCGTAATTTATATCCGACCACAAAGACGATTAATTTTCCAGTGAATATCCAATACAAAGCAAATGAGAAGGCTTGTTAAGATTTATAAAGTTAATTCAAGCTATCACGTCGATCAGAGAACACCTCGGTGACGACTTCAACAAAATCAAGAATGCAAGTGTAGTCCTCTGGAGTTTAACGTTTATGTAATCACGTATGCATATCATTTTCGAAATTAATAACGAAATCATGTTTTAAAAATGCATCATCTTCTCAAGAATGTCATAGTATTGCAGTCTGGTATGAAGAAGATTTTATTTTAGTCTTATGACGAAAGATCGTTCTGGTCTATAACAGTTTTTAGCTCCATAACGATTTGTGCAACAATAAAATTGTATGTTCTTCAAAAAAATTATTTTATTTATCCAAATTCACACCAATGGCGCCAAGTTCAAGCAAAATTCTAATCTCAGATGCTGTAAGACCAACTCTTCAGATTGAATCAATATTCGTCATTCGTTAAATGAAATGAGATTATTTTCTGTAGCAGTAGCGAAACGTTTTGTACTCTTTTTCCAGTTTATGGATTGAATTTACTGACTGTAAATGGTGAATGAATGAATTTCCGGAAAAAGCTGACACTGCTGCCTGCATGAGACGCTTGTAAACCAACCTGTGTGATATCGATTTTGTTATTTTGATCGTAAGTATTTTAATACTACTTTTATAGCGTAATCAAAATTCACACTACTTAAAAGAAGTCAAATGAATCGTTTTAAGTCGTGCAGCAATGACAGAAAAAGTGAAGCGATCAGCATTCACCATATGAGATTATTTGACTTACTGAACAAGCGCAACAGGTTAGAGCACAAGACAGAAATGTATGAATTTTGAAAATGTAGTCAATGCTACATTTCCATTATTCCTGTGAATGCAGTACAACGGCTGTTAAATGTGACTAATTCTCTATTGACACTAGGGAATAAATCACTGCAAATTTCATAATAGCTTCAACAGCTCAATTCTCTTCTTGACATCTGCTGCCTTGAATAAAAGCTGTTGGCCCACAAGATTTGGACAACTCTTGCTAACGTGGCTTACACGACGGCAGTTATCTCATCTTACAATTCAGTAGCTTAAAGATAATATTCACAATGGATTTTCACAAAATCGTCGTGTGTTCTTTGATGCTTCTGCAAGCTACGATCCATGCATCAGAATTCCATCCACTACTCTTCGACAAGGAATCTGATCTGGATACAATCTTTCCTCCGTTGATCCCTTCAAAAATCAACCAGCATATTCCTACTGGACATCTTCGAAGTTTCGGCCATCAGAGTTATTCATCCGGACCTATTAAACGCATTCAAGGCGTGAAGTCAGCAAAGGAATTTTTAGATATTGTGGATGAAGGAAAACCTGTTCTCATAAAAGACGACAGCATACGCGAGTCTGAATTGTCCAAACTGACAGACGCACAGTTGACTTCTCGATTTGGTTATGAGCAAATTCATTACGTTCCTATTCGACGTCACAGGCCCAAAGAAATAATCTTGCCGGATTCACTAGAATCTTTTCTTAAATCTTACCGCAAACGTGACGAATACCTTGCTACAACACTTCCTGACTCCATGCGGCGCCTGTTTCCTGTTCCCAAGTTCCTTCAATGTGGCCCTTACTCCCAACGTCTATTGGAGGCTGAGCTATGGATGGCGTGGGGAGGGACTGGGAGTCTTATGCATTACCATGCAAATCACCAACTTCAATGCATGGTGGATGGAAGGAAGGATTTCGTATTCATAGAGGAGAAATATAAAACAGAATTCAAATGCAAAGAGACAGTTCATCATTCAGGTGAAGGTGTATCTTCCATCGACATGGATAGAATCGACATGTTTGCAGAGAAGCAGATCGCTGACATTCCTTGGACTTACATAACAGCTAAAGCAGGGCAATGTGTTCTCATCCCATCAGGATATCTCCACCATGTGCGAAGTTTCGGAAGAGCTCTTGCCATCAAAATTCATTTTGCTCCCATTTCTGAATTTGACAAAGCAGAAGCTTCATACTCTAATTGTGAATATCCTCAGAAAACATTAGCAGATTTCGATTTTATATGGACTATGAAAAACGGATTCGAGCAGCTGGCGAATGAAAAACTGACAGCGGAAACTTTGAAGCACATCCTCAACGTCATCTCGCGCGGTAATGCAGAGATATCTAAGGAGGAATTTTTCGTTTTCTTTAATCGAGCAAACGAAAAAGCAGAAAGAGAAGCTGATGAAGCTAAAAAACTAACTACCAGAGTCTATAACTATCTTGACAAAAAAGGTGAAGGCAAATTATATGTCAATAAATTCGAAGAAATGCAATCTCAATTGAAGCAGGTTGCCATCGTACTAAACAAAGTTCACGTTCCAAAGCATACAGAACTGTGATTATATCAATTTCTATTTCAATGTCATATTGACACATGAGAAAGATATCATCTTCCATTTACCTTCTTGATTAACAACAACTCACTGTTGGATGAAATACGTGCTGATTGTTTTCTCTTACGATTTGTGCGAAATCAATGGTACCATTTGGAAGCTGACTAGTAGTAGTAGTTACACCATAGACAAATGTGGTGGTTTATTCTCATAAGTTTAAAACATGAGTATTCTGCATTGATAACGAATTTCAGCGAGTGATCTATGCGGAATACAAGTGTTTTGAAACTATGAAAATCTCCACATAGGCCCTATCGCATTTGTCACTGATATGACTATTTTGTACCATAGTTATCAACATAAAGCGATGATAAATCATAACTCAATGACTTCATCGTCATATTCTAAGGTCCGCTATTTTAACAGTTTTCAAGTCAGCTATAGGATCAGTTAATCTAAGATTGAGTTTTGCATTGTTCACTTAAAAAGATTATGACATTGACGTGTAAAGGAAAGAAATAATTAAAGCCAAAACATGATAAAGCGGTAGGAGTAATGGGTATCTTAACCACACACCATGGAGATTGTCAAAGAGGATGTGACGAGTTTTTTGTGATGCACCTGCACCAATTCTAATTTTGCATCTCAAAAATTGCAGACTTAAAGCAGAAGAAATTATAAAGAGCAACTTGAAAAAAAATTCGAATTTACATCAAACATGGATGAAATAATCAATGACTAGCAAACATGATCATGATTAACTAGTTGAACCATATTGAGCAAGAAAATGAATGTAAATTTTTCTTTGTTTGATTCCTGCAAAAATTAATTTTTGGAAGACATCCATTGTGACGGACGTTTCCGACAAATTAAAGAAATATAAAATGCTTCTCAAAAGAGAAATTATAGCTAATGAGCCCTAAAAGATGCCGCTATCTCAAAGATAATCAAAGCTGTGACACAAATTAGAAAATAGAGGTAAATCAACTCGACAATTTGATGTTCATTTCAGAAAAGCCAGATACAGGTTTCTTACAACAGAAAGCCGATGAAGAGTGAAAAGGAAGTGCTCAATAAGCAAATGAAAACCAAGTGGAGTAGGAAAATGCATTTAATTGTAGCATTCACACTGCGTACCAATATTTCATCATCTAAGTAACATTCACTGTTCTAATACGGTGTAGGCCATTATATTAACTGTTCCTAGTAACTGAATCGATGTAACAGAGACATTGTTGCACAGTGTGCTCTAGCAATCGTGAAAATGACTGAACTATTCGTGAGAATAAGTATTTCAGCTATTTTCACACTTTCAAAACAAAGCGAAGAGACTAAATAAATTGATTATATTACGTCCCATGAAAGAATAACTTATAACTATGTTACAATAATAGAAAACGTGTAATAATTTCTATAATTTAGAGATCTAGGCATAATATACTGCATATTTCAACTGTTCACAAAACAATATTAAAATTATAGTAAAAGTAACGTATAGATTATACCATGTTTCGAAAATATTTACTGGCCATCGCGGAGCTACGTATTAAATATTAGTACTTGGCCCAGGAGCCTTTTCTTCCGCAATAAGTTAAAGTAAAACAAAAATAATTTACGCAAATATTGTCAAAGATCAGCGGCTTTTGATCAAAATTTGTCAAGGATATTATAATGACAACATTCTTGATGAATCATAACATCACTGAAAAAGCAACAAGCGGAAATTTGGGTAAATTATTTGTGTTTTACTTAATCGCATCGCATTGCGGATGAAAGGGCTCCTAGGCCAGCTATTGCGTTTTACAAATTGTACATTTACGATGTTAATGTTTTATTCAGAAGCAATTATTTGCGAAATTCACCAGTTATATTTTATCTTTATACAATTCAAATAAAATCAGGGAAAATCTTTTGAATTCAACTGTACAATGAAAGACCTCTCATGTGCCATCCTACATTATTGGTTGTATTGCAGATATTTCGCAGAGGTTCTAATAGTCGGTGGCAGGGTTTTTTTAAGGCGATATACGCGCCCGATTTGGGCGGGTAAAAATTTCAAATGGGCGGGTAAAATTTCGGATGTCAACTCGGACCACTGTCCATGTCAGTCACTTTTGTTTTTCACATAAGGCGAATAATTCGCATAATTCGAATTTAAAAATTATTAAGCCCAACCCTATTTCAGGTGTGGATAATCTATACGAAACCTATTTATGTTCGATTATGCGATTCACAACCATCGTCAAGTTAACAAATACAAAAACTTTCCTTCACTCACAGGCATTTAAAAGTAGGAAGTTATCAAAACGGAAATACTATGTAGTCATGTAGTGGACCATGCCAAAATAAATTTTACTGGTTGCGAATGAAGAAATACATTCGCAGTGGTGCTTTCTTGTCTCACATAGCTTACTTCATTTATAGAATTTGCATCACTGAAAGTTATGGAGGTGTACAACTGTACAGTACATGCATGTATGCCCCCTATACGTAGTTGACAATGAATTTCGATCGTTAAAGAGAAACTAGGCATATTCAATTTGTAAGTAATAATCGTAACACAACTTTTCATCATCCATGACTTAACTAAGCAATTTGCGGACTTTTGCAGTGCAAATAACACATTCATCGCTTATCAACGGTTATTTACAGTCTTTAACTTCACTTCTCATTGATATGCGGCACTGTTTTGTTGATCATCAATTGGCTCTTGTCGATGAGGATTGACGTTGCAGAATGCAATTTGTCTTTACATAAATTGCAGTTAGCCATATTCACTGTGAAATCATGTAGTGTATTATGCATTTATCATATATGTTTTTGCTGCAAGTTCAAGAGACAATTTTCCACTGTTCCTCTCCTTTTTATCCAGCAATTTTTGCTGTGCACATTTTGGTGCATGTACGTCATGTAGGTATATATTGTACCACCACCTCTAATTTGGTGAATATTCAAAAGATGCAACTTTGTTTCCGCTTTCTTTTTACAGCTGGAAAGGAAATTGAAAGAAAGATCTACAAGCTTTGTTTTGCTTTGTTTTAGATTGGCGGGTAGAATTTGGGAGTGGGCGGGTAAACGAAACCTTAAAAAAAAACCCTGGTCGGTGGTATGAAAAAGCTTTATAGCTGTAGTGCAGAATAATAACACTTAAGTTTCTTCAATTACTGCTTTGATAATCCTGCCTAGATTTGTTGTGAAGTCGCTGACTAATGAGCTTTTTAATGTATAGGAAAAGAAAAATTAAGTTATAGATTCTTGAGAGTTGAAGAAAATTCTCATCTCAATATACCTCCTTCGTAGCTTTAATTTCAATTAGCTTTCAAAACATTCTAAGTACTAACTTAAAGCCATTTAATTAATTTACGATTTTTACAGGATAGCAGCATAGTGATGTTAATACGTGTATATAATTCAGATTGTCAACGCGAATGCCCATGTCCATTAAAGTGATGTCAAATATTTCTAAACTCGTGTTTGAAGTAAATGCTTTCGTTAATATCCGACCGGAAAATCCCTTTCGCCTAACGCAGTGAGATTATTACGACGTATCGGTGACAGTCGCATTGATATTAATCATACATTACATTCAGTACATCAAAATGCTTAAAAATCAAAATATATGAAATGATGAACATCAAGATCCAAGCATATTTATTCATCTTTCTGACACTCACCTTCTGGAAACAAGATCGAACACTTGGTTCGATATTACTGCCTCCAAAAGAAGCGACTTCGCCAAGTTGTCGAGGAATTTGAATGCAATCATGAAGCAACATACCAAGACGTCTCTGATCAACCCGACCTTCACGGTCTGCTATCACATTAAACAGGTCTGCGGAGAAAAAACGGTACCACTCACAGTATATAGTTGCATTTCAAATGCCTCTCAATGTTTGACATACATGATATTCAAATAACTTCTCTGATTGACACAGATAACTATGTTCTCACGACAGACTACTAATCAATGATGTGTTTTACGTCACAGATGAATGAAAATCATGCATTTCTATACATCATGTTAATATCACCGAATCGACAGTATTAAAATGACCTGATGAACATTGAAACATGTATAAGCATCATGTTCAGTTTGACTAATATAGAGATGGCTAAGGTTCTAATAGGCCATTCCTGGAAGATTATCATTTTTCATAAAAAAAGATTCCTCTGGCTTAATAGCGCGATTTTTGACTCAACGCTTAAGACATGAGAATCTAGACATAGGAAAAATATCTCAAATTTAAGAAAATGATTTGAATTGCACCTTAAATGATAGTCGAATCGTCTTAAAAAATGATAATGGAATCAGAAGTTCGGAAGATCGAAAATCAAAACTTAATTTTTTCGCATTTGAATCGGACTTTTGAGTTGACGAATCGGATAATCAACAATAGGACTTATAACTTTTCGAAATGTGGAAACCTCTATTGAACTCATTAGATACCCATATAACGTACACAGTAGACATACCACAACTATACTATGTTGCTGATAACAATAACTGTTTTATCGGACTCAATTAATCCGATAAAAGCATATTATTGCGTCGTGAAGAGATAAATTATATCCATTTCTCACGTTTTTATGCTCCAAAAATGGTTACTTCTCCTAAGTTTGCATGATATCACATGAATTAAATCTATACCGATACCAACCAACGTTCTTCAGCTTATCGACATTTAACTAAGATTTCAATCAAGTCACGCACAGAAATATAATGAATTAATGAAATCTTGACAATGTTTAATAAATAGGGGAACACCAGCTACTCACAAGAGCGAAAGTAATGCTTCTTCATCAAAATGCAATGGCTTCAATATCTCAAAATTCGACTAAATCGCCACATTTTCTGCTAAAATATATTAAATGTTGAGGTGGTCAAAAATAGAAACAATGGAAAGACTTTATTATTATTGATAGAAAAAGAAGCAATCATGTTTACAATAATTTCACTGATTGCAAATTTCTGTTGCTACTCAAGAAAATGATATCGTTGCATAGATCGTTGCTTGATATGAAATCATAACGCAGTAGTATCTATCAGAAACGTAGTAAAGAAATGACAGTAGTGTGGCGAGAAGAAAGTCTTCCGCATAAATTACAAATTCGTTCAAAAACGTCTTTAACATCCGCTTCAAGATAACATTCCTGCGTTCTAATAACTGATATTCTTAGCTGATCTGATTGTTTTACACAAGAAAAAAAGTGCCACTAAAATTAGATGCTTCATCTGACATTTTAGATACTTAAACATTAGACATCATCAGTATCAGATCATCAGCATCATCACTAAATCCCCCACAGAAAAATAAATGCAATTATCATTCTTACACATTTATGTTATTAAATGTTATTATGAAAAAAATATGTGACATGTTTCATTAACACGCGATTTTTTGAAACCCTCAAGCTAAGTCACAGATAAGACTTTTCAGATGTACTAATACTCACATCTATATTTTTCTTCCAGATGGGCAGCACAGAGAAGTGTTATGGCAACTTTGAAGGAAAGCACTTTCACTCGACCACTCCGCACGCTGAAATATTTGTTGAAAAATGCTATCATACTATGTAAGGTTGCAGTCTATCACTGACTGATAAAGAAATATGTCATGCAAATTCTTCGAGAAGCACTTCTCTCACACCAGTAAAATTTAAGTTGAGCCAACACGTACATAACCAGCAAGTATGTTCGTCCTTAAAAAAATAACTTAAAAATAGCACTCTAGCATCTTTGGGTTTGTCAAACAAATTTTTCGGGTAGCAACATCAAATACCAAAGCTGCTGAATTTAGTATTAGAAAACTCTTGATAATGTATAATTGCGACTATGTACATGTATATCTTCATCTTATATGAATACTTCAATAAGCAAGTATTATGGAATTCAATAATTTTGACAGGGAGGTCAAATTTCGGAAATATGGAGCTCGAACTTCATGCTGAATTTTTGATCCAACTTCATTGAAGACATGTAAAATTTCAACCTGAGAGTTCATGAAGCCATCATATCTCAAAGAGGCCACTTCGAGGATCGGCAATTTGACTTTGAGAGGGGGTTCACACATTATGTTGGTCTTGAGCATGTTTCATTTAATTGGATTAAATTGTTTGCGAAGTATTTAAGACAGTAATTTCATTTTAGTATGATTTTATACGGTAGTTTGATTTTCAGGCAGTTTCGTGACGTAGTTAGATTGACATTCAACTGATAATTTTGCTTCATGATCGCTAAGACCTGATCCTACCACAACACCTGTCAATTACTAATTCATTGTTCATCAATTCCAAAATTATTTTTCAAGCTTTTTTCGGTGAATGGCAAAGCCATGAGAGTGACTCACATGGCTTATGACGTAATTTTTGTCATGTCTTGTCAAATTATATAGTGCAAGCGCAAAAATGAATTCTTCATCGAAGCAGCCTGTTTCCATTGATGAGAACGTGACGGTTCCATTGCTTGTCTTCATTTCTCCAAGTATGAGTCGCATCCATCCCAGTGAATCAACTTCGTCAACATTCACTGCAACCGTTCAGGAGGTTCTGAATATTATATTTAATGTCAGTCGCCGAAACTCCTTCCGCACAATCCGCAATGTCGTTACAATTCCATGATGAATCCACTGATTGAGAACTTTGTCTGCATCGAGTGACTTTAGCCACTATCGACAGGCCGCAACATTACTGGTGATAGTGCACCTTACTCGGGGTGGCCGAGAGTGCAATTTACAGAAGTCGGGATACCGACACCGCTATAAGTCGCTCATTTTCGAGCATTATCTACACAGTGTAGTGTCCGATTAAGGAACCGCAGGCGCAAGCTCGGCTCATTGCCGTCAAAGATTCGATATAAATGATTATCAGTCCAGTGCATCGACATTCATCAAATGGACACGTGGAGAAGACGAACTTTTGACGAATATGGACTTGCATGGACCTGGCTCCAAAATGAGAACCAATATGGACTGATATGAAATAGTCCATTTAATAGGACCATTTGATCACCCTGTTTTGATTATCATACCGGTGCATTCTACTTATGAATGCGAAAAACATGTAATATAAAAAAATGAAAAAAGGAGAACAACGTGTAAGTAAAGCATAATAATAAGGAAAAGTCACCTTGCATCCAATAATTATTACTACTATTAATATTACTGCAAACGATAGCGCCACTAAGAAAAGTATAGCCATGTAAGGACACATTGCCTATTACCTATCTGTATATTGTAAGGACACATTTGATTTATTTGAACGCGAACAATATTGAAGCGTCATACTATTATATTTTTTCCATCTAAATTGAGTCGTGTTTTGCAGAAAAATACATATGCATGATTAAATATTTTGAAATACAAGATGATGCCTTACCTATCGTAGACATTAAGAAGCCAATTGACAGCAAGGTCAACGCAAAGGGGAACAGACATTTGGCGATGTCTCGCTGCAGCTAGGATGGCAGGGTGAGGTTTCTGTACTGTCTCTCCGCTCACAACACGATACATGCTCGTAAGACAGGCGACAATTTGTCCAACGTCAACTTGGCGTTCAACAGCAGCATCTTGGAGACCATGTTGAGAGAAGGCCTTAGCGGCAACGGCCAAGCTAATGAGATCCACTGTAGAGAAAGATGAGAAAAATGTGAGGATAAAAAATAATGAGAAGAAAATGAATGTATCTGGATGTTGCCAAATCTTTGAGAAAAGTAAAATTCTTTCATTCAAATTTCTTCTCTCAAAGGAATCATTAATCTTTAGACTGCATTGCCAAGAAACAGACAGTGTTCTACATGATTGAAGTTGGATTATGATCATTCATGTCTCATTAAAAGTTATGTAAAAGTGACAATTATTCCTTTTTAACTATTTTCGTGACCAATATAAAAGCAAATTTCCATAGAAGATAAAGGGTAAAATTTCCAGTGAAATGAAACATTAAAAAAGCGAGTCATTACTGATTATATCACATCAATAATCATCAACAACCACTGTTATTATCTCCGGTAATATCATATAGGAATCCTGATTTCTTTGCAAATATTGGTACGTTTCAGCATGGTGTGTGTGGTGAATCAGTAGGCTTCATCTTGATCTCAAAATTCTGGTGGTCTCCGTAGAACAGTAGCTAAGTGATCAAGTTTTCAGTGGCCTTCAGTGGTGACGGTGAAGCTTCATCTCGAAAAACATCGTCGAACAAATAATCGCCCAGTTCAAAAGCCTTCTTGACTGCTGAAATTACTAAATATCTCGTCAGTATCGCTGTCCGTTAAGCCGCGGATCGTGCCATGGCGACATGTGTTGCCCACCAGTGGCGCTGTCTCCGTGCCTGCGAGGCCTTCGCCGCATGCCCAAAAATAATAACTTACGTTCATAATTCAAAAGGTTAACATAGTTTTCATTTGTTTTGAGAGCATCTTTACGTTTACATATACTATACAAGTTTACAGTTTCAAGTCACTACTCTCAAATAAGAGCGCCAGCGCTCAGCTGTCATTTGCAGGTATCTTCAAGCAATCACACAATGCGCTAAGGATGTGTTCACAGCAAATGACACAGATTTGTGTGTGTGCGTGGCAATTGGAATGCGTGTGCTTAGCTCGACAGTTCGACTCGTCTTCTGCCGATAGAAACGCAGTAAAAAATACATTGCAACAATCAGTGGCGGATCCAGGATTCGACCACAGGGGGGGGCCCAGCGGCTGATCCTGAATTTAAGTTCTGGGGGCTTTTACTTACAGTCATGGGTTTCGAAAATACTGTCATTCAACAAAGTAATGAAAAATAAAATATTGAAATGATATAAACCTGTACGTTTTAAGACATGTAAAACCGAAAGCAGAAATAGTTATAATTAATACTTGGTTTAGTCAATCTGTATAAAATATAATTCTCTCATATATGTAGGCCAACAGACTTAATGTTAGTAGCCTATGCAAAACGTCACACAATATGTTAATATGAAACGCTCATGTATATTCGTGAAACGCCTATAATTTCTACACATCGTGAATATAGAGTCAAGAAGGAAAAGTTCGTACTTACAGTCATAGAAGTGAAGGGGTCGGGTCACATAGATATTCTTGTTTGCTTTCTTGCAAATAATTGTACGACGGAATCAACGGTTTTTTCGCAGTCCATGTCACGATGAATGTAAGCTAATGTCAGACCAGTTAAGCGCTCTTCTGACATGTTAGATCGCAGATAACTTTTCAAATGTTTCAAGACTGAAAATGTCCTTTCGGCGCTTGCAGATGAAACCGGTCATAAGGCGAAGATTTTAAGTAAAGTCTTAATGTTCCAACTAAAGTCTTAATTCGCCTTCCAATTCGTCCAAGTTTCCATTTAGATATTCAGAATACAATTCCACAGCAGGAAGAATATCTTCAAACGCAGTATTAGTTACATTGTTAGGAAGCAGCTTGGAGAGGTGCATCACACTAGCAGCATGACCAAACGATCATGTAGTAGGGAAATCAGTCCATCAAGAAAAGGGTAATATATTCCTCGGCGATAATATTCAATTGGTGTGGTGGATGGTACGTTCGTTCGATGTACCTGCGTTCCAACTGTTCTCGGAGTTTGTATCGGTCTTGTTGTCAGCTTGTCAATCTTTTCGAACAATTCAGTGAAGAACTCTTCATTCCTTCTTGATTTGAGTAAATCTATCACTGTGTCGACGTGTTGTAGAGCGGAAATCAAGTCATTTGAGGCAGATTGTAATACGCATGCGAGACGTTTGGTTACAGTCATCACTGAGTTCAGTATTACTAGAGAAACAAAAAAATCAACTTTAGTTATTGTGGAATGAGTACTGCAAGCATCAGAAGAATATGTACTTCTCTCTTTGCTCATTTTTTGGACTGGTCCACCAGGATGTTGTAATGCTCGAGCAATGTCGCTTTCTCCTATTCCATTTCCGTCGACCTCGAAACTTTGAGACTTCAATTCTGGCGTTTTGGGTGATGACGTCGAATAAGACGAAGATGTATTTTTCGACTCTCCTTGTATTTCTATTTTAGATGACGAGGACTAACAGGAGAGATTTTGAGATGACAAATTATACGATGACGTGCTCATAGTATTTTGATTTGTAGAAGTAGCATCCGTTTTCTTCACAGACTCAAAGAAATCAGATATTTTCCTTCGTTTCGTTGGCGGTCTCTCACTCATGTTCACAGTGGACTTTGACTTGGATGTATGTCAACAACAAGCAGCTAAATGTAATATAAGAGAGGGATAGCGTTTCCTTCTTAGTCATTAATCATCTACATCTGAATCAGCAGTTCGCAGTCTCGCAAGCATATGCACACAATATTTACAAGTCATTGCAATTGCCAACAAAGAAACCTCCGCGTGTGCAAGCGAATCGCCATTCAATAGTACATCGCTGACGGCGTTGAAATGTTAAGTCTGATCATGGACTTCTAGATAATAGCACCTGGACATGAAAGTGATGGATGAGAAACGGCCGACTTGGACTTGGCAAGTAGAGGCCAGCGCTGCTGTAAACGATATCAGTTATTTCAATCCTCATCCACTCCACACGGCATGCACGACTGTCAAAAATAACTTGATCGATTGAAACTTACAGTAACAACGAACGGTGGTGGAGTAGCATTATAGACTGTTGAAACACAGCTTCGCTTTTATTTTATTTCTTTTATCATCTGGAAGTCCATGATCTGATGAAGACAGAAAATGCCTTACGTCATCAGATTTCCTTGCATGTTTCTCTCATCAGTCATCATTGATTGATAAATCAAAAAGAGATCGAACACTAACTTAACTGATGGAGATTTGTATTCTGAGTATCACACCCCCGGCCACGGCCGGGTAGGCCCCCCCCTTGAATCCGCCACTGGCAACAATGCAGGAGAACATCTATTTGTAAATTCTAAGATTCAGATAGAGAGAGAGGCGCAAATTTTCCTTATTTGTGGCTTCGTCAAATTTTGGAGAAGAATGATAAAGTTGAATCGTCATGTCTGCGTTCACCAATGAAGGAGGGCTATCGGAAGAGGCGCTGAAGGTTCCATAATTGTGTGGTTCAGTCAGTGATATTCAACTATCCAAGTCAAATCGATGATACTATGTCTATGTCGGCGATTTCATTTAGTGGTTATTTTCTACACCGGCCAGTCGTCTGATGGATTATGCAGAAAACTAACCATAAAACACGAAGTTGATGGCGTCGAAATAAAAGCTAAACTACTCTTAAGGGATAGAATATGAGGAGCACAAAAAATTAGCAACCCTAAATTTGAAACATGTAAGTGATTGACTGGCTATAATGAACACAACAGTCTTGCGTTGGCGAAAGCTTCCATGAGAGTGAATGTTCTCTATAGTTCTATAAAACACCAAATTTTCGCGACTGTCGACTCGTGGACTACTTACCGACAACTTATTTTCGCGATTTCATGGTTGTGCACCATTCGCAATATCCATGGTAAGAAATTTTCGCGAGACACTCAGCAACAAAATTAGCGAAAATTTGTTGTTTTATAGTAATCTCAGCTCCTTGACCAAGGCGATCAGAGAAATCAACATTGCATCTTCATAGTCATTTGACGTTTAAAATCTTAGGAAAGCATAGTCGGGTTGACGAACAATACGCTTATGATTGCATGATTATCATGAGGCTGTTCAGAAAGAGAGGTTGTCACATAAGACTTGAAGTCAATCTCAATTCACATGCAGTATAGTTAATATACGGTCGTCTGTGGACTTCAGTGTAACTTTCATTTGAATATCAGTATTTACCTCTCACATATTTTCATTTCATTCTGTAGTCATGAATGCCAGCATTGTATCAGACTTGTGTTGTAATTGTAATTGCGATTACAATTGCTGTAATTACTAATTGTAATCAATTACAGTTTTAGTTAAGTAATTTGTAATTGCAGTCAATTACATTTCATGTGTCATTAACACAAGTCTGACTTGTACAAGTTAGTTTGAAAATTCATTGACATTAGGATACCGTTTATCTAATTATTTTATGCAGTTCATGCTGTCTGCTGCAGAAATAGGAATTCACTAAGGAGCAAAAGCCTATGGTCTGGGAGCACGCGACGCCACTGTTACCCACCCACCATGGCGAAAGGAAAACAACAGAAAATTAGGTAGATTCCAGAAAAACCACGAGCCCAGCCACCAAATCCGTCTGATGTTGTAAATCCCCGTCTCCCTCGTCATCTTCTTCTCTCAATAAGTCCTGCCGTCTAGTCAACATCATCATTGAGTTGCTGCTTGTTGATCTTTTTTGGACCGATGCAATTTGGACAAGGAGGCTTGGTGGAAGTAACCGTGTCGGCCACGACATCGGTTGTGCCTGGATCCATGTCTTGTCTTGACTTTTCGCGGTGACTTGTTTTCTTTTCTCCTTGTGATTTATCCATTTCAGTATTTCTACTTTCGTATCTTTCTTTAGTAGTTTTTATCATTTACTTTATCTTCAGTATCGTAATTATTTTCTACTTCGCTGCATTGTTCTTTTGATATTTCTATGTCTGATTTGTGTTAACGTGTATCTTCAATCGGTTTAGAGTGTACGTGATCAGTTTCTATGAATATGATGTGCTGTGTGCATCGGAAGCGCTGAGAAACGAGTTCGTTTTTCATTTTTACTCGAACAACAGAGAGATAGGAATTCCTCCGAGTATAAATAATTGTTGATCTTTGTCAGCGAGCTGAATGGTCACCTCCACCTTACCCCGAGCACGAACATTCTTTCTGTTTTCCTTTGGCCAGACAGGAGGCTTGAACAAGAGGAAACAAACCAACCGCTTATTGGTAGGAAAAAGCAAATTTTAATCAGTGAAATCTAAATTTTGAGGATCTAAATATCCTTTGAATTCTATAGAAACTGGCATATTTACTTAGATTTTAATAATCAGTCAAAATTTCATTTTTATGATTGAGTATGTACGAAAACGAACAAGTGAAGATATTACTTACAATACTCAACAATGAAATGATAATCGAACCATTACTTACAACATAGTTCTTTCTGCAAGCTTCGCAATTTCATTGCTGTACGATACGCAGAAAATCGTATGTTATTCAGATCTTGCAATGCTTGCAACAGTTCCGACATGACAGGATGATCCCACTGAGTTTCTTGTGTAGCATGGCTGTGAAGGAAGAAATGTATTGATTGTAATAGTAATCATTTACGATTTTAGATTTTCCCGTAATGTAAAGAACTGATACAATACAATTTCATCCTCACTTACTTCTTGTAAAATGGCACGTGACTACCGGTTGGATGCAGACATCGTTGCCATGGCTGCTCTACCGACGCTGCAACAAAGGAAATTAATATTGTGAGTTATCGATAAGGTAAAGATAATTTGACTTCTTCATCGACAAGTGCACTTAGCAAACTGTCTCTGATTTCTAACTTCAGAATTCGATGGCATCTTCACGATACATTCTAGTCTATAATATGATGGTAGACACAGACAGGGAGAGCTAGCAGCAGGTGCATTTTCTAGGTCAATAAGATAGAAGGCATTAAATCCAGGTGTACTGAGAACAATAATTAAAAACATTGAATGCTTTAACATAATTTGAAAGTTTTAAAACACATTCTACTCATTTTTTGAATGCTTTATATGACAAAGAACATGTTTTTCAGTTGAGATACCAATATTCTCCTATCTCAGGCACCAGTATTCATTTACAAACTTGAAGAACAGACAACTTCAAGCTCTTAACAATTTAAAGACATAAGCCGTGAACCCAAACTCTGATGGCACTGGTTGACGTACATATTTAATAAGAGAGTATTGCAAGTAGATCTTTCAAACTAAGTAAGCTTTCTTTAAGATAAGCTTTGAGATAATTCATGATTACTAGATCATGATTCACCGATAGATTCATGATTCTCCGTCCGGCCGGTCTCCGTGCTTGACCAAGCCATCTTTTGGTCCAGAGATTGAGTCGAAAGTATCATGGGAAGTCGATTGGAGGACATCCGGACGCATCACAACACTCAATGAAAGTCTGACTGCAAGCATCGTCCAAGCCCCTGATCACAGAGTAGGAAAGTAGAAGTTTCAAACCGTGGAAGTTCTCAGCTCATCCTTAGAAATCCAAGAATCCTTGCTAATGCAAGAAGGTTCATCTTCATGTTGTGATAAATTATATACGAAGTGACATTTTTGCTTTTGCAATAATTCAATTATAAATTCATTTATCAATATGGCATTTTCTTCAAAAATTACTATTAGAAATTACCAATTCACAGAAAGAAATAATAAACTGCCAATTTCATTCTAAAAATGAGATCGAATTATCAATTGACATTTAGAAAAACAAAACCAAAACAGTAAAAGCTACAGAAACATTCGTTTCCAAAAAACAGCATAAAAAAGCGGCTTGTATTTTCAACTTATGAAATGCAAGCCACTATTGCTAGTTATTTTTAATGAGAACCTTTTATTGAAGTTGTGTTATTGAAGTCTTGTGTTTTCCACAAATACTGCACTGTAGCCTGGACAAAAGATCCCGAGGATTATCCCGTATGAGAGTCACAGGAGGCTTCCTTATGATGGCTGCCCTTGTCGTTTTTTTATCCAAACCCGGTCTGTTTTGAAGACACTTAAACGATGTTTAAAAACACGGTAAAATGGGTTTTAAAAACCCCATTTCCATATACACCGGCGATCATGGGTATACAGCTACAATCAAGTTCGTGACACTCAATATCGTTAGCTAGATGCTTTCTCTTTTCCAGCCAATGAAACCACGGACGTTTCAGGGTTCAGTCGCACTCACTACATAATTGATTTTACAAGGGCTGAGCAAACAAGAAATCAATGGCCCCTGAACGTCTAAGAAGCCAATCAGGAATCAATGCATGAGCTGGTCTGTAGTCCTCTGAAGTCAACCATGAGTCAACAAATTGATCTCTGATGGCACTATGTCCTGCGGTTACATCAGGACCTCTTCTGATAAGAAAGGCGTGTAGTCCAAATCTTTCCACTTTCCAACGTTGAATTTGAATATCGTAGACAAGCAGAGATATACAAATAATTGTTTTCAATGATACAAATATATACATATTCGCAGATAAACTTGCTTACTTATCAGGTACCAGGAAGAGATGGAAATAACCAACAACAATACCAATAAACCACAGCAATGTTAATAACATTCACTAACACGAAAGGTAGTTCATTATTTATAACATATACATGTAATTATGATATCCTTTACATGAGGCTTGAGAAAATTCGGTAAAAATAGATTGAATATGCACAAGACATTAAGGTCAAAATGAGTCAAATTCCAGGTACTTTCAATAACAAGCTTTCAACCTCAATTAGGCCTACAAAACATGAGATGATCATTGATAATTCATAATTATGACTACAAATGAATTCAACAATCGCATAGATTTTCAAAGTAAGGACGAAAATCCAATTGTCGCATCAGCCACGGTTAGTGGACAAATGATTGAACGCATTATTTGATGAGGAAATTCAATCGTGTGAGTTCTCTTTGAGCTTTTACGTCAAACAGTTGGACTCTCAATATCCGTTCCGTAAACGTCATTAACTTTCACAAAAGTTTCCATTTGGCCACAGCTTTAACTACGAATAACTAGTTGACTCTGCCGATTATTGATCGATCATCGCCGTTGCCAGGACACAAACAAATTACTCATAGGAGGTAAGAAAATATGTTTGATTGTACCTTGAGACAAAAGAGTTATTGAAATTCAATAGACCCAAAGGAAAAATCAGTGGATTCTTGATTATGTAAGTTTCAAGGATGTTACATAATATCGACGCAATTTGGAGAAATCAAAGAATTTTTTATCCTAAGTGAAGGGACAATTTAATGTAGGATACAGCATCAAACAGAAGTGAAGCGCAGTCAAAGCTTCTATAAATTATGAGACATCCTTGTAGTAAAAAAGTTCGTTTGCAATTTCTGACCTGATTAAGCAATAATCATTCTCTTTTTTTAAACAATTTGACCTTGTGTTTCATTACATATACACTGGCATACGCCCCTGAAGCAGAAATTCAACGAGAAAATTTAGCTTTGTCTAAATTTTCACCCACTAAGGTTGTTTCTAAAGTGAAAAGGAAATATTTAGAAACACTTGAATTTGAATTCCTATGCATGTCAGCTGAATGGAGATGCAGATTATGTAAAAAGCAAGTATACTTTGCTAGCAAAAAGACTAGCTAACGCATAGAAAGTTGATATTTACGTTTGATATTAAATAATTTACGATAGCTCACACATTTCACGTGGAGTATTGATAATGTTGGGTTTCATCGAGGCGAATGTTGTATTGACTTCAAGCTAAGATGTAGACTTCAATGTTAATGCTTTGAAACTGTTGAAAATCTTTAAATTAAATTAAAACACGACATGCTTCCAAAAATCAATCCTGGAAGCGGAAGAATGCAAGCGAAAACAAATGCACTAACGGAAATTCCTACGACAAATTAGATTATCGAAAGTGCAGTGCGCATAAATGCAATTAACACCTAAATACCTAAACCCAAAAATTACTATGAAAGTATCTACACCCAAGACACATCATTTGATTGCGCTATGTGCTCTCTTGTTCAAATATGTTAAGTTATTATAGGAATTCCGATATGACACTGTTTTCATTTCTGACATTATGTTTGGTATGCTACGTTTCTTCTTGAATCAAATTTCACTGTGTTTAGACAGGAAGGAACTGACATCTTTGTTTCGAAATTAGCTCGGTTCTTGACATTTTTATCTTTGATTTAAGAGCTAATCCATTAGTAATCCATCTACTAAGTCCTAGATGGACTTCCCTTATTACCAGTAAGTACATAAGTTTCCAACCATTCCAAAAACAACATATTCAATCTACAGCATTTGCGAAGAATAACTGTTCAATAAGCCTGTTTCAAAAATCTTGAATTCCTATCATCAATCGCTTCCTCTTTCTTATGAAATTTCCCTTCTCTTTCAAATACTTCTCCACAAGGTTTCTATGCACTATTCAGTCTTCCAGGATTTCTACCATTTTAATCGTGCAAAAGTGACTTTCTTGACATACGTAAACCTGTGTAACCTCAACTGCTGACCTCTATCAACAGAAATCATGATGTCAACATCAAATGTAAAGGCAATCTAAATAATATATCAATACCTTAAATAACCGAACAACCAGTGCATGAAAATTTAGAACTCAAAACAGCCATATAATTATTGTCAGGATTGGCAAATAGGCTAGGCTAGGTAATCTGGCATCGCCCAACCCTTGCAACCGCTGATAAGTAAGTCTTCATGTGTCCTTCTGACGAGTATTACAGCTTCATCAATCCTAGCAAATGAAATAGAAATATATATAATATAGATCTAGTGACTTTGCTTTACACGTCGCTCTTTTCGCCGGTACTTCTTTTTAAACGTCACTTTTTCTCTATAACACTTATCAACGTTCAGATTTATCTTGCATTCTGATTCAATTTTCAATTCAGCAGAAATGTAAGTGCAGACTAATTTAAGTCTGCCAAAGCATTGTTTCTTCAGTTGGATCTTGCTAGAGATGTGCGTGCAAGTGCTCTATATATAAAGCTTGTGCTGTCGGGCAAAAAGCTGTTTAGATAAGCGACGTGTTAAGGAAAACAACATCGCCCACATTATATACATTTATCTCGTCAATTCATCGAGCTATTTAATTTGCATGTGTGCATTAATTTATCCGAGAGACATAGGCTCTAGGTATATGCTTTTCAAATTTGATCAAATTATATTATAGCGATAATCCTTATCCTACAGTGCTTTCCTATAAAGCCTTATCAAGAAAATATAGCTTCAACAATCCTGACAAGAAACAAAATATTTTGTATTTATATTGAAATCACATCATATTGTCATTAAGTAAATCTAGTTTTCGAAAAATTTATTCCGAATATGTCTACATTTGTAGAAATCCCATAGATTTATAAAGCTATCAATCATATTTGGCTAAACTGGAATTCCACAAAATGAAAATTTGTCGATAAAGTGTCGGTTTTCGCGTAGGTATTATTCCGATGAAATAGATCTACCCATGTAGCAATTAGCACACTCATCATATTACACTCTTATCTATCAATAGCCATTTATCAAATTTCGGCAATTCAGTCGATTTTACATTCATTGTTGTTTTTCTCGATCACTGTGATACGTGATATTTTTCACAGTTTACAGTACCGCTTTCTCCAAGATGTCGCATTTGAATACTTATATACTCTTGTAATATAAAGCTAATCAAAAATTTATCACAGTCGTCTATATTACCTTGAAGGAATTCCATTTCGGGAGCACCAGAGACACTACTGGCCGCCACAGGAGTTACTGGGGTGGCCGCAACAGATGGTCCATTGCTATCCCGCGTCGAAGAACTCTGTCCCTGCACAATCAGGTTTGCTGAATGAGCTGGCGTAGCCGACGCAGCTGCCATATTTGCACTTATCACCATCTCCCTGCGTTCGTTCAGCTGCATTAAACGTTGTCTGATCTCCGCTTGTAATGCCTGATATCTACAATAATGAAATTGAAAACAGTGTTGTTTCAAGCAGAGGGATGTTAACAATTTAGAAAATTTACAAACAACTTTGGTTGAATCATGGATACTTGACATGAAATAATAAGAAATCACACGTAATCAGACGCAATCTAAGGATATGTGACGGAGTGGAAGTGACAAATAATAAGAGCGATTTTCAAATAATGGAAGAATTATCCAAACCTTAATGGACTGCATTCCGAGAAATTTTACAGTCTGTAAATTTGCTGAAACGTTATTGATCGATCTTAATCATTAATGCATTTCGGGAAGTTTTAGAACTATATACCTATAAATCTTTATTGCATAAAAGTTTGCGCCGTTGCAGTCAATCTAATGAAATAAATGTTTTAAAGGAATACATATCGTAACTCCTAATACAAATTAAACAGAGGAAAAATACATTACATGTATTGAGTTCAGAACTTTATGAGAAATTGAAAACTCCAAACATTGGGTTACATTTTACCGCTGGATCAGACAACCACTGTGTTTTTCGTGGCACACTGATTAAGTGCCTGGCCTCGTGATCTTTTGGTCTAGAGGTCGAGTCCCGAAAGTGTCATTGGAAGTCGGCAGGAAGGGCATCCGGAAGCATCACAGCGCTCCATTTGAAGTCTAATTAGGTCAGCACCAGTTGGAGAGTGGCTCCATTAAAGCTTCATTTGATGTGCTTAAGACAAGTTAGAATTAGATCAATTCGCATGTGCAAACAACATGACATCCATGGATATTAATCTAAGGCTGTAGCATCACATCAATCTTTGAGAAAGAGCACTGGGACGATGTCATCCATAAACCCTATCCATGCCGGACTCTGAAGCGTGTAGACATCACGGGGGTGACAAATCCTCCCCCGCACCCACCTTAACTCACGATGTACTATTTCTCCAAATGACATGAAATTCAGAGAAAAACATATTTAGCACGTGAGCTGTCTAATAGTTGCATTCATTTGCTCTATTTCACTAATCTTCGTGATACAAATAACAATTCAAAATTTGTTATCAGCTTTGACTGACTTTTTGCATTTTTGCAGATTTTTTTGTTATAAATCAACTTTATGTTTGTAATTTAATGCAAGCACTTAATGCCGCATCCGAGATTGAGGCGCTTCACGCAGCCGCTACCCATTACATGTTAAGACAAGTAACCGGGCAATTGATAAATTTGTGAATCTCAACATAGTCAACAAACTATGTTGAGATTTGATAAATTTATCAATTGCCAGGTTACTTGTCTTAACAAAGAGATTGATAAAACATATTTGCTCTACGAAAACAATTCATATAAGCGTATATGAAATCACCAAAACCTTCCTTCAAAAGAAACTGTTCCTATGTTTGTAATATAAGTAACTTCAAATGTGAATATATGGAAGAAGGATGACTTTCAGAAACCCAACGAATTCAGATGATTAGAAAAATACAAAACTGACTTCTTAATTGGGCCATTACTACTAAAATATTCATTAAATTTCATTTGTTCAACATTTGAGTCTGTGGTACAATAGATCATCAAGATATGACTCATAGACTCCTGTTTACAAAATACTGCTCTCATACTGAAAATCGAGGCGATTCGTTGAAACTTATCTCACAAGTGCTTGCGAAAAGTGGCGAAATTCAGACATTCAAAAAGTGCTTTTCAAGATAGGTCACAAATCGGAAGTCACAGGAAGTCAAGCGGATAAGTTTTAAGAGGCTCACAACAAAAATACAACAGGGGCCGAATCATCCCTCCCACAGGTATGGATAGCATTAAGATGAAAATGGTGACGAATCGAATCTCTCTTTGAGAATGACAGCATACATAATAGAAACACTTAGACAGATAGGTGATGCTATTTTCACGGGAGAAACTGGCAAAAGGTTCATCGACCAAGAGGGATTAGAGATTCTCAAAATTCTTCTGTAGATTGGTGATTTCATTTTTGTGAATCGCGCCTACATCTACTTAAACCTGCAGGCCTATATTGTTTACAGAATTCGTCAGCGTTATTGAGTTTGCTCCAACTGTACCTTTTCCAGTTGTAAAACGTTTAAATCCGAAACTCAGGACTGATGCTCTCAACGTATCATAAGTTGTCTTCACAAACAGATTCAAATACGCAATTTTTCGTAGTAAGCTCCGGACAAGCGCTTCCCGGGAAAACCCATGCGCAATTATGAGCTTCAAATTCCCTGCATATTGTTTTTACTGACTGCTGCCGCGATTGAGCCGGTGAGCATTTTGGGAATCTTCTAATCGGAGATGTCACTAATAAGATTTTCCAGCATATTTTGAAATGTAAACAAAGTCTGAAACACGCGCTATTTTGAAATACTGATTTCTATTTTTTGCATTATCAGCATTTCTGTGGTCGATAGCAACGTATGTAATAAGCACATGTTGCTATCGACCTAAAAAGGAGCAAAAAGTTTCGCTTTCACTTCGAGATAGCCAGGAGGAAGGCCTTTTACAAGGGGCCTAGACAAAGTAAACTGTCATTAAGCAAGAAGAGATTTATCCTGGTTCCTGGTCACTTACTTATTAATTTCTGCAACAAGCAAGAAAAAGTGCAGACTTCGCATATACATAGATGGAAAATAACTGCGCGTCTAGGCAGATTTGAACAACCGACCTCTACCAATCTGCTAGGCCAGCGCTTTGCTACATGAACTATCAACGCGAAAGGAAAACAAAAGCTCACATCTGAAGAATTCGCTTTTCAGTGACAGTGGCTTCACCCCCAAGAATACCACTATATCAACTGTCAAATTAAACAAGTAATATAAGCCAACGCCAGCGTTGCACTGCAAAGCTCACCTCCACACGGATAATCATAGACAAGATGCATAGATATTTAACAGACAGAAAATAGCAACACGTCTTTTCGGATTTGAGCCACCGAGCTCTGATAAATTAATGACATACGACATTATACGCTATGGCGTGACGCTATGTATACACCAGGATGTGATGCTACACTAGTGCAGCATCCATCTTGATCAGAACAGTGTTGAGTTTCTTGATGCCTCATGATGAATCCGTTTGTGTCCTAATTCAATAAAAAACTGAACAAGGCGTGATTATCTCTCTATCGTTGCTCAATATCTAGCAAACATCTGGCACCTTCCATGTTGAAATGTTTTGATCTGATCGATGGAGATAGTACATAGCTGTGGGGGACACATTTCTTTCAGATGCATCAAAGCGATCCAGCGCGAAGTCGGAATGATGTCATTCTTTATCTATTTCATCGAAACTTTTCTTCGTTGTCAGGAGGATCGTGCTGAAACAATGTAAAGCAAAATAAAGTAACTAAGTTAAGCAACAACTTGTTTTACGCCTACGATTTCAAGTAAGGATGAGAAACAGACATGATCACACATATTTCGCGTCACACAGATTCCCATCAACTTTAACTCAAAGCAGCCACCAATTATCAAAACACATCACTACATTACATCCTGTTCGCAGAAATCTTTCTTCAACTCGATCAAATCGACCTTTGCACCTTTAACCGATCCCATAAACACATCGTGGATGCAAAGAATTCTATTGAAAATGTTTCAGATAGTCATATGCATTTGACTTAGCTAATTATTTTTCCTTCCCTATATTCTGCGAACATACACAAACTATGAAGAGAAAGTTGATAGCATACGAATGAGTAGGCAAAATAACGACGTAGTAGAGGAATCTGAACTAAGTATCTACAACACATTTATTGAATTTGACGCAGTTTTATTCCTTGCATACATTTTGTCCCAAAATATTCGATTGTAAGTTGCAGATTTATTTTGTCGGGAATTTATCATAAGAATTCATTCCGATACAGAAGCTATCTTATTCAATGAAAATAGCAGCATTCCGAGAATGTTTAACACTACCTTATCTCTTGCTTTCTTTTTCAGAAAGCACTGGCGATGAAATCCGTCGAGTTCCTCTCAATGCTTGCGTTGTCAAAGACAGTAGTTTCATTCCCTCAGATAATTTCTGCCTCACAATTACTGTCACCTGAAAACCGGTCGATCCACGAAGGAAGCCTTAGGACTGCTTCAATCGCGTCTCCACACGAGACGTTCGACCTCCATCTCTCTCTCCCCCTCTCAGGAAGAAGACAAATGCTAAATGAAGACGAGGTAGCATCACCAATGTAGGATAGAGACGGCTGTTATGAATGAACGAGCCAATGACAAGGTTCGGTAAGAGAGATCGCGAGACGAAAATTCGCCCTAACAAAGTTAGAATCGATTCTTGAATGCTTCTTCTGCAATCGTCCAACCAAGAGACTTTACATGTGAGAGAAAACTGCAGACAAGATTATTTAAGATAAAGTTACCGACGCTTCGAATTCTTCTTTCTACAATTCAATATTAGAAGATTGGCAATGTTATAGCAATTAACAATAACAATTGACATTATGACTGCAAGAGTACTATTTATAGGGATTGCGTTCTTCAAGTTCTAGGTCAACTTGGAATTTTGAAATCACAAAATTGATAAACAGGAATTAACTGCCAGTTTTCATAAATCTCATCTTCAATTATTAATTAATTCAAATTTTGCTTAAACAATCGAGCAGTTCAACTATTTCAGTTAACCGGAAAATCATTAAAGATACTCATGCTATTTACTTGCTAGAAGCGATTCTTATTTTAGTGATAAATTATACCATGGTTCGAACAGTGGTGCAAAACAAGCGCATGAGAGCCCTATCAAATAAAATGTTATTCGTCTAACGAAACATTTACGCCTGAATGTGTTTTCAGTGAAGTACTCATAAATGATACACCTTCATCCAAATAGCATCATTCTGCAACAAATAAACGCAGAGGGAAATATAATTTTCAGAAAAATGTCTGATGTCACGAATTCTCGAACCATCGGCATGAGGATTATAGAATTGGGTTTCAACGAATGCATCAAGAAATTCAATACTGTTCACAATCATCATGTTTTTCTTCATCGGCGTCCTCAATGTAAATCAGTGCATTCCATGCTCATGTTTCCACAATCAATACTTTAGCCTCTTTAACTCGTTGACGGAGATCTTGCGAGCACTTCATCAATTATGCACAACACTACATCTCTCAGACTTGCGAATATTCATCGACCTCTTTCATCATGCTCAAAATTCCATTGATGGACAGAAGTATATGCAGTCATCTAATATTTCTTCCAAATTGCATCTTTCAAATCTATTGACAGAATACTTGTCAGCAGTCACACCACAATCTAACAGATTGAAATATTGCAAACATCGTGATATTCAACGAAGCAGAAGACAGCTGGAGCCTACATTTGCTTCATTCCATCTTAATTGTCAGGTGACGATTTGTATTTGAATGTGGAAACTAAGAATATCTCCAAGGATTCACACTGAAATTGGATAAGACAATTCCTCAGCAGTCAACTTTGGAAATACAATCAGTTTTCTAGCTTAATATAAATGTACACGCAGAAAAACCGGATGAAATTGGTTTTGCAACGATAATGCTGAAATTTCTTCCAAACGTTTTGTTTGCATGACGACACACATTGTTTAATTGGGATTAAGCACCCAATGACATAGGCACCGGCATTCAATGCGGGACATACATTATTTTGAATCAGGATGTGGAGTTGAAGTCGGATTCCCGGAGTCCCATGATTTTGCCCGGAGACGGAGTCAGTAAATATTTACAAGCAATGCCTCTCAATTGATATTAACTTGATATATTAACTTTGTTGGGTCAACGATTTCATAATGTGACCTCATGAAGTAGTAGGTACTTGCATGTCATCAAAATAATAATTGCATCAGTTCTCATCACTAAATTACTCAAATATTGCACAATTTATCGAATAGAACTAGACAACTTTTTCCCGATTAACATCTGATTGATCCAATTATGATTTCAAAAACTAACAACAAAGTTCCCTTCATTAAATGAAGATATTGCTTTCCTTCAATTCTGGTCGCCCTTGCTCACCGGTATGGCATGGACAAGGAATAATAAAAAAGAGAAAACAGAATGTTCAATAACTGATATCATTGCACCAGCACAATAAATATAGTGACACAGCAAATTGATTATTAAATCGCGACATTATTTCGGAAGCTGATCGAAACAATGCCAGACCAATTCGATCTATTAGCGGTTTGTGTACAGCACTTGGTATATGATAGAAAATGTGCAGAGCAAAAAATAGCACAACAATAAATGCTTAATTAGAGCACCTATCCAGATATGGTCTCCATGGTGGCTATATGCTTGCCCAAACAGTCCTTTGATCACGAAAATCTTTCGAACTCCCAAAGTGTCATTGGAATTCGGCAGGAAGGACATCCACACTAAGACTTTGACAATGCTCCACAAAATTCTGTCCATGACAGATGCGCCGTCCAGGCCCCAGTGGGGCAGTATTGACGTTCAAACTTCAGAAAATAGAGCACCACTGCCATCAAATTTTGAAAGATCTTCCTAATATCAACAAATTTCACATTGCGTTGACTGCGTTTTTGGTGATGTAGACATAGTCAATCCTATGGCGTATTCTCAAATCTTTCATTCCGAGTGAACATACACTGCCTCATCACAAAAACAACTCAAACGAATAATGAAAAGATAAGATTCTAAGTTAGTTGACTGAGACCTCACATCGCTTTTGAACTCAAAATCTATAATCGACCTCGCAGACTTTGAAATCACCCGACAATCAGAGCGAGTGAATTTTACGCATTTCATCTTGACAGTGATGGTGATTATGCTGCTTTGCTACAATTTTCAATGCATTTTGGTGCATTCTTTCGTTCATTCACAACAACACAATTTTTTCTTGATATTTTCACGACGAATGTGAAAATAATATCGAAATCAGAATCAGATAATTTCTACATCACAGTGACAGTGAGTAAGATTTATGTGCTCATCTTTCTGCTAACGAAACTACTTTTGCTATTTCGGACACTGTTCAATTACCTTAACAGCATCGTATGCTGCATCTATTGGACACTAATTGAAGTCATCAGAAAGCGAAGACTACGGCGGGCCGGTTATCAGAAACGTAGAGAGAGGTTAGGAGAAACCAATCAGACAAGTAGGCTACCAGACGTGGTAGTCGAAAGTTGTCGGAAGGCGTGAGAAAATATGGCTCCAAGTCGTCAATGAGGACATAGTGAGGGCTTGGATTAGTTACCGTTGGAGGAGAACAGGCGGAAAATGCGACACTCTGCTGAACACCTCACATCACACGGAAAACATCTTCTAAACAAAGCAAAACGTCAACATCATCCTCGAGAAGCAACCGCTACTTCACAGATAACAAAAATCGACAATTTTCACCTCAGGGAAGCACTACTTAACCCCAGGTACAGTCATCCAACGTGACAAGCAACTGCTCAAACAAACACACACCCAACACGTCGGGACATACTTAGCACACAGACAACACAACAAAATCATTAACTCAAACCCCCTTCCCCCCCCCCCACCCCAACAGTCCATAAATCAGAGCAAACACTCGACATGCGCAAGCACAGCATTGGCACAATTCCGAACCGACGAATCACACCTGTTATAAGAATACTTGCACAACATCAACCCCTCTATCCATTAATTTCCTCTATGTCCCTTTAGTAGATCACAACCACACAACACAAAACATCTCTTCGCTTGAACCCACATGCACATAAAGCTCATTCCTTGTGACCTCTGGGAACATTCTCTGTCCTGTCAAGTTTGCGGAGTTCATCCGCCGCTGGGAGCCCCCGGATCACATTCCAATAGTTGGGAGGGGGTTGAACTACCACCTCCTTAAAAGGAGAAAGTAAAAGTAGACACCGCTAATTTGATCCAGTTGAAAAGTTTAGATGACTCATTTGCGCGACATGTCAAATTCATGCCTAAGGAACTTTCAGACATCAGTCACATTGTAGTCGGAATTTTTGATCTCCTGACTGCTTCTTGTGGGGTGAAGGAAGTACATGACCCCTCATGCATGACTTGTGAATAAAACTTAATAAAAAAAAGTAATAAAGTGATCAGATATATTGATCTTCAAACAATGCTTCGAATGCTTAGCTGTGATTAAAAAAAACACACATGTAGATGGCAAATGTGACTTAAAGCAACTACCGGTATCCCAAATCTAGTAGTTGTGTTTGGCGAATGTCGATAAATGAATTCCTTATTCTCAATTTTTTTAGGTTGTTTTCAAGCTATCGGAAGACGGTGTATAGGAAATCAGGGAAACATACCTTGGCTGGACTTTGAATAAATGAAAATTAGGAAGATCGATATGCAACAACAAAATAAATTAGGCTGCTGACCTTATATAGTCATCTTCAGGGTGTGACAAAAGAAATTGATTAAACTTATTGATAAGAGTGAGGCTTAACGTATCCAGACATTTGCGTGGGAAGTGTCGTAGTCAATGGCATGTAATATTATTGCATGTCATTAAACCAGTATCAGTTACTTGGTTTTGCTAATTTACATTTTTTTGTATAAGTTTTCCAGATTAGTCGCAAGTCCATTTTCCAGTCTTCAACTACGAGTATGATATTCATTTTCTTAGTCATCGTCTAATTAATCGGTTTTTTAAAATCAGGGCTTGAGGGAAGAGGACAAGCCTATACACCAAAGTCTTCCAACAACTTGTGAAACAACATGCATAACTCAATCACGTCAAAATGCGTCGATTCAGCTTATCTAGTCTTTCACTAAGAACATATGCTACAGGAGACATCTTATTGATTAATTGCACAGTGAATAATCAAATATAAGAATCAAACTGCTGAGAACATACTTCTGACGACAATTATTGACTTAACATTATTTGATCTCGTATATGAGGGATCAATATAGTTTGCATACCTCGTTCGAAATTCTTCCAGACGAGTAACCAGAGTGTGCGATAGAACGACGTTTATTCGTTGCAATTGATCTGCCTTACGGTTCAGTGTTTCCAGGCGAGTTTCAATGGGTCTTCGGGTTTCACGGAATGTCTGAAATGAGCATTTGGGATAGTGAAATATAATTTCGAATTACAGCTGAATTGCCGAATTAAATAAATGTTCAAGTGTTAAGTCAAGAAATGACTCCGAGAATCTCTTGATATGATATAAGCAAATGACAAAGCGTCATAAAATGTCAAAAGGAATGTCATGTTTGGTTACTAAGTACTTAATGCATGAGAAGAAAGTCGGAGAATTAATAATATCCTAACACTCTTTTTAGATTCTGCTCCATCAGCAAGAGTATTAAAGTGACATATATTCGTTTCGCATTTGTGTAATGAATGATATTATTATGATTAATGATATCCATCAATCACTATCTCGTAGCGCTTGAAAAAAGAGAGATCTAAATATTATTAATTTTAGCAAATACTCGTATCACGGAAGAAGTTTGATCCTGTACAACATTTATAGGTGAAAAGAAAAACCGCTGCTTTTTAACGTATATATACATTGAGCGCGCGACATGTTTCGGCCAGCTCTCATTCAGGCACTACGGTGGTTTAAATTCCACACATAGAATAACGAAGCGAACACTATCAGATTGACAATGACATGACACAAGACTGAAGACAATAAAAGTGGCATTGTAGAAATTCCATTATGCCATTTTTCCATTATCTATTGCGCTGCTGTTTGTGATTTCTATAATGCCATTTTTGTTGTCTTCAGTCATCTATAAATACTCGCATGTTGTTTGACATCTTTCTTATTCCTATTCACAAACATGGTATAAAAATATGCTTATTCGAAAAGTGATTTTACAGAAATCGAGAATAAACTCCAAGAAAAGGTTACAAATCCAAACAAAATACGTGTAAGAAAATTGTTTGCCTCCTTTTTTTTATCTTTTAACTTGATGCAAGCTCTACCAGAAAAATAAATTCTCCTATAGCGGTTATGAAAGCAAATTTCAGTGTTCTTTTTTTCTGAAGCGTCATTTTTTTGTAGACATTGAAGAAGTACTGTAGACCTATTCCAGAGACAAACCGCACATACATGCATGCATTTTCAGTTTAAATAAGATGGCAAGCCGCAAGATAAAGTTTTTTAAATGAAAATCATCATCCTCTAGTTTACAAGATAATTTTCATGTAAAATAATTAAAGATCTATAGCAGTAATTATTTTCATCAAAATCCTGATGCAGGTGCGGTTGAACGATTGCAGGATAACTAATGCAACTTTCACAATTATTTCATTACCCAATAGTAATAAATGGAAATTTGTATTTCGGTAAAATACAAATAAGCTTTTGTGACTTTTCCCAATAAATTATTATGCAGCATCATGTTTTTTGATTTTAGTGCTCTGCAAGTATAAAATTCAACGTGAGTGTTGCACCTCCTTCACACTGCACTTCGCCGCCATTGTCCTGATGAATAATTCGAGTTGGTGAATTATCATAAATAAGGTCAACGTTAGTAATTCAATCGTTATATCACTAATTGCTGCAATGATTTTCATTTAGATTTGGACGTGGATTTCGACCGAATTATCAGCTGCTACTTCATAGATTCGTTAGTTGGAACTTCATTCACCTAGACCTTGGTATACATACTAAACTACATGAAAACGTTACCACTTACATATTCAAATAATGCAATTGAACAGACAGGAGATTCATAGACAGATTTGCTATGAATGGACGCTGACTGTGGTTGAATACTTTGTAGGCCTATTAATCAAAATGAAACATGTTTAAAAAATAATTTCAATTAACACACACGTTGGTGTGAAACATCAATTCATGAAAATCAAGAGCTAATTAGAGATAGCTCAATATCTTAACATCAAATAATAGTTGCATGATGTTGTGAGGCAAGACTACTCAGACAAACAGCAGGTTTCCGTTTTCGTTGACAGAAAGTAGAACATTTTTGCTTTCTGAATATGAATAATACAAAAGTCGTGCTATTTATAGATTTTATAGGAGCTTCTTATAAATACCTAAAAATAGCACGGCATTCGTTTTATTCATATAACATGATGCCATTTTCGGAGTGAAGTTACACTACAGCGACACTAGATTGATATTAAGTTTCTATAAATCCGATATTTACGCATCTTTCGTCTCATACTTGCCTCTACTTTCTCGATCTCTCTTGACAAGGTCACTCCTGAGATATGGGTTACCGGAGGCCACTGTGATACCAGAGCTTCCGCTTCCGTCAAACTGCTATCAACTTCATTCAGTGAATACTCGAAGGCCTTGAGTTTCTGAAACGAGTAATCAATATTTAGAAGAAAAGAAGCTGAATAAGAACATTATTAAGAATAGAATACATACCTCAAGAACCGTGTTTAACTTTTCCTGATAGTCTCTAACACGTATATTCAATTCCACCCATTTCTTCTTCAGACAATGAACATTTCGACGAATCCTACGACTTATCCTTCGAGCTCGTTCTTCCTCTACGCCTGGAGCAGCGCTGCTTTCAGATAGTGCGCTGTCAGAATCCCCTACAAAGACAAATAGTAATGATGAGAATAGTAAGAATTCAGTAAGATCTGTCTCAACTCATCAATTTGCTTTGAACATGTCCTCAATTGACCGTTGCAATCTTGGCAATTTTGTCTGTTTCAACTATTTTTAGCAAAAAAAGTAAAAGTAACGATTTTGCAATTCCTGGTCACTTTCTATTTAAATTTCAAATCGGAAACTAAAAGGAAATTGCAAATTCCGCTTAAGGAGAATTATTTTGAGTTAGAGTCAGTTATCATAATTTTCTAATTAGGAATATGACACCTTGTAGAAGTCGTATTCAATTTTCCAGGGAGTTTGAGCACAACGCCACAGATCAATTAACAACACCTCCCTCACTGTTTCTAACTGAAAGATCCCGCGGGTTAACGCTGACGTACAACCGGTTTCAGTTTCAAAATGTGGGCAAAATGGATATCAAAACAGATACGAAGAGCGACGCTGTGTCCTGATAATCAAAGTATATATGCGAGACGGGAATTTGTACCAAATAAATTTTGTAGTGAAATATCATCCTTGTAATCAGTTGAAAATTTTCTTACGATTTTTCAAATTGCAAATACAGCGGATGCAGTGATTTTCTGCTAAATTTGCTTGACATCCTATCTAGAATAACTTTCAAGCAATTTACTATCATTGGTCATTTTGCAATTGCTATATTGACATTTATCTTGACAGGCGGTGGCCGTGACAAGACAAATTTAACACTTCCTTTATTTATGGAAGCAAAATTAGAAATCGCCCAAGTGTAATTTTCAGGCCAATATGACAGCAGTACCTATCTTGTATCGGTATTAGCATCAGAGAAATCTGAGCTGTCTATTATATTTACAGATGCAAATACTATCATAGATAAGTAATAAGTAGTATTCAGAAAATATAATTGAGAAATAAGAAATGGCCAATACCAATCATGGTTATTGCAAGAGCAACCTAAGTACTAAAAGCTGATAAAGTGTAGTACACATACTTCAAAGTTATATTATCCACAGATAAAGGCAAACAGTGAAAACCAATCATAACTTGGATTTCATCAACGTATGAACACTCGTCAACAGCAAATGTCGAGTAATTAAAAAGTTAGTCAACTGACATTCATTCACCAAGACTTATTTCCATTTTCTTGTATCCGCTCAAAGAAGACGACAAACATCAATTGATATCATCTTCATAATTGTCACATTTCATCAACAAATCAAACACACAAAAAATACAGAACCACCTCGCAACGCTTATCTTCAATTAACTGCGAACATCTGCTCGCAAAATGAATATGTCTTCGACATATTAATATCGTAAACCTAATATTAATAGAGAATTAAAAAGCCTACCTGCGTACATTAAATGTTCCCTTCATACCAAGGTGAATCAATATACCAAGAACACTTACAGTGCGATGCGAAGATTCCAATGACTTTATCCACACTAATATCAAAAGTCATTGGAAGATGCACATGTCTAGTATTAAATACTGAAGCAGTTTGACCTCTATGTTTCATTGCCACTTGCATGTCAAGCGTCATGCGTAATCAATTTTGATAATATCTTTTGAGAGAATAATCGATTGAAACATATCCTAAGTGTCAGTTGTTACCATAGAAATGTGCTATTTTAGACATAAATGGAAGCATAACAGACCCACACAACCAATTCAGCTATTTCTGGCTTATTCAATGATAATGCCGGATGTCTATTTGCAAATACTCCATCATTCATTTTGAAAATTCATCTTCTATTGAGCATATATCAACAGCTTTCTGGTCTTGATCTTCAGAATATAGAACATCAGACAGCCGCTTGAAGCTTTGTTGTTCTATTAAAAAGTGGTCGCAAAAGCAGGCACATTGCATTTCTTCCCCACTCTGATATTACTAAAGGAAATACGTTTATTGAATCTGATAATCAACCATACTAACAATAGTGGGGCACTTCTACACCATGGACTTGGGGAGGACTAGAAAAATAACATTGAGCCCATGTACACGCGAACGCTATTTATTACTTGCTTAGCTTATAAGGTTCGAAGGTTCATTTGGCCCGGAGAAACGTAGTTTACACAACGTACGTAGTGAGAGATTTTATCATAAAATAGTCTTAATTTGATATCATCGAGCAATTACATGCACATTTATAAATATGAATGTCTATATAATCATGAGTGATTATCGAATAACATACCAACAAATTCATGGAAATCATGCTTGACGTAAGTAAGTCGGTTGAACACACGAACACTTCGCCGAATGTTATCAATTCCAGCATTTGTGTGATTAAGCGAAGTGCGTATGCTGTTCTGCATTATCAGTGAAAGCACATCATTCTACTAGAATATCAATGAGCAAAGTTACGTTTACTGCATCTAAATTAATTTAGCACTGTCTTGGAATCGCATTTCCCTTGGCCTCAAGTACTGACTCCTGGAAATGCAACTTAGATATCCTTCATTGCATTATTTAATCAATGATATTTTCATGTTTAGGTACAATTAGCATTTTGAAAATCATGCATTACAATTTTGCTGTTAAATCTGTGAACCCATGTGCATTGTAGACCTATTTCCACAAAAGATCGGAAACTTTCTGTGAATGTTGCTAAATTAAGTCTGGAAGGACAGAGCAACCATAGATGCACTCGAATGGAAAAGCAAAACAATAGTGCAAAACAATAGCAATAGTGCGTTATTTCCATGACCTTCCATCCCACGCTTAATTATTATGTCAATGGGGGGGGGGAATGTCTCGACATGCAGCTGATGTCTTAATTACATTCATGTTTCATATAAGCAGAGTAAAATTGTCGTGGACGTGGGACGGGCCAGGTTTGACAGAATTCAGTCCATGTGCAGCCATTTGAATACCTAAAAGCATACGGAGTTGAAAATAATGCATCAATCAAGGGTTGAAGAAGACATCATATTCATCCAATTCAAGATGCGGTGCTTTCGTCAAATAATCTTTTTCTTGTCATCAAGATCTTCCGGTCAGTGCGATGTATATTCATCCATTCGTAATACCAGTTGAATACGATTATGCCTTACTGCGTTCAACGAAGTTCTTCCTTCGTTAATATTTGATGTTTGGTGGGATATGAAATTTGCATCAAGTTAGAGTATACTACAAAAGGGATAGAATCGTCTCAGTTATAGATCGTCTAGCAGTTCATCTAATCTAACTAGACCAACTTAGATTTAGCGAAACCGTGTCCTCAAAACGAGAAGCGACCACTTTCTATCCTCATCACTCACTTGAAAAGTTTCTATTACAGCTGATTAGCCAATTTGCTTTCCATCGATGATCTGAAAAATAACTATTGAAAATCCAGTGGGAATCGATAGCTAGTTTTCGGTTGTCATTTGCACCATTCGCTGTTTAACTTCTCTAGCTCTGTGATTCTTATCATCGAAGTTGTTACTGAACTTATAGGAAATCAGACGAAAGTAATAACGAATTTGACTGCAAGCTGGTATTAAAAACAGTATAGAAGAAAACACTTCCAACCTCAAATGAGAAGGTGATAATTGATGATTGTTTTACTTCTAAATAAGCTCGAATATTATTTACAAATTCCGTCTTCATGGCAACTGTCTATTGATGATCGCTGAAGTCAACACGATCATTTTCTCCTTTTTGATAATTCAACAGATAAACTAAGTAATATTATATGACATTTGGAACTACCTGGGATTTTAGCATGAAAGTTTCAAACTTTGAATTTATCTAAATTTTTCATTCTCAAATTTTACCATGATGCAGGTATGGAAAATTCAATTTTAATACATTATCAAAGTATTATCACTAGCAATTTTTTTCGGCTCTTTCATTATCTGGAAAGAGAAGTCATGATATACTCGCAGCATGCGACTTATTCTTATGCGACCAGCTTGCAGCAGCCAAGGATCGTGCTCAACCTGTTGTTGTTTATCTGAATCGAATTTCAATGTCTGAACAAATTTGAATGCGGCAGTCCAAGCTATCCAATGATGATACTGTGTCACCAAGCGATTGTAGGTTCAAACACCTGATCGACATGATCTGACTACACCGGACCATTTTCGACAACCTAGATTCTTTCATAATACACAGGATTCTCAAGAGAATGCTGTGCAATGTCAGACTTGGTGAAATGATACGTAGCCGTCTACCTCACCGAGTGAGTTCAGGAGTCCCATTCGTTACACAATCATTATTAAATGATTTATATCTGACATAATGAGCCCATAGTATTTCATTTCAACTTTTTGTCAACTTGCATTTTAGGGAAAGGCGTGGGGCCATGTCGTCGACCGAAAGCTGGTTCGTATGGTGAAGCTCCTCCTGCCAACGTCAGGCGGAAACTCCGACGATCAAAATATGCGGACAATTTTCAAGCTCTTCCGCTTTAAAAATGGAGGTTGACTTCAGCGATCGCAATTTAATAAGGCGATTTTTTATGCACTAGGAAACATTCCATGCCATAAAACTGAAAATGTCGGCTTTTTAATCACATAGCATTGCTGAATCATCGAGGCAGCTTTCCACAGGAGTATTAAACTACAATTGACTATTTCCAACAAGGTTTCAATTCGCGAATTTGAATGTATTTACTTGGCATTTTGAATTGATGTGGTGGTATTCTTCAATGCTGTCGGGTAACATCAGCTATTCATAAGAATATATAATTAAGTATTTATCGACATACATATACAAGTTTTCGCATCATTTTCTAATAAGTATTCGAAAAAGTATAGTTACATCTGGGAACATCCTCTGCTAGATGATTCTTTAACACTTGTGAACCTAACCATATGACGAAAAATTGTGCTTTCATCCTTTCCCATGGTTAAGACGATGCGAACTTTTGTGCCTTTGAATACTTTGAAGATATTTTCATTTTTGTCTTTTTTTGTGGTTGGATTTTCCGATTTGCTCACAGCAGTTTTTGTGAGATAGAATAATCATCACCAATACCAAATACATACTGAACTGTCATTTCTCTATCATTTTTACAACTTTCAAACATTACATTTTTGAATTTTACAAACTTATAAATTTCTATAGCATTTATAATGTCTGACAAAACATGATCAACCCGGCTATCCCTACCTTTTTTGTGTCAATAAAAAACAATACATTTGAAAACTGTGTTGTTTGATTCATTTTACTGGTAAAATTACACTGTAATTTCTTATACTTAGTTACATCAAATATTCACAACTTTCGCAACAATTTTGAAATTACCGGTGAGTTTAGTCGCGATCCTTCAATCGCGAAAAACCATTGGTCTAGGTTGATAAAAACAAAAGAATCAAAGTTGTGAGAGAAATATATTATTTCTGAAAACAGCTTTGTAATGTGCACATATACATCAATAGAGACAGGAAATTCCACCGCGACTTTATAATTTCTCCAACCTTGAGTATAATTGCTGATATTTTCCATTCTCCATTTGATCAATTTAGCCATCGTTAATAAGCATATAGATTTTTGATACTACAGAGATATTCCTTTAACAGAATCACGTGTTGACTCATCCAACGAATACTTTTAAATATTTGCATTTCCTGTTGACATAAGCTAGTTTGATGCACATATCTTAACATGCACGTCTCGCATTTCCCAGGTGTCTCACAGAAGTCCCAAAAATTGGGAATTCTCATTAGAGAAAACAGCACTAAATATTTGAAATATACGAGCGTACTTCACCTTCCTAGCCATTCACCATACAAGAGCTTAATTGTCGCACATTTAACTGCGCTTTGATATCCTTCGTCAAGCCAAGCAATCTTACTTCGATCGATGAATCACATATTGAGGAAACTGATGCCTACTCTGTCAAAATGACTTCGAAAACTGTAGGTGAAAAATAGTTTATGTTTCAGAATAACTGCATACGGATTAAATCAATGAAAAGCTCCTATGCTTTCATAATAAGCTCTGTCGCAGACGAGTTACCAACGAACAGACGTCAATTGAGGTCGACGCGAGCAAGTTTGACAGCTTAAGGGAATTATCGAACGCCGAATGAAGCGAAGACAGAGATTTGAAAACGTGATTACCACTTCTTAACCACTTATAGTGATGAAAAAACATAAATGGATGAGAATGAAGGAAACGGACGGTTGATTTTTTTCTGATGCCGTTGATTTCATTTCAATTCATCAAAAATGAGATCAATCTCTAGCTTGCCAGACAGGATAAAAATTCTTATCAACAGGATATCGGCAATTATGTCAAGAGTGACAAATAACTCCATCATTTGTCAATGTCGATCAGAGACATTAAAATTCACGAGAATCTCTCAATGATCAGTGATGAGTAACTATCGTTTTAAGTGCGATATAGAGGAAAATTACATTTGCACTTTACTACTGACCACATTGCTAAGTTGATATCTTATTATCATAAGATAAATACTTACTTTATGTTACGACACTACAAAAAATTATTTCACATTAAGACATTAACGAAAGATAAAAATCGTAGGCATGGATATCTATTCGGTCACTAGTTTAGATGCTGAAAGCGTGGGAAACAGGAATGGTAACCTAAATCGAAACAAATCAGTTATATCGAGTCCCGACGCATATAACAGTGGAAGTAGGATACTTTTCGTGATTTATTTAATCAACACATTATATGAAAGATGACAGCATGTGCTAGAGATTAGAATAATTTAATTGAAACACCGTCTAACTCCAAGTTTGAAAACATATGGAGTCTGGAGGTTAGTATCACTACCGGTAATGATTATGCCGACAAAAGCTGATAACAAGAGCCTACATATAAATGATGTGTCATTCGTAAGTGATCTTTTCGTCTTTAGATGAAAAAAATGAATCCGTAAGCAGGTATGTAAATTTCTAAATTCTTTTCATGTTAACCTCGTGAACTCATTAGGGCTTCCACTTATAAAAGCTATCAATAGTACTCAAAAGCCATAAAATAGGTCTCATCTAAAGCAGTTTGGTAGCTGTGCCACTTAGGTGGAAATCAGGAACACCATAGAAATGTCTTAGACATTTAGCGCAAAGTCCTCTTCAAAAAGTAGGCCAACTCTGCCCAACACCTCACATGCCAACTCAACCCAAACCCCTATCCTGAATGAATGTCTACGTCTCATGTGGCATCTACTTCATACAGTCATAATGCCAGCACTCACATGAAGTCCTCGCATGGGAGAAATTTAAACATAATTCTGTTCTTCAACTCGTCCGAGTGCATATATACAGCACCCTCAAAAAGTTGCTACATCAAACTCCAAAAAAGGCGATTTTTTGCAATTTTTTTGTCATCCTCACCTGATACATAAACGACTGAAGTAAGCATCACGACATTTTAACTACCTGATATCGAGATGGTCCTCGAAAAAAGCACTGGTGATTTTCATGCTGCCTAGCATAAAAGTTTTTCAGTAGGACCCATATGTCAGGGGCCCTTACATTTTGGCAATAATTAGCTTTATGTCTATAAGTCATTTTTCAATATTAATTAATATTTATATCTATTATTATCATTTAGTAATTGTCTCCAGTCTACGATGCACGCCGATCTTCTTTACACACAATAATTTTAGGCTCTTTCCGGTGTTCCACAATGATTAGTGCGGCTAATTGAGTCTATGTCAAGATGTGCCCAATATACAGTACATGTAGGTACGATGTACAGGTATGGCTTTACTTTATTCAACTGCATTATAACCACAACTTTTGATTTGGACTAATCACCTGCTTGTAGTGATTAAGGTCTATATGCACGCGATGAAGATCCAGAAGAGGTCCAAAAAGCATGACAGTTGAACGAGTGACTAGAGAAAAAAGAATCGTTTCGTTTCTATTTCAAAGTCACTTTCCACTTGTAGTGTGATGACTCAATCACCCAACCATCCCAAAAGAACTTTAAGGTGCAATGATTTCACGACTGTTCAGACTAGAAATTGCTACAATCTCATAAGTTCAAATCTGGGAGTTATGGTGAAGATTTCCAACTACGAAATAATGCTGCCAATCACTAATACTGACTATATGTAAATTGAGAGCACGAGTATCATGAAACTCGCACTCACTACTTTCACAAATTAAATCCTGCACGAGTGACATTTATCAACGCTAGCAATCGTGTTATACATTTTATTACAGAAACAATGAGTTGAGAAGGAATGCTTTGGCGCTTGAAATTCATATTCCCAAGGTGGTATGCAAGCAGAAGAAACTAGGAAATTCAAGTTCTTATGCAGACATCGGTCATATAATCAACACGTTTGCGTTAAAATCGATAGATTTAATATTTTACTCTTGCAGCGTACTGCAGGACATTAAATCAAAACCCTGGAGGCAATAAGAATAAAGACGATAATTAAGAGATCTCTGACAATAGGCTGAGAAGTCAATTAATAATTATCCTGTTGCCAAGAACACGAAACGTAATTGCGTCATTTTTCAGCGATAAGACAAAAGTTATCGAGGAAACTAAGAACAACCAAAATGAGCGTAGAGAATCAAGATACAATGAAGTAACGTAGTTATAAATACTTTTCGAAAATGAAGAATTCGTAACACGAAATCAAGAGAATCATCTTCATTCTACTTTTCCTTTACTATTTATTATTCAAATGTTGAACAACATGCAAGGAACTCGTGAGTCTATATCATGACTATAGCTCAATGAAAATGATTTACTGACTCGTGGATGTAGAGCTTGTACATGAGAACTTGGACAATAGATTATGAAAACCTATGATTAAAAACATTCCTTGATAGAGTAAGTCTTGGAATGATTTTCGTCTAAGTCTACCACTTCGATTAGAAATCTCAAAACTAGTCTTTCATATTATGAAATAGATAATGATTTTGAGGTAATTCTAGAAAATATTAACCGAAGACCGTTCGTTAGTTCTGTCTAACCTTCATTTTACAAACATAACATCTGAATGATATGCAAAATACGATGTACGCTGTGCCATTATCGCGCATATTAAGTAGAAGGTCAATGCATCAACAAGACGGTCATTCTGATTTTTTTTTTGAATGGCATGACTTTTAGCGAAGATGATGTCTAAAATAGAGAATGGCTAGCGTCAACATAACTTTCTGTCAAATGACGCAAAATCCTGATAAAAATTGCAGAAGTTAAAAAGATTTATTAATTCATCCAAAATGATATTTGACGGTGCATTGTAGACGATTGTTCAAAGATGGATGGGTTGGAGTCGGAAAAACAGAGCGGATGCCTAGCAAAATTTTTAAAAGGAATACAATAATATTGGTTGATCACAATTTCCCTCTAATGACGACGCAAATGCCGAAAATAAACGTTCTACTTATCACCCAGAAGAGTCATCTAGCTCCACCATGACTGTTAATGACTTAAATGCAACCTGTGGTTGATTTATCTCACTCCAAAGTTGTAACAGACAATGAAACATTTTCTAAAAACAGCTCCTATTATCATCCAGAGAATTCTAGCTGCACCTACACAGTGCGCAAAAGGAATGATAATTATCATTATATGAATTCGAATGCGTCATTGATAAACAGAATGGTCGCCCTCAATGAGCGCGCTAGCGGACATTCACTACTACAAAAGTTAAAAACTGAAATCCACAGATGACACCCATCAACTCATGGAAGTTTATTTTATCAATGTATCATTAATTCAGACTCGATGTTACCTGATGTTTCAATTAAAGACCCCTTGATTTTGAAGCGAGGATTCGCAAATACTATGCAACTTAAGATCCATGATTACTACAAAAGAAAATTTTCAAAGGTTCTATAATAACTAAAAAGGTTCTCGAGAAGAAGGATCCATGAATAATATCTCATTTAGAATTATTGTTATGTTTTCGCATTTCGAAGTCCCTGTTCAGAATTTATTTTTTATCCTGGACGAAGAGACAGTCGAAAATTTGAATATTTTATTGGTTCTTACTGAACTATGCATTTTTTTATTGAATGCATACAAAAGGTTAATGACGAGTCATAATTATAACTGTCCTAGGGTATGTGACAAAGCATCATGACACAAGAATTGCCCTAACAATAACTCAAAATGATGACTTTTGACTCTTGTTCACGAGTTATATAAACCAAAATACGACATCAGTCTCATGGCAGTAAATTATTCTGATCACGAGATTCAACTAACTTTATGAGATTTCTCTGACAAACTTCAATGCTTCTACATTTTATCAATTTAGTCTCTATCTCAAACTTTGACAGCCGATGGATACAGGAAAAGCGATTTCGAATCGACCCTTGAGACTCTACTCATTCATCAATCATTTCAGTTTATCAGATATAATTCAAGCAAAATCTAAAGTCTGCAGCATTACTTGTTGAAAACTGAAGATGACAACAGCCAACTGACTTTCTTTCAAGCAATCTTGCATAAATTAGACGAAGAGTTCTCTATTGAAAAGCAGATATTCTAGATTGTGTCAAATTTCAATCGATTCTGACACCGTTCTGACATACGAGTACATCATTTATAGTCATACATCATTCGAGAGCATATACAGACCCGCTCAAAAGTCTTGACCCACCCTTAATTTTCTTGTTTTCTTTTCTTAGTCTCTCTCGCACGGGTAACTGATCACATGTACATGAATCAGTTTGCTTGCAATTGAAAGCAAACATCATGCTTTGACCAAAATGCTCAAAATATTTACGAAAGTTGTAAAATATCGGGAGAATAAGACTTTGTTGCCGTACAAACCTGATATCATGTTCAGTATCTTTTTTAGACTTCCCCTCCAAATTATGGATTTCCGATGTTGTAACCTGCATCATGCGCTTCAATTATATTTACAGTGGTTCCAAATGTCCTCTTTTCGCATCACTAAATAATTGGCTATGGTTGCTATGGACGACGATTAGCGATTGGTTGGTCAAAACATCAGTTTTTGGTTGGTCGCTCAATAATGTCATGCGAGTACAATGACACACATTTCCTCTGATGCTGTTTGCCATGCCAGGACGATACACAACTCCGCCTGATATTGCTGTTATTAAAGCACTTTCGAGGGAAGGACTAAGCAACAGAGAAATATCAAAACGTGTTAAGAAAAGTAGAAGGACTGTGGATCGTGTAGTTTGCAAGATGAAGAAAGGACAACCCCGTGAACCACTTCATAAGTCGTGAAGGCCAACAAAGCTGACAGTTCGAGCTAAACGAATATTGAAGAGATTGGTCCTGAAAGATCGCCGAGTAACGTCTACGTAATGGCATCAAATCTGACCGAAGTAGGAGTTCACGCGAGTCCTCAGACTGTTCGGCGTGTCCTGTGCCAAATGGGATACGTTGCTAGACGTCCAAAGCGAAAACCTCTGTTGACCAAGAAGATGATGCTTGCGCGCCTTACTTGGGCAAGGAAATACTCATCTTGGACCGAAGATCAGTGGAAGCGAGTGGTATGGTCGGACGAGTCAAAATTTAACCTCTTTCGTTCAGATGGACGACAGTTTGTAAGGCGAAGACGCGGAGAAGCTTATCATCCGGACTGTGTGCAATCAATAGTAAAATTCCCCGGAAGTACCATGATATGGGGCTGCTTTAGCTGGTACGGAATGGGAAGACTGCAAATTTGTGAAGGATCGGTCAATCAGGAAAGCTACATGCAGATTTTGAATACAAGCTTTCTGCCTTCAATATCCACTCTGACGACGCTTCATGGATATTCACGAGAAGACATTATCTTTCAACAAGACTCTGCCCCAGCACACACAGCACGAAAGGTGAGTCTACAAGGTATTGATACTTTTACATTTGCCAATTTCATTGTCTTAATCTCATTTTGTTTTCAGGTTAAAGCATTTCTCGCCCTGAAGAACATCCGCGTAATGGACTGGCCCGGAAATTCACCAGACCTTAATCCAATTGAAGAGCTGTGGAAGCAATTGGGAGATTTAGCAATGAAGAAAAACCCAAGAACGAAGCAAGAGTTGATTGCCTCCCTTGTTCGGGTATGGAACCATGAAATGGATCAAAAAGAACTTGCGCGCAAGCTCGTGGAAAGCATGCCGAGACGATGCAAAGCCGTAATTCAGGCACGTGGCGGAGTGACTAAGTATTGATTAGTACCTTCTTCGCTTTCTCGATATCTTGTGTGAAATATTTTTGTATTGACGCAAATTTTGTAACAAAGTATACAAGGAACATGATTGTTTTCAATAAGTGACATAATTAATTGCATTGGAATGATCTATCATCAAAGTATACAAGGAACATGATTGTTTTCAATAAGTGACATAATAAATTGCATTGGAATGATCTATCATTCACAAAGTGAATGTAGCAAAATAATCGGGCAAAAATGAGGGTGGGTCAAGACTTTTGAGCGGGAGTGTACTATCAGCTTTCAAGTAATATCCAGTACCTGCATCCGTGTTCGTCAATTCCTGTCGGAAGTTCTGAAACTTGCATTTGTTCAGAAATTATGCGAACTCAGTTCATCTGTCAGAGTCAAGTTAAAAATAGTTCTTGGTTTACTATTATTTTATGCTGGTAGTTTTGTTTTGGCAGTTTTGTGTTTTTGTAGAACAAATCAGAAATTTCTATTCAAATTTATTCCCAATTACAAAAAATTTTCAAAATGTCAACAAAAACTAAACACACAAAATGAACAACATGAGTTTTCTCACTCAAACATTATTTTCTACCGGGTAGTTCCCTTCTACCAACTTCCACCTAATGATTCAAAGATGGAGTGAGAGAAGAAGGAAGCTAAGTTCATGGAACAATTTCCTCCCCATTGAATGGCTGACAATTATTGTGCTATGGTGCAAAATTCCATACAAATGCATAATTTTTATAAATGCTGTTATGATCATGATTCATTTAGTGCCTTGACAATAAACGGCAATGTTGTGAAATCGATCGGCACGTTATATATTAATATATAATTTCTTTCATTTTGTGGATCTGGTTGATTTTTTCTTTTAGTTATTCTATTACCGTTATACAACATTTTAGCTGCAAATCAACATTAAACATCGAGATCACGACCAATACAACCATTCATAGTTCGATTATGTCGAATGGACTATGAATAGCTCCACCCACTATCTGTTGTTTTGTTTGTTGTCTTATCTCCATTGATGATGCAAACCACGGTATTTGAAACCTGTGTAGCAATAAATCATGCAGATAGTTTACAGCTACTGGCCACGGTGTGCCAGGAGAGGAAGCTTTATTTTAAAAATGTCGAAAATTCAAAATGGCGGACATGAAACCGAAACTGCAGTTTGTGGCTCGTCTAGTATATATTGTGCATCAACAACAAGTCTTGGAGGTCCTAATAGGCTCTTAAAATCTCTTGTCATTTTCGCTTGTGTATAAACCAAAATATGTGAATCAGTGGTCTGCATCAGATCGGTCAGACTTCCAAGACTTGTAATTAATGCATAATGAATATTAATCGAGCCCCAGAATGCAGTTTCGGTTCTATGTCCGCCGTTTTGAATTTTTCTCATTTCTTGAAAAGTGCTAGCCGCATGATATTCCAACAGTGATAACTGAAAAGAGCGGGTCAGACTACATACAAAGATGTTGACGAAATAAGTGAGACTTTGTGAGACTTTTTTAATCGAGCCCCAGAATGCAGTTTCGGTTCTATGTCCGCCGTTTTGAATTTCCGTCATTTCCTCGAAAAGGGCTAATCGTGTGATTTTTAAACCATGATTTTCATATAAAAATACATTAGAAACCGTCGAGAAATAAAATGGGAAATTTTCAAAATGAACCCGCCTCTCCTGGCACACCGTGTGGCCTGTAATAGTTCTGAATCGACTGATGAGTCCATGTACACTACAGTGTATGTAGTTCGTCGTTTGCTTCATGAAAATTCAGCGGATATTAATGATTTGTAAATGATCATTTCACTTGCCTCACAATAAACCATTAACCGATGTTTTCTTGACGTCATTCGAGGAATGTCTTGATTGTTTTTTTGTGATGAGACAAAATGAATTTCCAACTCTACTACAGACTTTACACTTTATATACTTTAACATACACTCTTTGGACTTTATACTGCAGCTGCTTGTTTGAGCAAGAAGAAAATTGCACGTCTACGATTTCATAAGTTAAGAAAAATTTACTTAAAAATGACTGATGAATACCTGCGCCCTTAGAGTAACTAATTTCCATCCAGATGGAAACAATTGCTTACAACTTCGACCTTTCCTATCAATTGACTGCAGGAAGATGTAGAGGGGAAGCTTTCTGTCTCGGATAATGTAATTCCGTTGTCCCTGACAACAATTTGTGGTGACAGCCACTGCCCCAACATTTATCCAAACTTTACCGGTGACCTCATATCCTTCTCTTCCCCATTTGTGGTCACCAGTGGTGTAGTGGAGGGGTAGCGGAGCATAACGCTGTTACACTTCCCAGGATTTTGAACAGAACAGCGTTATACTTCCTAAACTTCCGAAACATGCGCAGTATAACGGTCTCATCAGAATTCACATTTTACACAAAATATGAAGTCCCAATATAATTACAAGTAAGTAATATGACTGACTAAATGATTTCCTTAATTGGAGTAGACTATCATCAGCATAATAGTGGGGCGCATCTCGCTGAAGGCCTTACAGATCCATTCAGCAAATGTTGGCTCATTGTTTATTCAATCCCAAACTTTGGTAAATGTGTCCGAATAATCATCCACCTCTCGCTTCCATTATTAACTAAAATCTATTCATGCTGAGATAAAGGTATTCTCAGCCATCTTGACTTTCATTTAACGTTTGAGGCGCTAAGGACTGACCAAACTGAAGGCAAACAAGCGCAAGCATAATTCATGTATATAATACGTGGTTGGTTCAATAAGTAGTGAGACTAAGAATGAAAACGATCTTTTAAACAAATTTTTTTATTACAGCTGGTAAGTAAGCAGTAAGTAGGTCTAGAAACGAGTAGAATTTATTTCTCAATGTAACTTCCTTCGTTGTGAAGACACTTTCTCCAGCGAATCAGTAATTCATCAAATGCGGAGCGAAACCATGACTGTGGTTTGCTGTCAAAGAACCATTGAACTTCTTCTTTGACTTGCTCAGGGGTCTCAAAGTGGCTTCCACGCAAATGCTTCTTCAAATGGCGAAATAAGAAGAAATCACTTGGCGCCAAATCGGGATTGTAAGCGGGATGGCTCACCTTCTTTAGAGAAGAGTTTTCCATTGTTTCATTCACAAGAGATGCCGAATGGATTGGAGCGTGGTCGTGAAGAAGCCAGAGGTCACAATTTCTGAACTTTCGTCTTCGAGATCGCGCTTGTTTCAATATATTGCAGTAGTACTTAGAGTTCAACGTCTCGTTAGCCTCCGCAAAATCGACCAGAATGATTCCATTAGCATCCCAAAAGACACTCAACATCAAGCAACGACGATGCGATGTCCCGGCTCGAAGCTTTAAACTTGGCTTTTCATTCGGAAACTTCCATTCTGCGGAGTCTCGTTTGCTCTCTGGTGCATACAAAGAAAGCGGTGTCTCATCTTCAGTGATGTACCTTGCGATAATGGTGGACATCCTATCACGTGAAGTGAACAGGTTTGCACAATTTTTGGGATGCTAAGCTTTCCATAAGATCTCAACAAGGATATCTTGACTTCATCAAGGATATCAAGGATTACATCGCTGTCGGCTTGAATGTCATCATGAATCGCTGGACGACGTGCAAGCATATCCTCTAACCACACGGCCACCGGAGCATCTGTTGAGAGCGTTGATGGTTCGGAGGCCATATATGTAGAGGGCGTGCTTGAATGTCCTCCAGTTCCAACGTCGTTGGTTCGAATTTACCCACGAGTCACGACTGATGGATTAGGCCCAACAGGCCGAAGCTCGTCTCGTCGTGGCCATATCTTTTGAGATTTGATAAATATTGCTCATTCAGCTATCTCATTAAATAGACACGTCTATTACTGAACCGACTTACGTGCGTATTTTAATGTAATTTCGTCACAAAAGTAAGCTATTTTACACACTTCTATTATATGCTGTTTTTTGGTATTTGTAATTCAGTTGGATTGGGAATCTGACAATGCAAATCTCAATCATCAATCGAAAATTAAATCACAACCACTTCACAAAGCAACTATCTAATCTATGCATTAGATGCATGTATTAGGCTATGCAATGTTATCAATTCTATAGAAATCTAACATTATCAGAATCACATGAATACATAATTACTTGATAAAAAAGTATAGTCTGAAGGGTTACTTTGATGGCGTCATGCCTCCAAAGATTTTTTAGCGGATTTTTTAGTCAATAGCGTTAAGCTTCCTATGAATTTAGGACTACACCACTGGTGGCCACTATGAGGAGAAAACTGAAGCTACTGTCATTCATTCCTTCACATGACGTTTCCCACCACACAATCAGCATGCAAGCTCTCTTTTGCTCCCTCCCTCTCATTCGATCATTTTCATTCCAACTCCGTGACATTTCAAATTACATGAAATCATTTCATTCTCCATCCAAACTAAATGACTCAATCAAACCAATATCATTTTTCAATCTGAAACTGGCAACGGACATTTCAGATTTCAATTTCGACGCAGTGACATGTGTAGTATAATGATGAACACATCATTATTAATCAAACTTCATAACAGTCTAATAGGGAGAGTGAAGTAATGAAAACAGAGAAGTGATCAACAAGATACTTGGATTGAAGATGTAAGAATGTGGAAGTCAATCACTTCCAGTGTTCACGGAAGGCCGAGAAGAGAGGCTTTCATTACAAATTTCAATGTTATGCTTATCAACTACAATTTCCCAGAAGTTGTCGTATAAGTAATTGCCTTATCAAAAAATGAGGGTTTTAGCTAGATGGAGATTTTTGCATCTACACCACAGTAGCTGTAGGTCTGAGTTTGCTACAGACCACAGTCATTTCGACCAAGGAGGATGAGATTAAAACTACATTGTCTATGCGTGAAATTTATGCAGTTTCCACATAAATGTACACTGTAGTATACTATCCTACTTTGTCTATGTTTATGCATTAATATGTGCACTGTTTTAATTTCCCCCATCTCTTTGACAGGATTCCCTTCCCCTACGCGATTCATTCAAGGGAATGTCATTCGCATATCAAGCACGCCGGAAGTTTAGTATACTTGGAAGGACATTCCTTACTAAGTCCATGAGTATACCCTTCTGTAAACAGACGAACCAGCAGCACAGGATCAAGACTTTGTTTAGAGCTTGCTAAATTACTCGATTCGATATCACTTTGGTGCTACTCTTTTACATTCTTAAGTCGCCTTACTTACATGTACTTCCTTATCGTCCTCTTCTTCCAAGAGATTCTACGTGACAAGGTGAGTACTATGACATCAACATTGAATGTGATATTTAATCTGATTTCTTCAAGGACTGAATACAGTGAGAATTGAAATAAGTGCAATATGCCATGTTGCCTATAGAGAAACCGAGTGTAGAAATCTTTCCGATAGAAATAGTTCCTTTATTTATAATTAATGTAATTTATTTTTTTGATGTATTCATTAGCCAAGATTTCTATACTATCTAATGCCCTGAAATTTCTGTTTGCCACAGACAGCCGAAAATTTTTAATTAAAACCTATAACATGCATGTTCATTAGCTCTCTATTCGCGCGGACTATAACCTATCTATAGCCGAAAAAGCAAGTTTTCAAACGCAATTAGCGGGCGTTCTATGCATCTTACGAAGCAATCGTGCTTCGCAAAGTTGTCCCATAAAATTTGGATCGAAATGTTCGCGAAGGGAACATTGTGCTGAAATGGGTAAATGGGTGAAACTTTTTATTAGCACCAACTGATAAGTTTTCCTGAATAAAGACAGTATTCAGAGGTCTGTCAGAATGCTTCAGTACTCGAGATTTACTCAGGAAAAGTTTAGTAGTTTTTTCGTTCGCTTTTACAAAATGAGCCTAAGACCACCGTTTTGGAGAGGTTTTCCCAGTCGGTAAGCATGCTTTACCGAAGAAAGCTTTTGTTCGAGTTTCAACGATCGAGCTATCGTAGAAAAAACGTTTTCAGTAATTTCATTACCGTCTTTTCGCTCTGGGAAATTTCTGATAATAAAGCTTTTCTTTCTTTTACATAACCTAATGATATGATAAAGCTTACACAACCTTCGCGAAACTAATGACCTAATCCTACGTGCATTGAGGCCCTGACCCCAACTAAACACATACCAACATGCTTAAGGGTTAGATGAGTTAAGATAGAGATGGGAACTGCATTAGTGTCGAGCATTACACGTATATTTCAATTCATAATTCATGTCGATTAGTAACACTGCATACCAAATTCTGCATAAACAAAGTATGCCAGATCGCAAGTAGGTAGGCCTGTACGCCTGCAATCACCTAAAACACAGTCACCTGCATGAGTGGTTTTTTGCCATACTAATGAGAAATTGCTTCCGGCGCCAATGCATATCAGTGTTTGGTCTCTTTTGAGGCCAACATGTCATTGGACTTATTTTGATTCTTACTCCATAAAGAGTACTGAAGAGCATCATCTGTCGGAAAATCCGAAATTTATTTGTTAATGACATTCTACGATTCTATATTTGTGTGTGTGTGTCTATCGCTTCTCTCTCTCCTCGACTCGCCAATTCCCAATGACTGACTATCGGAAAATCCCATCTGCGCGTTCGCTGCATCGTGACTGCATCAAGGACGTCTATATTTAGTACTATGGACTGCATGCACATGTATCAAGGACGAAGGTGTGAATCAACTTGTATTTCGTCACTCGCTGAATTTTATCTCTTGTCAGTGTAGTATGTGGGCTAACCGCTTGTTAAAATGTTATCATGTGATGTGTGACGTATTGGGAAGGTGACGTTTTGACCTTCAAATGTAAAGCAACTTGATTGCCAATGGATTATTCTTCAGATCGCTAATAAACTTCCAACGTACGCTCGCTGTTTTTCATTTCTCTCGCTAATAAACTTACAACTTACGCTCGCTGTATTTTCTCATTGTGAGAACATGGTGCCGCGACCCGGGAACAATTTACATGTATAACATTATTCGCTTCATCGAATTATCGATTATTCTCAGTTATACATTGTTAATTGAGATACTCCGCTAAACGACTACTCGCTGAACGACTAAATGACGGAGGATGGATCTCGAACCGGCTCAAAGATTGAAGAAGACACGAGTTCAACGTACCCAAACTCGTCGTCTAGTAACCCGAGGACTCAATCAAATAGAATTATTCGACGATTCTGGTTGCAGACCGGAAGCAGACATTACTGAACAAGTAGAGTTGCTCATCACAAAACTGAACTATTACAAGGAATGTCTTGATAAGTACAATCAAGACATAATTGACTGTTTGTGTATTTTGAATTCCGAGGACGAATCAAACTACAGTGATCAAATGATCGACGACGAAGCAGCCAAATCGTCCGACATCGACGACGAAATCACCACGGCGATAACGATGCTGACCTCTCGATTGGAGAAAACCAAACTCGACGGTGGTAAGACAACGCAAACTTTAACTGTGACTGATAATAACTTCATGGGCCCTAAAATGCCCATTGTAAAAATCCCTTATTTTTCGGGTGATATTTTGTCATGGCCCACCTTTTGGGATTGTTTTAGAGCTAATGTACACGAAAACACATACTATTCCAAAGTCACCAAAATGACATACTTACTAGACCATTTGAAGGGTGAGGCTAGTAACGCAGTTAAGAACTTTCAAATTACCGATGTATGCTATGACGAGGCCATAAGTGTTTTGAAGGAACGTTTTGGTAGGGAACAAGAGGTCAAATTCGCACACATGCTAGAATTATTGAATCTCCAACCCGCTACTAAGGAACTGAACTCAGAGACGTAGTAGATAAGGTCGAAGGTCATTTGCGATGCCTTAGCGCACTGGGTTTTCGAGAAGAAGAAAACTCCGAACTGTTTACATGTCTATTGTTGGCAAAATTACCTACAAAAGTTCGCACTGAGTTGACGAGAATAAAGGTACTGGTGATTGGAATCTTATCGATTTGCGCAGACTACTTGCAGATGAATTACGCGCATTAGAAAGTTGGAAATTAACTGCTGGAATAAAGGATTCAAATGTCAAAATAAACAAATATTCACCGAATGATCCCTCGCGTCGTTTCACTACGCGTCCGATTTCTACTACTCAAGCTCTTGTCAGTAATGCACGTACTACTCCTAAATGTGCTTTCTGTCGAAGTGAAGAAGCACCACATTTCTCTGATGAATGGAAACGATTCGTTACGGCATCTGAGCGAAAGAATCAGTTGAGAAACGCGTGCTACAAGTGTTTAAAATCAAATCATTTCGCTAAAACATGTATCCGCCAACGCCCGTGTTACCACTGTAAGTCTTTGGACCATCATTCGTCCCTTTGTCATATTAAATATCCTGATTCGAAATCAAATGAAACCACGAGTTCAAATTCGACCGCTCTAGTTGCCTCTGCGAGTGAGTCTTCTGAACACACGTCGTCCATATTGCCTCTCGCTACTGTTACAGTTCATACGCCGAGGGCTAACGGTTCACCTTTCAAAACTGTTCTCGATATTGGGAGTGGTCGTTCTTACATAACCGAACGTGCGGCAAATCAGTTGGGTTTAAGGCCAATGAGTTACGAGTATCTCTCCTATTCATCCTTCGGACGTGAAAAGTCGACTACTAGGAAGGTTCCTATCACAAGTTTATCACTGCAATGTTCTGATGATTCTACTATCAATATTAACGCAGTTATCGTACCAATAATTACCACTTCGGTGGTCAAACGAGTTGTCGACAAAACCAAATTCCCCGTACTCAATTCAGTTCATCTGACTGAGCCTTTGGTCAACAAGCCGGAAGCGATTAGTCTCGATCTACTTACTTATTGGTTTGGACCATTACTTTCAAATTGTAGAGCAAGACAGGATCAAACTCACAGATAGATTGGTTTTGATGCTCACACGTTTCGGATGGGTCTTGGCAGGGGCTTTGAATGAAACTTCTGCTTCGCCGTCTGTTTCTTTGTTTTGTCAGCATTCTGATCCTGTTCTACTTACTCCAACACCCGATCCGATGAATTTGTCAGTGGAACGCATGTGGACCCTTGATTCGCTAGGTGTCACAGATGATAGCAACATAGACAATAATAGTATTGCAATAACACAATTCAATCAATCGATCAACTTTGCTGACAGTCGATACAATGTCAGTTGGCCTTGGAAAATTGAGGACCCCGAGTTACCAGACAATTTCGCACTTTCTTTAGGAAGACTGAAATCATTATTGCAACGGCTAAAACCCTCACCAGCCATTCTAAAGAACTACCATAATACTTTTATGGAACAATTACAATCAGGCGTAATTGAAAGGGTTGACAAAACCGACTCGACTGGCACTGAAACCGAAAATTCTCCTGTTATTCACTATCTCCCTCATCATTATGTGATGAAATCAGACAGCTCTACGACGAAATTAAGAATAGTATTTGATGCGTCGGCAAAATCATCAAAATTCGCTTTGTCGTTGAATGATTGTCTATTGAAAGGCCCAACTAATTTACCTCAAATGACCGGTTTACTTCTTCGGTTTAGATTAAAGCCGGTTGCTCTGATTGCAGATGTAGAGAAAGCTTTCTTACAGATTGGTCTTAACTCACAGGATCGCGATGCTTGTCGTTTTTTATGGATAAAGGATCCATCGAATACGCAACTACACAATAACTTACAAATTTATCGATTTAAGCGCGTTCCTTTTGGAATAATTTTCCAGTCCCTTTCTGCTAACGCAAACGCTAATCCACCACATCAGAGAAACTGAATCAATGAATTCTGATTTGATTTTGAAGAACATGTACGTTGATAATTTAGTGATCGCCTTTCCAGATTCAAATGCAGCACTTGAATTTTACAAAATCGCAAAAACCGCTTTTCAATCGGCCAATATGAATTTGAGAGATTGGGGCTCAAACTCGCAAGAATTTCTGCAAAATATTCCCTCAACGGATAGCGAAATTAAACCGGAAACTAAGGTTTTGGGCTTGGTATGGAAGAAGCATGATGATGTACTTCTGATGTCTGAAATGAAAGAACCCACTGTCTCGTCGATAACTAAACGCAACGTCTCGAAATGACCTCTCGATGCTTCGACCCCTGGGAATATTTACCCCTGTATTGATCAAAGCGAAATTGTTTATTCAAAAACTTTGGAAAATGGATTTAGAATGGGACACACCTATCAATAAGACACTCACCGATGAATGGACAGATCTTCAAAAGGAAATGTTATCACTACCGTCTATCAGTGTGCCTCGATATATTGGCCCTTCTGATCAATCACAGTATTCGGCAGAGTTACACGCCTTTTCAGACGCTTCACAAAACGCTTATGGCGTCTGTATCTACTTACGCATTACAACTGATACCGAAGAAAAAAAGGTGAATCTGATTTTTTCAAAGTCAAGAGTCGCGCCTATAAAGGAGTTAACCATTCCAAAATTGGAACTGATGGCTGCACTGATCTCAATTCGTGCAATGAACTTCCTTACCTCAGAATTATGTCTAACTATAGAACGCAAAGTTGTTTGGATAGATTCAAAATGTGTCTTATTTTGGATAAAGAACAAGCGACCTCAACAGATATTCATCGAGAGAAGATTGAATGAAATAAGAGCAAGCGATGCGAATGAATTCCGATATGTTCCATCGCAGCACAATCCGGCAGACCTCATAACTCGTGGTCAAGCAGTTGAAGTATTTTCGAATAACGATTTTTGGTGGAAGGGTCCTCACTGGTTAATTGAGGATAAAGCAAGATGGCCTAAAAGTCTGACAATTGAAAATAACGCCTTTGCCATGGATGCGAAACATGAAACTGATTCGGTTTTACTTGCTGACGACTCCTCGGAATTCAAGCCCCCGCCTCCGTTCGATTTGAACATTGATCACTACTCCTCCCTTAAACGATTATTGACTGTTACCGCATGGTGTCTGAGAGCCGCTGCTATATTCAAGAGGCAAGTCACAACAAAATCAGATTACATAACAGCGCAAGAAATGGAATCGGCACGACGTATGTGGATACAATATATACAACGAAAGCACTTCTCAAACGAATTAGCAGTCGATAAAAGGAAAAGAGGAATTAATTTACAATTTCAACTCGGACTGGTGAAATCACAGGACGGAATCATTCGATGCACTGGGAGATTGCAAAATGCAATGATTGACGATTCAGCGAAGTTTCCAATACTCTTACCAAAAAACGATTCCTTTTCCAATTTGATGATTAGAGAATATCATCAAAAAACACTTCACGCCGGAACGAAGCAAACTCTATCAACTTTCAGAGATAGCTATTGGATACCTTGTGGCCGTTCTCAAGTTCAAAAGGAAATCAGACGTTGTCTAACATGCCGAAAACACGAGGGTGGTCCTTTCAGGAAGTCCTTACCTCCTCCACTACCTCCTCACAGAGTTAACAGACCTGATTATCCGTTTCAAGTGACGGGTATCGATTATTTTGGCCCACTGTTTATCAAATGTGAATCGGGACAACGAAAAAAGGTTTGGATTTGTTTATTTACATGTTCGAGTGTCAGAGCGTTCATCTAGAAATAGCTGAGTCCTTGTCAACCATTGATTTCATAAGTTGTCTCAGGAGATTTATAGCAGCTCGCGGAACACCAAATACAATAATATCGGACAACGCTAAACAATTCAAATTGGCCAAGACTTGCGTCGACAAGGTATGGTATGAAGTTACGCACAGTACAGAAGTCCAATCTTACATTTCACAACGAAATGTCAAATGGAAATACATTGTAGAATTGGCCCCCTGGATGGGCGGCTTTTATGAGCGCCTAATAGGGTCTGTGAAACGCTGCTTAAAGAAGAGCATCGGAGTCTTGTTACTCAGCATCTTTCAGTTGCAAACTATTATTAAAGAAGTTGAGGTAGTGATAAATTCGCGCCCATTGACATACTCAGGCAATGAAATTGATGACTTTCCCATCATAACGCCATCACATTTTTTAGGTGGACATGCTACGTTTTCAATATGCCCAAATGTTCCTTCTCAAACAAATTTACAAAAAAATTGCGATCATGAGTCGGCGAAGCAAGTTTTGAATTTATGGAAAGCTGGACAAAAGCATTTAGACAGATTTTGGGTATCTTGGTACAAGGATTATTTGCACTGCCTTAGACAGTTCAAATTGACGAAAACGCGAAAATTCAGTTGAAATGAGACCAAAGGTGGGACAAGTCGTTCTAATACACGAGAAGAATATTCCGCGAGGACAATGGAAAATGGCCGTTATAGTATGCTTGAATGAAAGTCGCGATGGTGAAATTCGATCAGTAATACTGAGGACTTCGAGTGGACGGACACTTAGACGACCGATCACCCTTTTAATTCCCATTGAACTAGAGTCAGAGACAATTAATGTACGGTTAACGCAATAAAATTTCGCCATTACAATTCATCCTCACACTTTTATTAATGCTCACTCATCACTCGCATACACATACAATTATAATTACATGCACATCGTTTCATTTATCTCTGTATATTGTACGAGTATATCTTCTCTGTTGGGAATGTCGGAAAATCCGAAATTTATTTGTTAATGACATTCTACGATTCTTTATTTGTGTGTGTGTCTATCGCTTCTCTCTCTCCTCGACTCGCCAATTCCCAATGACTGACTATCGGAAAATCTCATCTGCGCGTTCGCTGCATCGTGACTGCATGCACATGTATCAAGGACGAAGGTGTGAATCAACTTGTATTTCGTCACTCGCTGAATTTTATCTCTTGTCAGTGTAGTATGTGGGCTAACCGCTTGTTAAAATGTTATCATGTGATGTGTGACGTATTGGGAAGGTGACGTTTTGACCTTCAAATGTAAAGCAACTTGATTGTCAATGGATTATTCTTCAGATCGCTAATAAACGTCCAACGTACGCTCGCTGTTTTTCATTTCTCTCGCTAATAAACTTACAACTTACGCTCGCTGTATTTTCTCATTGTGAGAACATCATCATACATTCCAGTCTCGCATTATACTCTTAGATTAATCCTCTACGGAATTGTAACCAAAAAGTAATATTTAGTATTAAGTTGTCTTTCATTCAAAAATAGCACTACAGCACATAGAAAGATACAAACTAGACATCCTTGCTTACCATCAGATTCGCTCACATGCCGACGGCTATCGCGTGTCTCCTGCTGTGGGTGTTGTTGGATATACAGTTGGCCTCTCTCCAAAGCCTGTTCCACTCCTGGTCTTCGATGGGCCAGTTCTGATATAAGGCCACGATGTGTTTCAAATTGACGCTTCACTGACGCTACATCTCCACCAAGGTCTGATTGTGTGTGTTGCAAATCGGCATCCTTCCGCGTCAACCACTCGTTGAGTGAACGTAGTGTTCTCATAAACTGCCGCCACGTCTCCGCATTTTGATCGACACATGCCCTGTAAAGACGATGAGGGAAACAGACATAAATAACTTTACTCCAATTCGCTTTCTTTCTTTGAATTTTCACTGCTCGCATTAATAACACAGAGACTTGGCAGCCTTCATGCACTGGCAACTCTCGATCACCAGGCAAAGGCTAGCAACCTCTGGTGAGAGAAGTGGACGGTTCTACCCTCGGCGGACAGACTCGGATCATGGACCTTCTGCATCATCGTGCCGAAGCGTGGCCCTAAGTCAACTGAGCAATCCTGCTACCTAACATGATTTTCTCATTCCTACGTAACATATTCTTTAACTGTCATATGTTCAGATAGAAAAATGTACTTAAGAGACCAACTATTAGAACCATGAAGTGCAGATCCATAGAAGTAGTATGACAATGAGACGACTGACACAAAATCCAAGTAGAAATCGGTCATCAACATGTCTGCAACACTTGTATTAGCCTATCTAAATTTAAATCGACTTTTCCCACGCGGATCTTCTCTCTAATGATTTGCAGATCTTACCAAGGAGTTCGCTCCTGTCTGCAGGTTAGATTTAGACAAAACTTCGTCACTGTTTAACACGAATTTTTATCAATACAGCGATTCCGAGTCCATCGCTAGAAATACACTGCAACCATAGTCTTGATTTAAGACGACTTTCAAAAATCCACTGACTGGCAAGTTGGACAAACCTATAAATAGGACATAAACGTTCAAAAAATTTGTTTTTCCACAACATCCCCTCATCCAAAGTCTCCTCGGTAATTCTGTTCATGAAATAAAACTATACTATGCGGAGACATATGACACTGAGTACAACTTGGAAGTGTCACTAAAGAAGTGATATGCAAAACTTAATTACGATAGAATCCGATGAAAATGTAGGATACGTAACACCATTATATGCGTCAAAAGGATGCTATAAAATAATCTAAAAATTTTACCTTAGTTCTGCAGCTTTTTCTTTTAATTTCGTCCATCGATTATTTATTTCTGTCCAACGTCGTTCTGTTAAGGATGACAATGGTTGTCCTGAGAGCCCTGATCTTGTCAATCGCCCAACGGTTTCGAAATCGACATGAAAACCGTCAATTTCTCCCTGCACATCCTGAAAAAGAATGATAGGCTTTAGTCATGTTGCTTTGAGAAATTTTAAAATTTGATAGTTAATTTCTTTGTGTGAAGACAATCCGATTACACATGTTCTTAATACAAAGATGCTAAAAGTTTTGATATTGCTGTAAACGCATCATTCATTAAAAGGAATTTGAAAGCCTATTTGGTGATGCGCTGACGTAAAAATTTTAAAAGGTCTAACATCGCAGGAAAATGATGATGATGAAATAGAAACATCACTTTAATACTATTTATCAATTGTAAACATGAGCTGTTGGTCATGTGCCCCTTGACGCATGTCATACATTCCCTAGAGTGTAAAGAATAGAATTAGTTAATACAAAAACTGTTCATTCAGTGTGTTGACAAGCTTAAATCGTCATTGGAAGATGCTAGTGTAGGAGCACCGATATGCGTTGATTTTTACATTTTAATTCTCGTGACCAAGAAACAGAATCGAGAAAGAAGCAACCTATTTTCTGCTGGAAGTGCTAATAATTTCCGAACAAGTTGGTCAACTGCGTACATTGTCATCATTATCTTAGAACTGTATAATTCATTTACACCGTCCTTACAGATTATTTAGATACGTGCATAAAGATGCTCGGGCATTGAATGTGATGTAATGTAGAAAGTCATTTCCATAAATTCATATCATTTTTACTAAGTGTGCGTCGTCCATACGAGTATCAATCATCTCCAATCAGTACGAAGAAATTCCATTCAACTTTTTGGCTGTATGTCACGATGGCATGTCTTCCTGTAGAACAACAAACCTTGGGTCAACCATGATTTACAGCTAGAGCTGATCCAACTTGTTTATTCATTCTGGATCACGGCAACTGTGTGCTACAGATTTGAAAATCTACTAGAAAGGTAATATTTTTCAAGGAATTACTTTTACCTTTACGACGAGATTCTGATAAGCACGTTCAACGTAAGTAACATAAGTCTACACCTTTGCGATTCTCATTTTTTTGAAGGTACTGTCAGGCCATAGAAAGGAAATTAACTGTCAGATACTAAAAAGGACTGAGAAGGGGGATATTTGTGATTTTTGAAGTGTAAATCCTCAGCATTACATGCCATCTTTTCTGCTGTGCATCGTGATATAGATAATTCAGCAACAGATGTGATGCAGACGGTAGTACAGACAAGACCGAATAATGATACCGAATCTGATCAACGGTGACAATAACAGCTCAAAAAAAGTTCTCCGTCTATTTTGTTAAGAAATATGCATTTTTTATCATACACATTCTTCGCTTTCTAAGCATTGCCAGAGTGTGCCATTGCCACTATTAGAAGCCCTTTCGTCTATCGTACATTTGAGTACAAGTTTTTGCTGCGTCGGTGTCAGAGTAGCTGGATTATGTAAGTGGATTATCTTACAAGCTACGCTGGTGGGTTTGCGAGCAAGTTAACGTGTTGCATACTGTAAAATCGACGGACGATATCACATATCAAATTCCATTGATTGGAAGAATTATAAGTAAAATACGTTTACTTATATTTTTGTTCATGATTACTTTTATTGAGTTTTCGTATACAAACGTATTCGACGAAATATGGAAATGGCAAGACGACTTTGACACTCTCGAGCTTGCCGAAATCCGAATTGAAAATTTCAGGCTGGAGAAAATAAGAATATACAGTATCAATGCATTTGCCAGATAGGAATGGGAATTTGTAAAGAAATTTTCTTGTGAATGATGATTCTCATTATCACAAAAGTACCGATCTAATTCAATCCATTTTCATATTTAGTGACCTTGTTCTCCGTTAAAATATCTGATTTCCACTTTTATTTATTGCAAAAGATGAGTCCTACAATCAGAAGTCATCCTGACGTCACTTCAACCCACCGAAGCTGTAGCCTTTTGAACTTTTCTCATTTCCTTTCTCATTCTGTTCGAGACATTTCATCGCCAACAACAAGCTCTTAATCTACCTTCATCCTTTGCAACTAGTTGAAGTTAGGCAATGCGATCTTGTTCCTATCGCGTGAGGTTCACTTGAACTATCAACAAAATAGCCGATAATTAAGAAATGAATGTCTTCTTTCTATGAAAAAATGCGTTCCATCACAGTCAGCTGAATGATCATTCAAAAACTTATAATTTCAATTATTATCAGTTACAATGAAACTCAACTAAATGATAACCAAAATTAATCGATCAGCGTACCTAATTTCATGCTCAATTTGTAGATTACATCATATTCTGAGAATCGTTCTCAGCAAACCGGAATCTGAAGGAAATTGATTTCTGTTAAGAGGGTCAGTGGTCAACACCCTAAACGGATGTCCGTTAGGTAATCATAAACTTATGGAATGGTGGTTTGTACAATACTCAAGCACAAGAATTCGCTGATGGTGTGTAATCAAAAGTTGTATTTAACAAAGGGAATGACAAGAAAGAGATGTCCTCCCGTAACTGGAAACTATTGCTTGCACTATGTAGCGAAATGCTCAGAATGTCGGTCGACAAGGAGATTGAAGTCAACTCGCATAATTCCTACAATGTTTCCAACTCAATTCATTTCTTTCATAGGGAAACTGAGAGGAGGAGACTCGCTTATCAAGTGGCGCAGTTGGCTGATTTACAAGTAGTCCTTTCAAATTATTACAAAGAGTATCACAGCATGACAAAGATTGAAATCAGATGTGCACTGCATTCACTGAATGACAAAGATCTGGTACTGAAAATCCTGGAATAGATCACGCAAGTCAACAAGAAAATCTTTCAAAATTTGATCATTGTAAATTGATCAGAAAACTATGAAAGCATATATGACGGACAACATCAACCGTAGAAGGCACTAGTGCAGAAGTACCGACAGCGGAAATAATTTTTTGCTTTCATTTATCTGACCAAAATATAAAAGGAGAAAAACATCCTTTTCTATATTCCAAATTCGCTCTCTGCAATGAGACATTGTTCTTCATTGTCAGAAATGCGTACTTCAACAGTTAAATTTTCATTATGACTACATGGAACTGAACTTGCATGTACCGCATCAAGATTTTGGAAACTTCTTCATCGACATTGGAAACAGATGCACATCTGATTTTATGACTCGAATACACAGACCCTAGCCCTGTTGTGAGTTGGGCTCTACGCAGTCTCGGGGTTTGCGAATGGTTGGTGAGAACGATCATGACGACGCAAAGTCGGTGGTGAGATGGAATTCCGGTGACAGCAAGGAGTTCCATGAAAGTGCAGGCGTTCACCTGCAGGATCGTTCCTAAGCCCCTCCTGTTCGCATGTGTGTTCGAAGCTGTTACAAAGAACGTGAGAACTGACCCACATTGGGAGGCTCTCTTTGCCGATGATCTTCTCCTGGTGGTCAATAGTGAAAAGAGCTTGCGGGCAAACTGTCATATTGGAGGGGCGCTCTACACAGTAGAGACCTGATAGTGAACTCCAGGAAGACAGAGGTCATGCTATCACACCCTGACAAGGACGAGACAGAAACTTCTGATCATGACCCATGTGCAGTGTGCCGTGTGCCGAGAGGTGTGGGTGTAAATTAAAACAAGTGTGCAAGATGCAAATTTTGGGCTCACAAGCGTTGCAGTGGCATCGTAGGCCACCTGTCATCCGTAGCAGATATATTCGTGTGCCGCCAGTGTAAAGGGGAAATGAGGACCGACAAAGTCCATCATTTGGAGTCGATGATCTTTTAAAGGTTGATAAGGAAGGTAACGAAATAGTGAATGCTTCGGTGATGCCATTAACGCTAGCGGAGGAGTAAGTGCAGCAGTCAGCAAAGATCCGGAACGGTTCGTGCAGGATTCGCGAAATGGTGCGCTCTTTGACATATCAAGCACTGCAATTTCAATGATGGCAGTCATGTTGTATGGTAGCGAGACTTGGGCCAAGTCATTACTGTTTGAGGGCACTTGAAGTGAATGAAATAAGGATGATCTGTTGGATGTGCACAGTCTCCTCTAGCGCCTGCATTTCCAACGAAGAGCTCAGAAGAAGAATGTGCCTGCAGCCTATCGGTGACACTATAAGAAGACGTCGACTAAGATGGTGTGGTCATGTAGAAAGGAAAGAAGAATGTCAGTGGGTGAACCGCGTGCGGAAGTTGCAAGTGGATGGTCGCCGACCTGTTGGACGTCCAAAGAAATCATGGGGCGATAGCATAAATGAGGAGCATCGAGCGCTCGGGTTCCGTATGGAAGATGCAAGCGACCGAGCGAAGTGGAGAACTGCCATACAAGTAAAGAGTGGGCCTCAAAAATCAAAGAGAGAAGCTATTTTAAGTTTCTCAACATTACCCTTCCAATATTGAAAAGTGCGCTTACACGCATAGTTCAAACAAAGATGTTCACAATATACAAGGTTGGTCAGAAGTGACTACGTTTCAAATATTTCTGTACTAACAAAAAAATCGATCATAAAATTTCACACTCTGAAGTTTCAATTATCAAATGGATTTACTCGCATGCTTGCAAGTCAGTGATGTTGATACATAATGACGATTCTCTCTAATGGGGGAGCGTGGATTCTTTGAAGAAGTACATTTGTCAATATCAAATTCTTCGAAAATTTGTCTGGCAGTTTCTTTGATTCCATGCTTTGTTTGAAATCTTTCATCAGTAGTCATTTTTTATGGCAGGATTCCTTGGTAATGAAGCACTGAACACAATTTGCCAGTAAATACTTCAGAAAATGTAAATGCAGTAGAAAATCAATGCAACCAAAGTAATATCATATCTTCTGCTAAAAATCAAACAAATGTTGGCTTGAAACCTTTGAGAGAAATACTTTGAAATTTGATGCAAAGTCGTTCTTGATATATCGAGTCAATCATTAAATCTTCTTGTTGATATCTCTGGATCGATTTCTAACACAGCTTCAAGAATGTCAATGCTATTATCTCTCTCTTTCGGCGACCACTTCTCAGTTTAAAAATTAAGGACTCTTTTTAGTGAGAAAGAGTTTGTAATAATTTGAGACGTAGTCCCACCCTTCTAGGTTTGGACACTTATGTAAGTAACGAAAGCATTCTATTCAACGGCATTATATTTTCTATAAAACATTGTTTTCTAGTTAAGTAACTAACCTGTTCAAAAAAACGCAAAGAATTCTGAAGTCGAAGCGTTATATCAATCATATCCTCACAAAAATCAATGGACGAGAGTCGCTCGCCCACGATGTAATGCGCCAGGATCGTAGTTTAGATGATCCGCACACACTCCGCAAACAGACGATGATGGGTGACTGTGGCGCGGCGGCGATGCGAAGCCGGATCGCTGAGTCGGACTCAACCATCCGCCTTGTGCATGGACGTGGAATGACGAACAAAATGATGTGAATGTAGGATGGTGAAGGAGGAAGAGGTAGGCAAGAATCGTCGGACGGATTCGGACGTTGAGTGCCCTGGCTAGTTGTGAGTACGTTTCATATATCAACCTAAAGAATTGTAACGCAAGGACAGACGATATGCGCGCACGGTGAGAATTGATCGCCGGCCGGGAAATTATTCCCTTCTTCCCTCCCTATCTGTCTCTCTCCCTCCCTCGCGCTGACTGAAGAGACCTGCTGATAGACCGGCCTTCGAAGATGATGCCACTGAATCACGTGACCACTACACGTGTGGTGACACGTGGTTGTAAACCGCAAACAGGATGAGGATGGAGAGGTAAGAACGCTTGATCGGAGGGAGGGAGAGGACGATAGACAAGCATACAAGAAGCGAGGAAGAAAATGAGGACTGAGGATGTCAAACAGCGTATAGGTGGAGCGCAGCCACCAGCCAGGCGTTGAGAAGGAACATCGCGCGCGCGCCGAAGAGAGCGAGATGGGAGGAAAGGATGCAGCAGCAGAAGGTATAGAAACTAGAGCAGATACTCAGAGGAAGAAACTAGACTGAGATATTTCTTCTCCCTCTTTCCTTCTTGCCTTGTATCCCTGACTTCAATCTCAGTTGCCGTTCTTTCGTCTGCACTCACAGCTACTTGTTACGCCCGTAGACTCTGATCAACATTGAGTCAACTGAGGTCGAGGAGTTCAAAAATTAACTCCGCCAAGAAGGAGGAGGCAACGAAAAGAAATTATTTTAGACACTTCACGCTTTCGCAAGGGGAAATGAAGAATAGATAAGCGACGTTTTCGGTATAGTATCAACTCCTATAAAAAGGTCAACAAGGAGGGAGTCAGTCAACTACTATCCAGTTTTCCTCAGCGCTATCATGTGTCAGCGGCGAGGCGTGGTCGTCAAATCTGACAGGTAGTGACGGGAGATGTGATAGAAGCAAGAGTGATAAGCAAACATTAAATGTGATTGTTCACGAGGTAGTATTTCCAGTCTACCATAGATAGTAGTGTTGCATGACTTCTATCTGTATTTGACAGAGAAAAGTTACAGGATGCATGAAGCAGGGTTACGGAAATGGTAGCAGTCGGTAAAGGGGACTTTTGAGTGGAAACGGAAGCACTCCGATCAAGCTACTCCCATTCTCTTCTAGGTAATTGTTCATTTCAATCGAAACACATGAAATTGACACATTAAAAGTATTCAATTCACGAACACGATGGCAATTGAAAAATATTATGAATGTTGTTTAGGCTAAGGGAAGCATCTTCCAAACCAGCTTAATATAAACTACCCCTCAGTTACAGCTGAAACAGGGAAAAATTCAAAATAAATCAAATTAAAGAAAAATAATGGCATTGAGCGCCATTTTCATTGATGCGACCAGAAAAATAAATCTCGTTGTGTTGCCATCACAAAATCGAAGCTTCAACGTCCTCTTAGGGTCCTTGACTAAGAAAATGAAGGTGTTGATGTAATCAGACATTTTCAGAAAATAAAGGACCAGCCATTAATTTATAAGATGAGAGAAGTCCTTGTCCATTGCTCTTCTTTATCATTCAAAACGTGCGAGGCCTTTCAGCCACTACAGGCGACCACGATGCCTGACGATGGTCGCCTGCAGCGGCTGAAAGGCCTTGCACGTTTAGAGTAATAAAGAAGAACGTTAAACAAGGACTTCTTTCATCTTATAAAGAAATCAGACCTTTTATGGAGCATGTTGTCGTCAATTAAGATGCCCCTCCAGTCTATCTCGCTAACACAATCGAATAGACAATCAAGAGATTTCATCCCCTTCCCAGGCCGACAAAGATTTCCGCTACCATTTTGTACAAATAAACTCAGGCGCTCGACTCTCATCTGACACCCCGTGAATCTTTTAAAAAGGTATTAATACTACTATTCGCTGCACGGTCCCCAGGAACATAGACAGAACTCAAACTGGAATTATTCTGGTAGAAGATTCCCTTCACGTGATATTCCCCTGCTGTCCTCCGCTACAAAAGTTTAAATATGGAAGGTTATCGGTGGAAGTGTGGCCAAAAAAAGAAAAGTACAAAAGATCAGCGATACTCCCTTCATCGCAAAGAGACCGCTAGGTACAGTTTCCCAAGAAAATTTATTGAATCAATGTTTCAACATGGAACTCTTTGCTCCAGTGCAGTTTTGATCCAATATTTTGATGAAACAATTTCATCAATCTTAGAGATACCTCGATCTTTTTCATAATTCCTTAAACATACTGTAGAAAGGTCATAAGTGCTCTAGCTTCTATTTTAGTTCTAAACTAGATGTATATGTACTTTAAGGTTCAATATGGAGCTTTTGTTAATCTATGTCGATGCTATGCCAACCCTTTCGCCTAATTAATTTGTTGAAGTGTGTACTGAACGTAAGTCTAAGTCAGGTTTCATGATTTCGAATTAATTGTAAGCAGTCGAGTACTATCAATGTTTTCATCATGAATGAAATGTTCATGGGACTGATCCACGCAACCCATGAAGCTGCTGTAATTTCTATAGGACGTCAGCTTAGATATTGTCCTCTGTTATCATCGAATTACCAAAAAAAATTCCTTATCATCGCCAGGAACTTCGATAATTGCGTGGAGTCTTAGGAGAACGTAGAAAGTGCTTTCGCCGGTTTGACATAGCTAGCCGGAAATAAACGCTCTCATTCGTTAGGTGATGTTGACTGATGCCCATAGTTACTAAAAATAGAGACCTCCTGCTACTCTTCTTAATGGTCACAATCTCAGACACATTGCGAAAATTTTCAATTTCAATTATCGTAATTCGAAAACGCATGTGCAACAGCAGATTCATATGTCTAATGAATCTTTCACTAAAATATTGGCAATAAACGGAAAATGTATGCGTAATTTCAGACAGACTTGAAATAGATTTGCGTTCCCAGTAGAAGACATCATGACTACCTAAACGTAAACTACGTCAGCAGTTTCAGCGTTGGTAGTTAGAATTGACGTAGATTTACGTCCATAGCACCGAAAGTGGATGGCAATTGACATTAATTCAGTGTTCTGTCAGCAACCTAGAGCATTTCTTCATGATGCTGTAATTGTTTCCAGCATTATACCTACAAAATACTCGTGTAGTGGTGAGTGTAATGTACCCGAGTACTACATTTATCAAAAACTAGTCTCTGCGAGTCTGTAGCGAGAGTGTTAACAGTCACTCAATGCGCTAGCTCTTTATTGCCATGTGCGCGTGGGTGGCGTGGGCGATTTAGGGAAATGCAGATTACAGAAGAGAAGCACGATAGAGAAGCAGAACCGGTAACACATAAAGGATGTGATTTATTCACTAACAAGGACGATCATACGATAGTGGACACGGACACGGTCATTACAGTGAGCATCAAAACTACAATAGCGACAGTTTGAAAATACGATCTTCTACTGTCTGCTCTAGCTTGAATTTGAAGAAATTTTCCATACATTTCTCGGTGAACGATTAGCTTCAAAAGAACGCGTCGAATGACATTTTACAGACAAATAACGCCCTAAATAATTTGACGTCTCCCAAGAAAATGCGAGTGATTCCGAGTAGGAATGTGAGCAAGCATTCAGGAAATCCTAAGCCTTGCTCACAATTCAGACAGATCCATACTTCTGGAAGTGATCCAGAACAAGGCGGCACTTTCTAGTGATGTGACATAGACAGAGACATTACTGTGTATGTTGAAAATATTCATAATGACGAGTCAATTTTGAAGAAAAACTGCTGCAAAAGCCTCATAATAAGCTTATCAGGAACAGCTTCCCGCTTTGGTTTATCAGGAGACACTCAACTGCAACCGACAAGGTCCCTTCAGTAAAGAAACGGCTATTCCTAGACTTCTCTACTACGGGCAACAGTCAACGCAGATTTCCCGGTCTGTCGTCAAAGCGGTGGAAAGCTATTATTACCAAGTACAACTGTGTGTCATTTACAAGACTACTCATTCATGTTCGAATGCTCCAAGGAATTCCCATCACACTTCTCTGCCAAGACAATGTGGTGTGTGCGAGGGCCTTACGACTTTGTGTCAAGGAACATTTGCCCAAATGGTTGGTCAACGGTGCGACGAGACCTCGATCATATCACTAGTTCAGTCGAAACCGTAATTGAACAAGCATCTCGCAACACCTCAAAATGCAGTATAATGCCACGAAAGGTGTAAGTTGCTGAAATTGACAACACGAATGTATTCCGACATGACAACACAGGCAGCCACAAATCACAGAAACTCATTTCAAATAAGTTTGTATTCAAACATGAATAACAATTGTCTCGCATCGATATTTTCTGCCTTATTTGCGTTATTGAAGATTGTCATGATTATTCGAATATGTCGAAAATCACAAACTGCTTCGAAACTTTAAGACAACCTGTACTTCCTTGATTGATTCCATATCGACAGACAAACTCAGTATAAATAGCTGATACTTGGCTGATATATATATATAATAGCTGATAGCTAACAGTCGTGAAGTTAAAAAGGGAGAACATGAAAAGGGAACCATCTAAGACTAATTTTCACAAAATTATTACCAAAATGAATTGAATAAATTAATAGAGACATTGTTGCTTGCAGAATATTACATGTACATGAGTAAAGCGTTTGCACCTGAAATGCAAGCAATTTCTTGCAATCAGAACGGAAATAATCAAACATAAAATCTTCATGGATTTGATTGTGGGGGAAAAGGGATGAACGCACAATAAAAATAGCAAATCTGGAAATTACAACCACCATAGTATTCTACATCACTTAATCGAATGTCTTTAAATCTTCTAAAGCAGCAAATTAATTTTTGAACTTGATATCGAAGGTGGATCGCGTATTGATAAAAAAAGCATCAGTGTAATAAAGACCAATATAACAAAATATTTTTAAAAAAAATCTTGGAATTAAACTGCTGCTGTAATTAGGCAATTAAATATTTGACAGCCATATTTTTTATCAATTCGTAGGGTTGCACAAGTGTTGTGATCTTCTCATTGATTCTACAATATGACAGTCCACCATCTCAATAATTTGTGTCCTTCCTAGGATCCTTGGATAAAATTATACACAGAAATGACGCTGCTTAATATGATCAGTAGCATGATTTAACTATCTTTTTCAACGAGAATTGTTCAAATATTCAGAAACTTAAATTGTTCAAAAATGAATTAAGCAAAAAGAGCCTAGAGCTTAGAATAAAGCAAAAATTCAAAGGATAATATTATAATCCATGCCAGCTTTATAATAACAAATAATAGTAGCTTCTCTAGACTTTCGAGGAGAGGGATCTAGTCAGAAGTCTATCCATATAGCACATTACATATTCTGCCGCTGTTTTTTGCTCCGATTTCGATGAGCAAAGTACAAGAAAAAATTTGTGGAAGGTGTCATTCACCGCTTCTATGTTTCAGAGCACTTTTTAAAGAAAAAATATTGCGGCAAAATTCTTTTGTCGTCGAACCGAAAATGTTCAATCACATAATTACACTCAATATATTTTGGTTTCACAAACGACTTATTGTTTGTCTTTATTCTTAATTCCGGACAGCACCACACAAATTTTTTTTTAAAACTGCAATTATCTAAGTTGGGACATGAACCACCAATGAAAAGCTTAGAATTGCACATGTGACTGATTCTAACCCAATGATGCAGCCGTATCTGTGAGGGTATCTAAGCAAAAGTAAAGTATCTAAGCATTGCAGGAAGCTTTACTTCCACTTTAGAGGTTTTTTGTTATGATTCTAATCAACTTCAGCTAAACAATTTATTTATGTGATGAATGTTGAAGTCAGTGAATTCTTTGATCTCGATGAAAAACGCAGTATGATGACTGACAATTAGTTGCAAACATGTTATATATTACAATATTCAACACATTTTGACACAAGATTTTTAAAGTGCATCATTTGAGCAGAACCAAAATAAAATAAATGCAACTTTAAATTATCAAAACTAATATAATTGGAACCAAAATGTCCGTTGCCATGAGTGTGAAAATGATTGTGAGAGTATAGAAAAGTAAATGTTAAATGAAAAATTCGTCAGATTTAATGATGACTATTATGTCGTGATTTGATTAGCTTTTTAGAACTTTCTGTACTTTTTGTAGCTTCCATGATAATGTCTGCAGTGCTGTGATTCCTCATGCAATCAGATGATTCTTTTCAAATCGATGCCATGTAACCCGGTTCCTTCCGCCTCGTGGTCATGACTGTGACGGCGGTAAACCCGGCTCCATTATCTTATTTATAGATTGTATAAAAAAACAATAAAACTCAAACATAACAGACATGTATTTCTACTGATCCGCTCTTTACAAATTGAGCTCATGTTGTTGAGAAGTTCTTGTTTCCTTTTCTGTTCCATGCATTGATGACAACAACGCTAAGTCGGCTGAGATACATTGGCACCAAAATTAATTATAGCTTAAATTTCATTTTATTAGTTGTGTTCAACTTATATTAATTACATTACTCCAATTTTCCATTTAAAATAACAAATATTAAATTAATGAGGTTTCTTTTGCTATCAATGCATATTACGTTGAATTGCATTAGAAAATTAGAAAATTCAAGCAGTTTCTACATCAAGTGGTGAATTTCATTATCAGTTTCAGTCATGTAATCAGCAATCAACTCATGGATCAATGAGAGGCTTTAAAACGGATGGTGTCCATTCCAATGAACATATACATTTTTCTACATAATACATAAAAATCATTTCACGAATGATTATGAAGAGACAAACTCAGTAACTTCAATTCTGAGTTTAGGTCTACACTTGAAATGATCTAGGTTTTGCTTTTGAAATGTCGACTCAAAAAAATGAAATAAAACAATGAAAATGGCAGAAAACTGTAATTCTAGATTGCAACCGCTGCACACTCATTGGAAAGAATATGTAATAAGGAATTTTCGAACTTTCGAACAGAGATGATGGAAGAATGTGTGTGGGCAAATTTTCTACACGTCGGCGACCTACTAAACTTATATTGACAGAATTACATTTCGAAAATTTTTGCTTTGACACAAAATTCCTGATGTCTCTTAATTCGATAAAATCACTCTGCATGTGCTCCGTCTCCGTATGACAATCACACATCAACGTAGTGAGTGACCTTAGTACTGCGAAGGTGTGACAATATTATCAACTATTCCAAAGTTGAAATTTCAACAAGGTAAATCTTTTCTAAAAAAATGACCGAGGTTTTCCACTTTTCGCAAGAATAGAGAATTCATCTTTTGACATAGAATCTTTTCGATCTTGGTGAATGTACTTTCAATATCTATTTGAAAAAATGACCTATTATAGAAGTGATGATCAATTGGTAGGGCCATGATCGTAACTCAACTAACTGAACACTTTCCATCGTCACAAACTCTGACACATCAAAATGCCTTTTTTTCTTTTACATTTTAGGCATCTTTCAAAAGATCCCAATCTATGAAATCATTCAGTCTTCAAGCGCCCAGTCTTTGCAACAACACAGATTTCTGGACAGATGTCTCGGAGATGAAAAGAACTAGTATAATTTTAATTCACTTCAAATATCATTCGAGTACACAAAAATTCAGGGCAATGATGGAAACGCAATGAAAGTCGATGTATTAAAAACTGATAGAACAATCAAGATTTCACCTATGAAATGTATGCATTAAAACATCATCAAACAGTTTAGATCATAGTTCTCTACAGAACAATGTGTTTATCTACTAAACAGGAAACAAAGTTTTATTAAAAGAACGTGATAAGGTTTGCGGTGTTGTCTCTATGACATTGAGTTCCAATGATATTAAAACTGAAACCGTCTTGCGCCTTTTATACGCACAATTCATTTATTTATATAGTCACTGAAGAACGAATAAGCACATTTCCATATATGTATCATCTTATTATTTGACAAGCTTGTATAAAGAGTAGATGGCTGATGACTGATGAGATTTTTGAAGAAGGCTTTCTTTTTTATTCAAAATTACATGGCATCAGTTATCGCATCTTCCATGAAGTCTATCAAATCATACATAGGATGCAACTCTCTCTTAAAACCCTCTCTAAAAGCAGCTGTCTACACCAACTCCAAATGATGGATTGACGGAACATACAGTTGCTTGAATTTAGAAACTTTTAAATTACAATGATTAATTGAATGAGACAAGCGCTCGTAACATATAAAAATGCACCAATTCAAATGGTAGGAAGCATATCGATTCAAGCATCGACGTTTACAAGTGAGATTAGCTTTTAAGCCGGCAGAATTAAATCATAAAACAGCTCAACATACAACGGCATTCCCAAAATAATAGAAATCTTCTTTTCTAAACATACGATTTCAACAAGGGCAATTTCATCAAAAGAAGGAATTCCAGTGATCTGATAAATCTGTGATTACTTACCGAAAGTTTTCTCAGATTAGAAGCCAGTCTATCGCCATCAACGTCAGAAAATTCGTTCTGCAGTTGACCCAGCGCTTGTTCGACCCTGTTCAGTTTATTCTCCAGGTCTCTAATAGATGCTTCGAGCTGATTTTGGGATTCCCCAACACCATTCATCGTTGATGATGAATTGGATGAGGAAGCAGGAGAAGCAGATGAAGTGATCGATGCGGATGGAGCAGTCTGTCCTTTTTCGTCCAACCTGAGGACATGGAAGAATTACATGATAAATAAGAATAATATCAGCGAGAGCTTCGTCTTTGAAGAATATACTTTGGTAATAAGAAAAGACGTTTAGATTTTCCACTGTTATTACCATGAAGTCAATGAGACATTATCAATGAGTCAATGTACATTATGTAAAAGCAATTGATTGATCTTATATTCGATTGACAGCATCACAAAATACAGAATACGAGAACGTCTTGCTTCTCAGATAAAATAAATTTTAATGCGGTAACTGTATGCTTTAACTGATAAATAGGCCATTAGCCGACGCAGTGGCCTGGTCAAGTTGTGGTGCTGTAGTAGGTGGTTCTGTGTCCGGGATAACTTAGTCCAAACATTGATCGAACCAGGTCTAAAACTTTTGAAATAGGTGCACTCTGCATTCTTACGAAACACGGCACAAAAGAATGAGATCGGGATAAATAAAGATGTATCTGACTCGGTCACATGGATAGCCCTCGCCTGAATGTGCTTTCTAGTATAAACAAGGATTATTTATTCATTTTTAGAAAAAATACGTCGATGATTCAACAGGAATATCATTCATTGTAAATTGCCGTCAGCGCCGAAGTCTATGGTGGATACATTGCACCGACCAAAATCCTACATGCCATGCATTCCAGCGCTCATGTACGTTCTCCTTTCATTGCACCCCTGTTGTTGAGGAATGTTCACCTAGCTCACTTTGAAAGCCACTGTGAAGGGGGCGGCCTAAATTTCCGCTTCCATTTCGAGCGGTCCATTGCATCCGCGGTTGAGGCTCCAATGATTTCAATGTCCTCTAGCAGATGGCGTTCCCATGCTTTCTTTGGTCGCTCTCTGCTTCGTGGCCGTGGCACAGGCATTCCTGCTAGATGGGTCTGGTGCTCGCGAGGTCTCCGAGTCAGTGTCACCGTATGATGCCATCGATCGGTTGAATCCCGAGCACTCCGCATTTGGTTGTCGTGATGACGGAGAAAAAGCGCTCCAGACCAATGACTTTTATGCTATTGTATAGATTTGAGAGATACAGAGTCGCCCGATATTCCAGCAGGAGCGGAAGGAATTAAGTCTAAGTTTACGTCTAAGTAAGTATAGATTTGAACCATCCGTCTCCTGATCTTCAGGCCATGTCATTAATTTTCCACTTGAATGTCCTTGCCATCATTCAATACGACAATCTTGTGAATTTCATGCCGAATTGTAGTAGAACCGATTTCAATGAATAAATGGACAAATCAGAAGTCACAGCAAATCAAATTAATCATCATCAATTCATAAAACAATCCACTGATCACGGATGAGAATCAGTGTTGCGATTCTTGGCGTAGGGTAAAAAAAAAACGCGCAAGGTCGAAAAACACGCGCACATGTATTTCCTTACAAATAAGCCAAAATGGCAACCATGATCGCTAATATTTGCTGAAACGAGTTTTTACAAAGCTTAAATTTGCAGATCAGATAGTAAGAGGTTTGGTATTTTTCAGGACAAGTCAAATACACACGTGCCTTAAGTGGTAGATGCATACGAGCAGTGGGCCTATAGGCTATCCATTGAGGGGGATGTTAATGAACCTAAATGATCTTTGATGGGCTGTACATGTGGCTTATCTAGAAACTGCATGTAATTTGAAATTTTGATATCTTGATTTTGATATTTTGGAGCCAAAGTTTTCTATTATCAAAAATTAAAAATAGAAGTCGAAAACTTAAAAAACGCGCAAAATGGAAAAAAATGGAAAAAAACACGCTTACACGCGCAAATTGTCAAAAAAACGCGCGCGCGTGTAAACACGCGCGAATCGCAACACTGATGAGAATGGTACAACGTGGGCCCACGCCGAAATTCATATTTTAAGGGGTCCAAATAGAAAATAAGTGAAGAAAACATTAGGTAGTCTTATTGAGAGCCCGCGGATTTCCGCGGAAAATTCTCATTCCTGTATTGATTCAAGGAAAATTATACAATAAGAAGACATAATTACGTGGTTGCCCTCATTCTTAGGAAAGAATAGCAATGGTATCGATTGAATACAGATCTGGAGTGTAGATATTTATGCTACGTGCATTAGCCGTAAAAGATCGGGCAATTCGTGGTTTAATTACCTAGTATTTTCAATATGGGTGTTCTGCTCCATTTCAGGAATATGTCATGAAATGATAATTTTTCTCTATGTTTAATGGCAGTTTCGGCAAATAATGCTAAGTTGATGTTATTGATATGTTGATGCATACTGACTACCTGTGTGCACATCTTCCGCGTCAAAGATTGCATCTCAGTGTAGAAGAAGTTGAGTTTCAGTTACAACAGGTGAAACGTAAATCCTGTGGACCAGATGGTATTCCCTTTTGGGTATTTCGAGATGGTGCAGCGGCTTTTGCGCCGGCTATTGCAATGCTCTTCAACAAAAGCCTCGAGAATGGATGTGTACCAGAAAATATTTAAAAAAAGGCACATGTTATCCCTGTTCCCAAAAATCCGTGTGTCGACTGATGTACGTGACTACAGGCCTATATCATTATTACAACTGTTTGTCTAAAGTGTTTCGAAAAACTTGTCTGCAAGAAATGGCTGATACCTGCTATAAGTGACAAGATGTGCGGAAATCAATTTGCCTATCTACCAGGACCTGGTAAAGGAGCGACGAATGCCTTGAGTCTGATTTACCTGAGCATGCTGAAGTATTTGGATCAATCCTCTGGAGTAATACGAGTTGCCACAATTGATTTAACGAAAGCTTTCGATATACTAACGCATCAATCGATCATTGAAGCTTGTATTAGATTCAATTTACCTATGGAACTGACAGCTTGGATAATCAGCTACCTGAGGAACAGGCAACAACGTGTAAAACTGAATGGATCATATTCATCGTGGGAACATATCTCAAGTGGTGTAGCGCAAAGAAGTGTGATAGGGCCTATCTTATTTTGTCTTGTCATGGACTCTCTATCGCCCGTACAAAGTAATTCGTGTTTTTGCAAATACGCCGATGATCTCACTGTCATTCACTATATGCGTGCACAATCCGATGACCATCTCCAGAATGAAATCGACAATGTCCTGCACTGGACTGACAAACTTCAACTTAAATGTCAATCTTAGTAAGAGTAGTGTGATGGATGTGGTCACAAAGAAGTCTGTATCTACCGTGTCTGTCAGATTATCTGACGACATTCCCATGAAAAGCGCTGTTGATGTGGAAATTCTTGGATGTCAATTTTCATCTGATCTAAAATGGAATAAACACATCAACTATATAGTTAGCAAAGCTTCGAAGCGAATTTTTCTTACTTTGAACCTGAAACGATTTGGATGCAACGGAGACCTCATATACAAAGCTTATTGCGCTTACATAAAGTCTGTTCTCCTTTACGCTTACCCGGCATTTTGTAATATTCCTGACTATCTGTGCAACAAGCTTCTTCGACTTGAGAGAAGGGTCTTTAAAATTATTGGTGACTCGGTCTCTGGTCTTAAGCGTCCGTCTTTATTAGAAGTTGGCAACAAGCAGTGTACTTATTTGTTCAAAGAAGTGCTGAAGTTTGAGGACCACCGGTTGAGAATTTTCTTTGATGAGGCTACTGCAGTGATGTGTAGAAATCGATGTGGATTGAAACGACCTAAGTCCAAGACTAAGCGTTTTTTAAATTATTCTATTAAATATTGTTAATGAATGATCTGTACACTCTTTATACTTCGATTTTTATTTTATATGATGTGTGAATATGCATAGAATTTGTCAATGCGTTCACCGACTCTGTGAAGCAAAATGCAGAATTTTGAATTATATGATAGAGGGTCCTTCAGAGCTAATAAAATTGGTGATGTGTGTAGAGAGCGTGTTTAAATAGTAAGAGACAAAATAGTCAAAATATGAGATATTAGATTAAACTAATATTCAACTGATACATGAAAATCTGTACTAAACAACAAAAGAATGCAGGAAACATAAAAACATGGTGATATGCACACTAGCATATTCATCGACATGTATATCTTCTCGCCTTGAATTCAGTGATTCCTTAATTTTGTCCTTTTACTATTTGTAAAAACAATTTTGAAATTTAAATCACTAAGCTACGAGCCTACGGGATACATTAGTACAGAACATGGAATAATATACAAGATCGAAGGAAGAAGCGACTGCGGTTGAAAGAAGGAGTGGAAGCGCTAAGAGACATATCTTAAGTACAGTCAAATTGACGGAAAGGATTGAATGCTGAACATCACAGTGCTTCGACTTGGGAAAGAAGAGTGAATGAGAATCGTGCGAATTCATTGACAGTAGACGAACCATAAGAAGGAATGAGAATAGTGAGCCTCACGATCTGCTTAGTTGCAGAAAAGCAGTCGAACTGACTCGAATCAGGTAGCTGTTATCAAGCGAGAATATATGTCATCAATCGTTCTAAATTACCTTTCCATAGTATTTCATAACAGATCTTGCAATGCATTAAACCGCTCTATCTCACAAAACATGGTATTTTTCATTGTAGTGTTAAACATAGACAAGCAGTTGATGCTTGAAAATGAGAGCATATAAAAATACGGAGTAGTGACATCAGTCTGACATTTCATTAAAAGAATCAAAGTGTTTACACAATGCCAGTTGAGCGCATCGCTTTAAAACTTGGATATGACCGGTTGCAATGCTCAATACAATTGAGATAACCTGCTGACATGAGGAAATCGGAACTCTTTCTAAAAGCAAAGAAAAATAAAATCTTGTGAAGAGCATGATAAAGATAAGCATAAAGAATTTAAGTTCTGGCGAGCAAAACTATTGGGAGTGTTCGGTAAGGCAATCGGAGCTTTTAATGGGATTACTATGGAGCCCAACAGAGATTGTGATATTGCTTCAATGAGCCACTATATTTAGTTCTAAATGAACATTTGAGTACATTTCAGTTCTCCTGATGTTTGAGAATTATTAATGGATATCTTTGAAATGATAATCAAACAACGAAATCATGCTACATGGAAAATCTAATTACTGTGATGAATGTCTGCATAGCTCGGTGTTAAGGAGAGACATGGTAATTGAGAAGAAAGTTTTCCTTCTCTAGCAAGTTCAGCACAAATTGACAGTATTACCTTCTCAATTTCTGTGGTATAGGAATGTGTAAACAGTGATACCTCGCTTCGGGTATCTTGGAAGAACAATTACTTGCTCCAATCGTTTCGACTGATAGAAATCTTGTTTTTACTGCAATAGAAAGTTCTTCGACTGCCACTACCATCATAGTTACTAAATATCACTCGATGTGCTCTGTTATCTTATCTCTTGAAGTTGCTTCGAGAGGCCTTTGTTGATTCCGACAAAAACTGGATAGGCGCATTCAGTTCATGATCTCAATTAAGACACGCAGTTTAGATGTAGCTCCTCTATCGAGACAAGATTCTTAAAACGACCAAAATGAGAAAGCGCTTGTTTAATTTATAGTAGATCATTCCTCCATGCTCTCTTCAGACCAACATCTGACCAAGAATGACTCCGAATATGCTGCGAGTGGAGTTGGTATAAATGCGACTCGCAATTAGTGGGTAGACGCTTTGATTTCATTTCATTATGATACCCAAATCATCTGCTTCACTCATCCTTGTCCCACTCAATGCACGAAGCCATACTAGTAAATTAGGGGTGGGGCAACCTTCGTACACTCGCAAGTCCACCAGGCTAGGGCTAGTAACTTCCTGTGACAGTGGTGGTACCTAACGAGGTGCAGACTCGAACCCTGGACCTTTAGCACTTCCACAACGAAGCGCGGCTTTTAATCAACTGAATTATCAAATCACCTAACATCTATTTTTTAAAATACTCATCATATTTTGCCACATGTAATCATGGACGGTTTAGAACAAAGGTGGGTGCTAAGCAAGCTTGCACGCATCTTCGTGATCATGGATGCTTCCGCATTGCTAGCTAGGTATCTATCTGCGGATCAAAACCATACACCCCAAGCTTTCTGTTTACTTCAACAGCATTTGATGTGAGTGAAGTAAGACAAGAACACCTTCGGCATTCCATAATTCTAGCTGCTGTCAACGTCACCATCGCTCCACTTAATCGAGAGCACCTGAATGTTGCCATTTCGGTGAGGCCGCTGTTCTCGAGCATACAGCGAAATCCTCATTTCATGTGGCTAGCGTTAAATGATAGGACTACACTGTGGGTGCTTACTTTCAGCGGCTGTTAGATGGGTTTACTAACTGCACAGACTAAACGCACAGACCTGTGACTAAATGGCTGCACAAAGATGCACAGATGCTTGGAAGATGACCAGAATAGGTCTTTTACTCCCTAATGTCCCCCACCGACAGATGTTGGAAGAACTCTACAGTGTTCTTCAATGATGAAATAAGACAGTCATGAGCAGTCATGTCCACATGAACATCGCTTTTTGCTTAACACAACTAGTAGTTTTTAAATTTCTTTTGTTTCTAAAATCGTCCTTACTCCTACAAACGTCCTGTGCGTTATTCGGATTTCGTACGAATACCGGATCCAACACTCGGTGCTGTATCTCGGATGATTTTTTGGCATTTATTACTACAGTGGACAATTCTACGAGGGAATTGGTATTTCATTTTAATTACTCTTCCTCGTTGTTTAATAACGCAACAGTTAGGCAATCAACTTTCATTATTGATCGAATTAAAATAACGTTGGTAACATCGAAGTTTCTCATCTCACTACATTCGAAATATTTGCTGGCTGTCACGAGGTAACAGGCCAAAATTTTTGTTTGTCAACTGTGAACACTTAGCTTACTGATAAACACGATATATTTTTAAGGTAACACACAAGGGAAGTTTTTTCATTAGACATGAGTTTTGCTTTCATTTCATTTAAGTTTTCTCTCCCTGCAGAATGACTGAGAAGCTTTCAGAGACGACTTGATTCAAAAATGTTGAATGTTTTCTTTCCTAAGTTTTAAAAGCCTATATTTTGCTCATTAGCAAACCGGCAAAATATGTTGCCAAGCCTTGTAGAGGCTTGTACTTTGGAGTTCGCATGACAATTTACGCAAAGACAGTTGTGATGATGATTGAATGCGTAGAAACAGCTGCAATTCTCGAAATGATTTAAATCAAACATTGTTCTCGCTTCATATATATAAACACGATTAACTAAATATACGTTGCGACTGACGATGCTGGCGCGATGTTTTGCCTCTTGATCAGATATCCCAATCAGATATCGCAACTTAACATTACTATTTTATATCTTTAGTCTCACGTACGAAAAGCGCAAGTGCAGAAGTATGATGTTTTCAAAAGTATGTGTCAGCTACAGTGTTTGTTTTAAAACTCGCTCTGATATATCAGTCGATGATGACAATTTTAACCGAGAGATCTTTATTTTCGTTTTCATTAATATTGTAGCTCAAACATCGAAAACTAATCGCTATTCTCATTCTCAATCATTTGAAGAAAAATCAACGTAACAACCGTGAGCATCAAAGGTAAAGCAGATATAATTTAACTTAACCTGAATTTTAAGATTTCATAGACAGTGGAACATTTACACCACAAGAGTAAATTAGCTATTTGCAGACAAAACCCATCATTACTGCATTATTTAGTATCCAAATTTAAGCTTTCTTGTTTATGCATATCAGCACAAGTCTTTTCCACACGAATTAAGATTTCTATACTGTACTAAAAAATTGAAAGCTATCAGAGACCGTTGAGATTTATATGTCGAATACTTCAAACTCTCATCAATAGCGAGTAAACTTGATTATTCTACTATGTTTTTAGCAATGATATTGACAAATTATCAGAACTAAAATTTATTTAACTCATCCATAATATTAAACTCATTAGGTTCACAACAAGATGAAAATAAGCAACCGAAATAAAAAAAATACATTATGAAATGATAAATCACATAAATCACAGAGGATACACTATGAGAAGCGTGTCATCGATATTAACCATATATTGTAATAAGCAAAGGCAATAGGCATTGTTTGATATCGAATGCTTTTATTTCAGCTATAAATCAAAAAATTAATTTGATGACAATTTGCAGTGATAACACGTAGTCCGAAGAATATAATTTCCCGCATTTTTGAAGACTTTTCCAAGATAGGAAAAAAAGATATGGAAAAGCCACACGATGGCTTTTCAAGATAAGTCAGAGCTCAATGATCATCAATGGAGTAAAATTACACCATCACTTCTCTATATGCATACATGAAATGTAAGCAGGAGGCGCAACCGAGCGCGTAAGATGAATGTATAAAGAAATTTGAGTGCTATGAGGAAGTTGTAATACTCTCATAAAAACTGCCAACTTTATACTGATGGGAGTTAATGATTTTGCATCTTCAGTGCTGCAAGTGTGTATGCACCAAGGTAACTGTTCGAATACGCGCACTTTCTGCATTACAAATTCACTATCAGTGGGATTCAGTGGTTAGGTACATATTTTACTCTTTTTAGGGATATTTTGCTGTGTAACTTAACGCACAATAATTAGGCATATTTGAAAAGCCCTGAACAGACGACGAAACGGATGACAAGTAAAATGAACGGAGCACGGTTGAAGTAGTGCAATCTTATAATGGGAACATCACTCTGTGATGCTGTGATATTAAAATTATCATTATTGCTAAAAATATGTATACTAGCAATTAATCTGCCTGTATTGTCAGTACAAATCATTGGACATCCTTGCTTGATTCAATCAATTTCTCAATGAGTCGGCATTCCGATGGAATTGATATCATCTCGAAAAAAGCAATTTTATCATTTTACCATTGAAACATAGCTTCACAAGTTTTGATAAAGTCTGTCAAACTTTTACTTTGAATCCTTTTATGTTTTCATTGTGAAATGTTTAATTTAAAAGTCGTTCATCACCATGTGACAAGATAATAGTACTAGGACGACTTACCACTACCGAGTCATAATGAAATCTGGGTAGCGCATAACAAAGCATATGAGAATAAACTGCTATAACTTAAGGACTTATTTACTTAGTACAAATTTAGGTCATGATTTTCCAACAAAAAATGCTTGCATAAGTTCATAGACAAATTTGAAAACGAAAAGAGAACAATCAAATCCAATAAAAAATAACTTTAATCATCCAAATTCAACCTTTAAGCGAACATGATGTATGCTTGTGGGAATCCTAAAGGCGCATCCTTTGTGTAGCTACTTCATTCAAGCTAATATTTTGCTGGATTTTTTCAGCTTCCATTCTCTAAACTGATAGAGGATTTACTGATGGCCAAAGTTGTCGGCAGCGGTGGGAATTTTCTTGAAAATAAAGAATACGCGGTTCAGCTATTTTTATCGAAGCTTGTGCGAAGAGACAATGGCTGATTATTTTCGGAACAACACATTTTCAGTGAAGCTGAAACTATTAAAACTACTTTCCACACTTGTTTAGTCATAACTTAGACAATATATTATGCCCAGATATAGGGACCGAAACCTATGGAATATAAAACTGTTTCGGATTTGTGATCCATACTCATTAACCTTTCAAATTCCAGCGAGACATCGCCTTCTCTTCATTTGCAAGACTGAACAGATGCTTGTGGCGACTTCGTATCAAGAGCTGTTGTGGGACTCGCAAAGTACAACAATGAAAATTGCTTCTTTGAGTCTCGATGTCAATAATAAAAAAATACAATAAAAAGCACCGATCTGCCAAAAAACTCGCATCATTTTTTTAGCAACGTGTCACAGGCATAGCTGATCTATTTGATCAGTTATCACATGAAGAAACATCAAAAAATATGCTGCTGAAAATTACACGCTTCACGGCAGATTGGTATTTTTCATACACACATCTTTGAAATCAAATAAGTGAAGATAATTTAAAATTCTAATTGCTGAGAGTTCTTTGATTATAAATAAGCGTTAATGATCATTCCAATTTCAATGATTTTCAAGACGCTGAGCACTGTATAATGAGATAATTCAAATGATTGAAGAGCATAAGAACATAATCAATTTCTCTTCAAATGTGCTTTATATTTCGGAAGATGTCGGGTAATAGATTAGCTTGATCAATTATCCGGATCACATTATTACCTGCCAATACAATACTACAGCATTTTTAATCAAAACTTAGTAATATACGTCTCGAATTTCCGCATTACTTCGGAAAACCGCAAGAGGGCATCTAACTCAGAAATAGTCCAGCGATTCCGCAGTAGCAGTGAGACAAAACAAAAGAACTAGGTAAATCACATTCACTTTAAATAAAGAACAAAATGAGGTTAGTTGATGGCAGCTGACGGGAGGTTGTTTAATTTCATAATGAATCTCTCTTCCGCTTGCGTCGTCTCCCCGAAAAAAGATGAGCTGCTAAAAATATGTACAGTCTATTTGCTAAAAGTTATGTACAATTCCGAGCTTTCGCGAGCCGGCTCGCATTATCAAGGTTTGGCAGGAGTGAGGGCACGTTCAATGTCTGGTCATTTCATGTTTTCGATTGAGTGCTGGTCTTTGTTCTTCAATATGATTGGCTTCTGACAGTCTCGTCTCTATCGGTGATCTGCACCTGTCAATAATCTCTAGCTGGAAGTCTGTGATCGCCAGATTTCCATGATGGTATTGTCTTGCGTGCTCTGCCAATGCGCTATCCATGCTGTTATTTGATAGTCTGCGCTTGTGTTCATTATATCGGGAATCGAAAGGTCTTGACGTCTGACCTATGTAGCTGCCATGACACAACTTGCAAGTAAACCGATATACTAGATGTTTATCAGAGCAGGCAAAACTACACCCCAAACGATCACAGACTTCGCAATTGTCATGTATACTCTTTTCCTTGCGACTGAGACATTGTTTGAGACTAGAGGCAGGAGGGAGACTAGAGGCTTCCTAATTTTATCGGCAAATCATAATTCTTGATGATTTTATTGATTCTCTTCGTGTAGCTATCATTGATAAATTTCATCGAGAAGAAGACTCTCTTTTTCAATGGTTTCCGAATGCCTTTTCACCTTTTTAGTGTTGAGGTTCACATTTCGGAAACCATTTTTATCAAGCCTCTTCTTGACTCTTTCCATAGCTGCGTCAATATGATTCAATAGCCAATCATATTGAAGAACAAAGACCAGCACTCAATCGAAAACATGAAATGACCAGACATTGAACGTGCCCTCACTCCTGCCAAACCTTGACAATGCGAGCCGGCTCGCGAAAGCTCGGAATTGTACATAACTTTTAGCAAATAGACTGTACATATTTTTAGCAGCTCATCTTTTTTCGGGGAGACGACGCAAGCAGAAGAGAGATTCATTGGGAAAAAATGAGGTTAGTCTGCTTGCATAATAACATAACAAAATTCATACAGTGATAAGAACAATAATTATTTAACATTTCCTAAAAGGCCTGTCAAGCGTTTAAACCTGTCAACGAGTCTTGTACGTACGCAAACAACGGACGTGCACAATTATAACTAAAACTACACTCTGAACAGTCCAGACAAAGTTAAACACAAAGATAAGGGGCTTCTCTCATCAGCACAATGATCAGCGAGGTCGCGCGTCGTATCCTTCACATTTTATCCAATCAAATCCAAGCTGGCGGAACTCGTGTGATTTTAGAACGTGACCATGCTTACCGGTGACAAGTCAAATACATCGTGCTTTACTATAACTTGCGCTTTTTCATAACCGAATATCTGGTTTACCCTGGCTCCACAGCTTAAATCAAAAATTGGAGAATTGTACTCGAGCACGCCTTTGTTTCTTTTTCTAACTCTGTATTCATAATATTAACACAACAGAAACACGTGAAAATGAAGCCAATATTCATAATAAATGCTATGAAATGAGAATATAATGTCGAAAGACGAATTCCCTGACTAAGTTTGATAACTTCATATTTTCAATTATATTCAGAAAAACCTACAATCTTATCACCGGCTGCATATGATGAGTTTTTAATTAAGTAAGCCACAAATGAAAGAAGAGCAACGTCTTCTCTTTTAGACCTGATTAACTAACTGTATCGTGGTCAGAACGAGGAACACATCCTAACGACAGATTGAAAGGAAGACAGGATGGCAACTATGTTGTTTCTTGCCGACCACAGAGCATCATCATCATCTTGCCGAGCGACCTCTAAAAAGAAAAATTCGTCCTCCGGCCATTTAACTTACTTTTCCATCGAAGCATAACGATTTGAGTCATTGGCGATACATAAAGCAAAGGACTAGGAAAAAGCATGATGAGAAGATGAAAAATAACGGAATTAATAGGTTTCAACGATATCACAAACTTCGAGCACTCCGCAAGCATGACTACAATACTCGGAAAACTGATAAGAAAGTTGAACCGCGTAGTGATTGCCTACGGACCATGATAAAACTTTTGCTACATGTTGGTTTCCTCGAGGCAGTGAGACATCAGACATCTTATGCACCGCTGTATCATGGTTTCCTCTGTCGACATCAATTATCTTGCTGCTTAATCTGCGGCATGCCTCCACACTGGAGCAAGGAACAATGAGTTCAGGCAGACAGTAATTTCAAGTGTTCTAGTTTTAAGGAAACAACTGAAATGGCAAACATTTTTGCTAGACAAATAAAACTTGACAGAACAAATGTAAGTTAATAAGAATTATTTCGCTTCTCGCATCTTGGTGCAGGAAGTGATAGGGCAAATGATAACTTAGAGCTACCAAGCCTGGAAAGTCTTGCTGTTATTTTGTTGACTTTTTAAACAAGTCAATAAGTGTCAAAATTCAGGAAAAATTACGCATATTTAATAGCTCTAATAAACTTAAAAGATTTCCGTCTGATGAAGTAAACTTGTTGATTGCTTCATGATGCTGACAGCATGAAACGCATCCGTCGAATTTACGGTTTGAAATTACATAGCTAAAAACCTGTATTAGACATGGAAAATCACCGAAGAAAAAATACCAACTGATTAATATTTGATAACTATGCTGTAACGTGATATTTCAAACCAAAAATTCGACGGACACCATACTCATAATGCAATATTGCAATTCAGACACATGAACATTGACAATTATGCTCCAAAGCTGAGGGAGTCAGGCCCAAATTGTATGTAACTTCATTACGTTGAAGTCATTTATGACTGACACATTCATGTGCTAAACTGGCACATTGCGGTTCAATACTTCAACATTGGAAGATAAGTGAACATTGGCCCAATGCCAGCAATGAAATTAATCAGGATTTTAAGTGGTTCTGATTTTTTAAAAGCCTCGATTTCCTTAAAATGTGAGATCAATCAAATGCTAAGTAGGAGCTAACAGTCGCTTCACACCAAAACTGATGTCGTACAAATGCTCATAAGATTGGAGATGGTATATGCATTGAATATCACAAACCCAAACTCCCTTCATCAGCACAGCCACTACAATTTGAGTAACTCTTCGTTAGAACGACATTTCTTATTGATTGGGTGGCATTCACGAAATTTCAAAACTCCTTTCATTTATCTACTCATCAGAAGAGATGCTACTTTTTAGCAAATCAATTACGGCATGACGTTCATCAAATGTACATTTTTAGCACCTTAACATCTAAACATTGTGTAGGTCTAATCGTCAGAACTGCATTTTTAGTATTCAACAAATTGGAACTTATTTGTACACCGACAAATCGCTTTGATTGAACAAATGCAATAAACATCAAGTTTACTAGTCTTGCTAAACTTGAATATCATAAAAGTCGTTCCTTGTATCATATTGGCAGGTTCGGTTGATGTCATGACTCGTTTATTATTACGCTATTCTGAATTCCTAACATGGTGATATTAAGCGGGTTCGACTACATTTCTGAAAATATTTTTGAAGTACAACTGTTTAATTCATCTCATTTATGATAGAGTTGAAGCCGACAAAATATGTTGTTGTACCAATCTTGTTGTAAATTAAATGTCCTCTCCTTCCGGTTTCTCATCATTATGTTATTCATTTTCCTCATTGTGATACATCTACATCAACATTGAATGCATATTTACAATTTTGTCATCTCATTTTTCATTTATCGACATGCCACATCTTTTCATATCAGCACACTATAAAAGTTCAGCTTTGGAAACATTTCGTTGGAATTTTAAGTAACAAACATCTTTATCAATGAAGCCATCATGATTCTTTCAATTTTTGTTTTACATTTCATCCACATGTCCATGATGTATTTTCTCTTAAGAAAAATAGACATTCTCGTGTTCTAACATTATTATGATTTCCACTTAACCCAGTTTTCTAATGGAAATTTCTAATTCTCAGGTTAATATGAATATGCATTGGATTTCTTCAAGAGAAGAAATAGGAAAGGAAGAAACTTATTCCAACTATAACTCGAAGCATTAGTTTGATTCATTGAGAAATGTGGCGGAAATCCCAATCTGGGAATGAAACACTTACTTGGCCATGAGCACGAGATGTCGATTAGTCAGCTGTTCCGCTTGCAACTTCACACGGCTAACGTCTTCCTGAGCAAACTCTTCGACTACACGACCAACCTGCGATTGATATTCGTCCAACAGAGCACGTCCCGTAGGCGACTCGGAGCGAAGCGTCTGCAAGGCAAGTTGCAAAATGTAGTGAGAATGAGCGAGATAAGAAAGGAAACGTCGAAAATAATACGTCCCATACAAAATTTACAGACAGAATAGCTCATCGTTCTTCACATCCATTTCCACATCGGTTCGTGCATGATAAACAAAAGAGGAAATGATAGTGTCATGTTTTCATGCTCATTCAAAATTAATAATCAACAATGGTTGTGCGAACACTATATCTATCATGAAAGTTTTACATTGAGACATTTTTCTGAAACAACCACGTTTGTTAATAATATTTACCTAACACTGACCTAAATAAATCTAAATTGTCACTGGTTCTCTTGGATATGCAATGAAATTTTCATACATAATGTTCCGAAATTCCTTGACGAGATTGACAAAGTACACTTATCTTTGTGTGAGCATCATTTATGCACATAAGTTAAACAACATTTCAAAATTATAGCAATACCAAATAACATGAGAGCATAGAAATATATATAGAAACAGAATATCATCGATTTAGCATAAACAAATGCAAGTTATAACAAATAAGAATGACTACAAGAAATTTGGATTTATTGACATCGATTGGATTTATTATGATTATTATAGTCGAGAAGATGTATTCAGAAATGATCAATAAAAAACTAAATATTTAACATCTACCTTCCCGGTTCCCTATTTTTTTGCTGCTGGAAAAATCTTAAAATACCAATCCGCATGCCACTAGGAGGTCACTTGGCATATTTAACCACTTATATTTAATTAACGACGAGGATCTAATGAAATTAAGATTGTGGGTCCCCAACACGCGAAAGACATGCGCAATGTCATTGAATAATTAACGACGTCATATTTTCACCTAATGATGGGAAAGCTATCAAGGTCTATACGCATACGGTATGCATGAGGAGTAACGACTTTAAAGTAAATTCTGAGTACATGTAGAAAACCCATGTCCGCTTTGACAGTAATTCCAACAACGATTAGCTTCGATCCTGGGAATTACAAAAACTTTTCAACATCATGATTGAAATGACAATTCATTAAGAAACTCTCGAATTCCCCAAAAAGATTAATACTTTTGACAGCCCCTTTGACAGATGAAACCTTGGTCTGAGATGATGATCAAATAATAGCATTCAATGAGGTTGAGTTTTTCAAACTTTAATTGCTAAATAATGACATCCCATAAGAACAAAATAGTCATCAAGCGATCCGATGTAAACTGAGAAAGTCACAAGGTAATGTATTCAACACAAGGTTTGAAAAATTACACTATAAATAGCTTTTTAAGTCGGAAGATATTGAAATGAGAGAGTTTCAAGTAGAGTTACCATGTGATACCGACTAGTGTCAATGTTATTTTTAGCATCAAGAGCTGTTATGATTTCTCATGAGATATTGAAGTTCATATAAATTGCAAAACAAAATCAATGATGGAAAGATAATGTGAAATCAAATTACAATGAACGAGGGCTTGTACAAATGATGTTGATTTTTTCATTAAAGAAGTAAGAAAGTGTAAGTTATACTTGTATGAATTGAAACAAACACATCAACACGGATTTGTTGTTAATGTCTTATGATCAATATTACTCTCCTACAAGTTCTGAAACTATTACTTCAAGACATCCGCATCTAGTCTTTGACATTATTTTAAAATTTACTGATGTTTATCCTCCAAGAAAGCGATCCAAAAATGTGCAGTGTTGTCAAAATCGTGATATTTTCTATTTCTCTAAAAGTCAAACAAGCGGACAGAGCTTAATCTTTAAGTAAAGAATTTCGACTTCTCCAACTGGAATCTTCATCAACGTTAAAAAAATGCTTATGAAAAGACGTATAGAGCCATTGCTAATAGCGCCCACGTAGGTAAGGAGATAACGCTAACTGTAATCGAATTTGTCGATCAATTCCAACAGATTGTTAAAAACAAACTATTTTGAAACATTTTACCTGCTTTTAAGACCACACGAATACTTAATTTCCCTAATCAATGTTGCGCTTTATAGAAAGATGATTAATGTCCATGATAGCCAAACAGCCATGAGACTGTTTACAATATTTCCAGAACATTATAGGATAGCAACATTGACACAGGGTAACAGAAACACATTCTAGGTTAATGAACAGACTTCAAAACAAAGTTTGGAAGTTCGTGAGAAAATTGGAAGCCGAGAATAAGCAGCGAAAGCCTCTGTATTTAACTTAAGTAATACAACGGTGTTCATTCAGATAAAGTAAAAGAACGTCCGAAACTCGACTCAAAAATGTGAAATGCTGACTTTTTGTTTACCTATCACTTCTACCGATACCAGCAAAAATAAATGCTACAGCTGGTCCTTTACTCGACAAACAAAGTATAAAGAAGAACACAAACAAAGTATAAAGAAGAACAAAGTTTTTCGAAAAGGATGTCGATTTGTGACCGAAACTCTCCGTCCTCCATGAGTCACTTGCAGAAGGAAATAACATGCCGCTTAGGATGAAATTGTCGGATTGTTTGATCTCTTCGCATCGACAAATTACAAGGAATTTAGCTGCTTAAATCGAGAAACTCTCGATAAATGATTTTATAACGCACAATATGCCAGATAACCACGTCATTACATTTTAAAAATTTAGATGTTATCGAACATGGCGTATGACATGCTGAACATGATATAATATGTATCTCGAAGCATCTAAGATAATATCGCGCTGTGCTGTAGCAGAATGCAACAGCTTTTCAGTTCACACGCTGCTGTCCAAGTTCACCTAAGCAGAGAAATAGAAAAAATACAATTAATTGTTGTATTATAGACAGAAACACTGGTAAATGATCAACATCTTTATAATTATTAATATCATTACGCATAATAGCAACACGACAAGGATTGTCAGTTAATTTCAAGACACAAACAAATTCTATATCGATTTCACTTAAAGCAGGGGTGGGTAAAATGCGGCTGACAAGGAAAGTTTGTGAGTAATTCTTAGGATTTTGACATTATTGACTTCGCTATGGCAGGAAGAACAACCTGAATACAGTATATTTCAAAAGACTCATTTATAAGTTCAAAAGCCGACTCCAGGCGTTCATCTGGAGTCGAAGGGAGGCTCCGACCTTTCGACACATCAGTCACTGAATAATCATGAGTCATCCGCACAACGAAAACAGCTTGTAAAAGTGGATGAACCAAAAAGTCAAGATAGGAATCAAGAAAAGCTAAGACTACGCCTTGACGCTGACAGAGACTGTCGAAACGTTGTCATGTACCTACATATATTTTACCGTCACTATTTTATAACAACATTGGGCCTACTAGAGGGAGTTGCCTTTTTTTGCCTCAATGATGATAAGAATCGCTCAATTTAGATTCTGTGAATCAATAACCTTTTAAATGATTCCTCGACGCACAAATAACCTTTCTTTAAATAGCGAAATATCAATTTTCAAAATTTGATTAACTTTGTAAAAATGTAAGAGAAACTAATTGAGCGTCAGAATATGGCAAATTTATTCGTTAAGTATGAAAGCACTCTTGTTGCTTCATTCATCAAATTTCCGGCTACTCAGACCGCTTCAGTATAAAAAGGAAATATTCACTGATTTCGGAATTTATAATAATGAACATGCTAGCTAGATAGAGACAGCTATTAATGATAGAATAGAGGGACAAATGCATAGAAAGCTAATGTCAAGGAATTACATAAAATAATGGGATTAACCGTTTACCCGCCGCTTACAGAAAAATTGTAAACTTGTATTTATTTTTTACTTTTTCATGTCTTATTGGGTCAAATAAGTAAAATAAACTACAATTTAAGAAAAATAAATTTGTCTTTTTTTTAATTAGTTTTTTAAATGAATGTTCCATTTTTGGAACGTTTGCGGCTGTGATGTCGAAAACGAACATATTTTTGCGATCATGATTGCTCTAAGAATGAACGATGATTTTTATTGTATGCAACATTTTTATCTGATCTTTTTTTATTTAATTTAATGTTTTTATCATGTCATGATGTCTTCGGTATTGTATCATCATTTAAAGAATTACCATCGCCTATCCTTTTGTACCTATAGGCCTACTTAGTGAACCGGTCAATTTTCCATAAAATGAATTATTTGAATATTTTGTTGCAAAACAATTTTCATGTCCATTACATTCATCTGTCAAAGTTTATTTTTCAATTACAGGTTGGCTACATAATATCATATACTATTCTGTATGGAAATGCAGATATTTCATTTAAATGCATCAAGAAACACGTCATGATAAATAATAATTGGCCATGCACCTTTCATGAAGTCTCTTGTCACAACTCTTGCACATTTTTGTGGTATTTCTGGAGCAATACACATATCTACCTTGTGAATACGCTTTGACGAGAAAATGTTGCCCAGATATACGAAATGGCTTTGGTGTGGGTGTAGTAGGTCCCCACGCCTGTGTTTCAAATTGGGTTGTCTTGACTTTGCTAAAAGTGCAATGACAAGATCACGTCGAAACTTTAAATGCGGCATTTTGTCTTGCATGACATTTACATGAAGTTTCCAGGCTGCAACAACCACTAAATTCAACATGTTGTTGAACAAATTCCAGAACCATTTTTTGCTTCGGAGAACAGGACGATAGGATCCAAGGAGTCTATCCATGACGTCGACACCTCCCATATATTTATTATAACTGGAAATGAGAGCTGGCTGGGGAACGTCTTTCTTTTGACCTTGTTGTTTAACCCAGCGACGAGCGGTACCAAGTGGATGGACAATCTCAAAATGTGATGCCACAGTAACTACAGCACTGTCTTTCCAACGACAAATAAGAATATTGCCGTCGCTTCGGACGTCCAAATCACCCTTCTCTTTCTTTTTCATAACTTTCGTTGTAGCAACAGGACATCGTCCGGTGCGATTTTCTCGAATGGTGCCTGTTGCTTTTATGTTCTTCTCGCGAAGTTTGGAAAATAAAAACTATAACTGGAGAAAAAGTTATCAAAATACACAGAATGTTGTTCCGGGTTCTGTAAAGGTTCCAGCAGTTGTATGACAATTCTCTCTCCAAGAGGAATGCTGTCAGATCGATCCTGAGACCCTCCGTACAACTGTAGTTTGAACGGGTATCCATCTGGACTGCAAAGGGCCCATATTTTGTATCCGAACCGCATCGGTTTCCCACGAATAAACATTTTGCCACTATGATGCCCGTAATAGGGAACCATCGATTCGTCAATACTAAGAAAATTGGAAAACACTCCAAATTGGTAAAACTTGGTGTTCATAAAGTCATATAATGGACGAATCTTTGAATACTTATCACTCCGGTTGAGTTCTATGCTGTCTGCGAAATGCAAGCATCGCTTTATCAAACGAAACATCGAGCGACTCATTGATTAACTCACAATATCACAACTGAGATCAAGACTCGTAGACCAGTATGAATCTTCTGTTGGTAAGACATGGTAACCACTTATCAGAAGGATTCCAAAAAATACATAGAGTTCGTCTTTTTCTGTAATCAAATTTATACCATGTTGTTGTGCGTAAAGGTTAGTGAAACTCGCAAGTGTAGACATGTAGTCATCCGTAAAAAATAGACAGAAAAGATCGATAACTGATTTGTTGATCAATTCAGGATTAGTATCGACAAGAGATGGAATAGGAGCGTCGGGAATGTCATTGAGAAACGTTTCTCTTCTGGACCACCTTCTCTCCCTCTGGAGCTCAATATCACCGTCTCCTTGAGTATAATCATTGTCGTCCACCATCACCTCTATTGCTCCAGGAACATCACCTGGTATAACATCGCGAAGAGAATTGTCATCTATGTCTTCCTCGTCGGTAATATCCCCTCCCCATTGGATGCGTCAGTTGGAGGTAAAATACAAATATCGATAGTAGCATCAGCATCACTATTGTTGATTTCATTTTCATCATCATCTTGAATTTGTTCAACAGCTTGTTCTAGACTGAGATGTCGTCGAATTCTAGGCATGATGACACATGAAATGATTGAAAAATCTATTAACATATCTATTATATTTTAAGCTTTATCAAACCATGGATATCCATGATCAAACAACGCAATTGAAATTCAAACTTTACAGACGACGATAAAAAAAAGAATACGAAGAGTCAGATCGCGAGAAAGTTAACAATTCAATTGTCCGACTTCTATGGTAACTGCAGATGATAATTGCTACAGCGAAGCCTTATAATCACTGAATCCAGGATTGAATTCATCGTTCTAAAGTTGGTGTCAATCTTATTCAAAATACACCAGATTTTGTGTCATAAGAATGATAAATCTACATTATATGTATGATATCGACATGTTTTTTTATTTACGAGTATCAGTATGAAACAGAAATATTACATAATTCTGTTGAAAATCATTCTAATAATCATCTAATAGCGATCATTCTAATCATCGCTAATAATTTCATTGTATTAGCGAGCAATCACCACAAAAATATCAATTTACCCTCCATTTCACATTTTCACGCTATTCCATTTCCACGATCTTCCATCCACGCGTTTCCGATCACAATTGTTTTCTCGTTCGGCTCCTTCATTTCAGTTTACCATTTTCTCTTTGTCTGTCTTTTTTCTTGATTTGTGGATTAGGCAGCTTTGCTCCTTTTCAAAATTTGGCCGATCTTTCTTCTTCTGCATCCGAGTGACCTCTTGATTTTCCGTGTCTCAGCTTCGCAATTCAAACTCAAAATGTTTGCTTTTGCACAAATCCAAGATCCACAATTGGCTCAGAGGTGCACATCTGAAGCATCGCCGTGGAAATTGTTTCTTTTGTGAGGCTTGTTAGTTCCCCATGGCTTTTATCCATTTTAATTCAACACCTCTTTCCATTTCTGGAACCTCCAAGAGGTCTGCTGATCAACTGTGTGCTCTTGTGGCTGATTTAACTTGGAAAGAATGGAAAAAAAGATATTTCATGCATTCTACACCTGAGGTTGATGTTTGTCTTGGAGGGCATTTTGGAATTTGTTGAAGTAAAACATCACGGACTGGTCTTTCTGGGAATGTGCTCAATTCCATCTGCGTGTTTTTTTTCCGCCTTTTCCTTTTCAGTGCGGAGGTTTGTCTCGAGAGTTTTGAGGCTTCAGGAAGAGGAGAAATTGTCAGTTGAGAAGAAGTTGTTGAATTGAGCTTTTCGTCTGTTTTTCCTCATAGTCCTAACTCTTCAACATTTTGAGCTCCAGAGAGCTGTCAATGCTTGTTTACAGTAATTGTCTTGTTTGTTGTGTAACATTTGTAGATGCATTGGCCAGATTGGTCAAATCCATGAAAACACGTCTTGCATCGCACAACAGATGAACTTAAGTGCATACCTTGATGGTATGCTGGGCAAATAATTGTTAAAAAGTCATCGGGATCCTCATACAGCCAGAAAAACGAATTTTGACAGAGATTCGTGAAACCATATTTGAAGAAGACAGTTGTACGTGAAAACCACCGAAAGTTTCTTCATCGACGGTAAGTGTGTTCCCATTGTCCTTGATCAGCAACGGTGTTAACGTAATGATCAAAAGAAGTCTCATTGGCTTTGAATTTGAAGCTGAGTTGTGAGACAGCCCTTGTGCTCTTCATTGTCAAAACTCCCATCAGTACTCTCCACCGCAGAACGATACATATTGTTATTTGAAACACATAAATTCGAGAATCGCGTCGTCAGCACTTCAGTATCTCTTTCATAGATCCTCCCTCGCGATATTTGTCTCTTTTAGTATTGTCTCCGTACATTTTATCTCTTTACAAATTTCCATGAATAGTATATAATAGTATTTGGCGCCGATTTCTATTTTTAAGTGTAACTCGGTAACTCTCGTTGTTGTCCAAAATTTCCTTCTATTTCATTCTCTCTTGCGGCGTCTCTGCCTGCAGAGTTCAACTCTCCAGAGCTCTGTTGGGAGGGATAGATTTCTCTCTTCGATTGCCGATTGCTTGGTTAATGGAACTTGAATGGATTCGTCGTGTAATATTGGTACTTTCATCGATATGTGATCTATTTCAGATGAAGGTTATGGGATACGTGTTTCAGAATGAAGTCCAGTAACTTTCATCGATATCAGATGAAAGAGAACTTCGGGAAGTTCTTCCTCTCGCGCCCCTCAATAATCAACGTTTGAGCTCGCGTGTGAGCCGTAAGCATAAAACGCTCGTAGTCTAAAGCGGCAGTGCGTGTCCTGGACAGTTACGGCCTGCCTGCGCGGTCTCATAGCCATGCGCAGGCAGGGAGCATTGTTCACGCGTCACATCAAAAGTCATTTCATCACAGTTGCACCATTGTTCAGCAAGCGATGCAGACGAAATCATAGAATGCAACAGAAAGTTTGCGTGCCGAAGTTGCCCGTAGCAAAAGTGTGTGTTTAAGTGTGTGTGTGTGTGGTCTGAGTGTTGTGTGGTAGTGTGCAGGGAGGATAAGATCTACCGCTGATGCTGATGTTCATTGCACTCCGTACTGTTTTGTATCAGCGAGTTCGGCGGCCCAGATCCCCTGGGGCGAGTTGAGGGCATCGGTGGGCAGATCGTTTCATTTTCATTCTTGCAATCGTCATTCCAGTTGCCTGTGATTTCAAAACACCTTGTAAGTGCCAAAAAGGAAAAAATGAAGTGTAAAAAAAAAACAACGTGAGAAAAAATGCCTAGCTCGTGAGGTCGTCGGCCTTCACGGCCTTATATAGCGTAAATAAGGGATAGAAAAATCCGATAGTCGTTTTATCGGAATTACGGGCTACGGTTATTTGGAATTGTTATTTTTGTTATTGGACTACTGACTGACGACCTGACGACCGATGAAACGAATCTGAAACCAACTGTTCTGGTTTCCAGCGATAGATTTACTAAAATACAAAACAATAATTTATATTTATAAATACAACAACAAACGTAATTATTAATACTTGGCAGTATTACAGATAAACGATAAGTAAAGTCCAGTGTGAAATATAATAAAAAATAAAAAATTAAATAATAAACAGCAAGGAAAAATGAAAATGGGTCCACGTGGACCCAGAAAACCCCCCGAGGGTTAAGTCGACTGAAATCTAATAATAGAAATCATGTACATTTCATGCATCGTGCCCGCTAACGTTCCAATATTGGAACATACATGGAAAGATGCGTGTCATTTGTAAAATATGTGTGTTAATGAATAATAATGGAAAACAAAATATAAAAGATGATATTAAGATTGAAAAATCGATGATTGGTTTTAGGTAATGATTCATAATAGACTGAAAATTTGAAAAATCACTAAAAAAAGTTTAAAAAAATGCGTTTTTCGTGGTTCTCCGGTACTGTACTAAAGGGTAAAATTGTTAAGTGAGTTTATATATTCAAATTTTTATGCATTGCGAGTAATAAAAAGTTGTCAAAGTGATCATAATTAGTATTTGGATAACTAAAATCTATGTCAACAAAAATGTTCCAATAATGGAACGTTGGCGTGTAAACAGTTAAAGAAAAATCTCAGTTCACAAAAAGGAGATATTTTCATAACGTGACTTAATACTAGGCTCGCTAATTGCTTCTTGTGAAATGACGCTTTCCTTTAATCCCATTATTTTACACAATTTTTCAAGATTAACTTTATATGCATTAGTCCATCTTTTCTATCACAAACACATGGATCTGTCTCTATCAAACTAGTAGCAGATAATGTCACATTTCAAATGTAAATATTTCATTTACCTGAAGTGACCGGAGTAGACGAAAATTTGAGCAATGATGCTCGACATCAACCTCAAAAGCAATTTTTATTTAAACGAAAAGATGCTGTTCAAGCAGAACTACAAAATGATTACATCATTATTTGCAAATTAAAATGATTTCCATTATCCATTTGCTAACTTGGGAAAAACAACCTCATAAATCAGTGATTTTGAAGAAAATACATTAAAAGTAATATTCAAGAAAAATAAATTTTCTGCAGCAAAGTTGACAGCAGCTATTTCCGCGTCTGGTCTCCGGGTTTGCTTAAAAGTGCAGGCTGGTCATTCTCATTAGCGAGTTACTAAGTTCGATGAAAAAGTTCCCTTATCTTACTTTTCAATTTTCTTGCTTGTTGTTTTTCTAATAAAATCACAATTACAAAAATTTACATTACATGAAAGAAAAAGTTTGAATCGCTCCTTTTGTTCGACGCAACATTTTACTTTAAAATTCATCAAAAGTTCGCTCTGTGCGTTTCGTACCATCGACAGCATCAAGGGCTTTCATATCGACATTTCAGTTTTATCTTGCAGATTCTGATCGCGATTCTGACCACGAAACTTGCTGACTGCAAAACTCTATGTGATCTGCTACTAGAATATTTTCCACAGCCAGATTTAAAGCATTTCGAAAAATTCAAAAAAAAACATTCAGAGCTAAATCAATGAATACCGTAAGGAATGAACAGAAAACAATGTTTTCTACATAATTCACCTGCAACTGTCGACTCCGAAATTCTGGGTTCCGATTCGATAGAGAATCAACAGAATCCAGTTTCGCTTCAGTGCGCACGATCCATTCTTCTAATCGACTTCTCGCAGCTTCTAACCGCTTCATTTCTTCCGCCATTCGTTCAACGACAGCCAACCGAGTGTGAAGACGATCACCGGTTTGACTCCACTGTCGTCGCAAGAATGCCACTGCAATGCAGATATCAAACTCGTTCATTTCGTTTAAGATTACATCGGAAGGCAAAAGTAAATTACTATATTCATGCTATTCACAATTTATGATTTCAATCCGTACATTTGATTTACAGGTCAAACAGGATTAACCGCCCTGTCTGTCTATTACTGCAACTCTGGTATACCGTTAGGTACAGACCACAAAGCTCCGTCAGCACTGCAATAACGACTAGACACAACCTCAGTTCCTGTGGCACGAGAGCTACATAAACATGAGAGGAAGAGAATGTGCTGTGGTGTGCTTTATATATTGTAGTCAAATCTGAGTGCGGCTTACTTGGTGAAAGACAGAATGGATTCAAAATTTCAAATGATGCAAATCTCACATAATGGAATTTGTCATGGTGGCAGTTGACGTCTTTATTAACAGGTCGACTGGTTGCGGCAGAATGCTTGTCAAGCGAATAGGTCCTTTTCATGATGAAGATTGAAAGTCATTCTTCGGCTTAAGTAGAGGGATGCATCAACTGACCACTTTGAGCGCGATCGTTATTTTTTGAAATGAATAAGCCATTCAACGCAGAAAAATTGAAATCAGTCATTTTCAATGGACACTGCGCTTTACTTTGCCATTTTACCTCAATCGCAGACCGTCATTTGCGTCATTTATGTTTCAAGATATATAGAATTGTGGTGCACTGCAACGAGTTGTGATATATATATTTCAGCTCAAGCTGTAGGTGCTTATTAGATGACATGAGACTGCATTGCTTCTACTAAAAGCTACGTTCTACTTATGTTCAACATACTCGTAATTGCATCAAATCACATATAATGGTCACATTTCAAAACCATGAATCTACTATATCAATCGTCGACTAGCAAGACTCAATTTTGAAGGGCCGAGACTGGTTCGGCTTCAACTCATATTCAGAAGTTTCGCATTATTTCGGAAGGTTTTGGAAATCGAGAGTTTATAATGTCAAATTTTGATTGAATAAAATTTGAACAATTCTGGATTACAAGCAAGAGCACTGGATTAGATGTGGAGTCTTTGTTCTCTTTATACGATAGCGCTTGAAAATCTACTGTGTTTTGTCGACTCAAACATGGGGCATTCCATGAATACAATGGTGATATTCCGTCATTCCTAGAAGTGCTGCAATCGCATAATACTGGATTAATACCGTACTTTATCGATAACCCGTGGGTTGTACGCAAAGAAAAAATACAAACAGTGAGGACGAACTCGAGACACAAGATTTGCTAGAAGTAGAACCAGAAGCTTATCTTGGGTGCGATTCAGCACTGACCATTTTGTTTTCATTAATATCGTTTTACATCGATTTCTATTTGTATCAATTGAGCTATTATTGGTTTTATTATTTCTCATCATTATGATACATAATGTAATCCGTTTTTCAGATAGCAATAAAAACTGACAAGCAGCTTTATTCTATGAATTTTGAAATAAACATCGTGGCACGTAGAAACCATGATCTACATTTAAGTCATGTTGATCTTTCAAAATTAAGCAGCTTATGACTAGGTTAACTGTTAAACAATAAAAATCACTGACAGCTATTTATAAAAAGTACTTCTTGTATCTGGTCACACTTCTGTGTCAGTTGCGTTTACAAAAAAACTGGTAAAACATCTTAATTGATGAAATTAGGCGCGGGGTCTATGTGACGGCGGGTTGTATCCGAGGGCAGGTTCCATTCGAAACAATACGGTTCCCTTGAATCCCTATACTAATGTTTACACGATTATTTTTCTGATCTCAAGTCACTTTGCACGTACACTAAGGATGAAATGAAAATCTCATACCTAACACGATGGAACTGAATCAATGACAGCGAAGAATTAAGAAGAGTATTTAACACCTTATCTGTGTTTCGAGGACTGATGCATCTGGATGTACTTGCAGGTCGCTTAATTACCCTGTACTGTGCAACGTATAGCATTAGCTGACGTGCAACGTGAAGAAAATTAATCCTTGCTACATTTCAAGCCCATGGTCTCGCATCAATTTGGATGCAATAATTTCCAACACAAAGACGGTGATGTGATCATGCTAATATCAGTACTGATGAACCTTAGTAAATATCATCCATTGTTTTGTAAGGAGCAATAAAAGCAATTTTCTGTGACCGTGTAGTATTTTATTCCCAATATTTCGGCGTAGCCTTTATCAAGGGATACAGAAAATGAAATTATATTGAATGTCATTAAGAAAATTTAAACAAATATATAAAATAGAATGCAAATTACAATCCGTTTCATAAAAAGTGGATCATCCTAAAATTTGACTAAATAAAACATAAGTATGATACAGAAAGCATTTTTCATGTTATTTCATGTCCCTAATATATTTAAATGTCCTTATATAATCTGATAAGCTATGATGCAGTAACGGTTCTTAAGAAGCTAATATTTTGTGGCCCTACCCTTATTGTCAATGACATTACCAATTCGTCTAGGCATTGACTCGATGATATCGTTGATTTTTGACTGATCCAACTTTCTCCACTCTCTTTTCAACAGTGACGTAAGTTGTGATGCGCCATCTGTAGGTAGCAGTGAACGACGAACGTTACGTTTTAGAATACTCCATACATTTTCTATGGGATTCAGATCAGGAGAACGAGCTGGCCAAGATAATGTCCTAAGCCCTAATTGAGACTTGCATAAGTTGACTCTACTACTCCTGTGACATGTAGCATTATCATCCATAAATAACCAAGTCGATGGATCACCAAGTTTATCTGTCATTTGGCCAATGTTCATTAGTAAAACATTCACATAGCGTTCAGAATTCATGGTTCCTTGCTGTATGTGAAGTTCAGAGCGGCCATTGGTCCAAATGCCAGCCCAAATCAGCAGAGTCGCACCACCTTGTACCCGGGGACGATGTAAATGTCTCGGAATTTCCTGATCAGATTTTATCCATAATCTCAATCGACCATCACTATCCTTCAGACGGACTGATGCCTCATCAGACCAGACAACCCGATCCCATTGATTTTGCCAGTGACAATGACTCATTGCCATCTGAGACGTCTTTTTTGTATGCTGATCTGATCATTCGATCTGAGAGGACCTCTTACAGCTCTTGAAATTCCACTCAATAAGTCTTCTACGAATAGTGGACTTAGAAATAGACGAGACTAGTGCAGCCATCTCAGTTAACGAGAGACTTGGATCAACTTTAACAAATCTCAAAATTAGGCGGTCTCTACGTTTGGATGTTTTGCGTGGACGGCCAGAGCCCTCTTTACGACAGAGTCGAAAATCATGCCATCAATGCACACTTGTGTAAGGGACATTTAGTCCCTTGCTTGTAGCTCGCAAAGAAAACCCTAGTTCTAGCAAGGCTGACACTTTGCCTTTTGTGAATGCGATCTCGTTATTGTTCATTTGTGCTTCGTATTGTTTTCAACCGGTAAGAGATAGATTTCTAGCTGAAAGCAATCAGGAGTGCTGCCAACACCACCGCAACGAAGTCAGGAAGCTATGGAACATGAAGTCCAGTTAATCACATGTAGCAGTTACATTATTGTTGATGAATAATGGTGCTATACTGGCTCTGATTGACCGATTTTCTTTGTTTTTGTTTTGCTTGATAGCTTTTGGCTTGTAGAACAACATATTACATAACAAAGGAAGCAAATGTAATTTTATAAGAGTGAGGTATGATTTTGTGTAACATTGCTAAATGAAGATCAAATTATCTACTACTTTTTTTTATCTATAACAGGAAAACAACTCAATATTCATGCTTGAAATTTCCAACAATGATATTAGTAAGCACAACTGACATATCTTCCAAATTTCAGAGAAATTCGTTCAAGTTTGGCGGAGTTAGACGAAGTTGAAGTTAAGGCGATGTTTAAGGGTGATCCATTTTATATGAAACAATCTGTAGAACCTTAGTACAGCATGGACATTGAGACATGCTAACACGGAATTTTAACAAAAATATCATTGATTCTGTGTAACTTTTAGTTTTCCTTTCTTTACCTTTACAGATTTATTTTATCCATTTGATCTCAAGTAATCCATGATATCTTTGTTAAAATTCTGTGTTAGCATGTCTCAATGTCTATGCTCTGCGAAAGTTGTAGGTTGTATTCCATAGATATAGTCCGGGAAGATAGGACGGGAGGACGGGAGCTACTGACACTTTTTTCCTAAATTCGCACACAAAGGGCTTAATAGCATGGATTTGTAGATCTTGAAACACTGAATACAAAAATCAAATTCGTAAGTGTCAAAGCCAGTCGCTTTCGGTTATAGGATAAGGTTAAAGGATTTCCATTGGAATCCAATGGTAAAATTCTAGAAATATCTATGGATTGTGAAACACTTAGCAATTTTCGTACATCTTCGTACATTTTTTTACAAATTTTTGGACATTTACATGTTCATACATTTCTTCGAGATTTTTCTTGAATTTTACCATTGGAGTCCAATGGGAATCCTTTAACCCTACCTATAACCGAAAGCGACTGGCTTTGACACCTACGAATTTGATTTTTGTATTCAGCGCTTCAAGATCTACAAATCCATGCTATCAAGCCTTTTGTGCTCGAATTTGGGAAAAAAGTGTCAGTAGCTCCCGTCCTAATAGGTTAGTTTAAATTTTTTTAATGACATTCAGTATAATTTCCTTTTCTGCATCCCGACCGATGGCAACAAAAAGTCAAATAATCCATAATCATAGCATCAGCGGTATCATTTTATTGATGAAAATACCTATTTGATAGTGCTGCTACGAGATCATCGAGCAAAGTTCTATTAAGTGCCGTGAAGTGTGGGCTACGTTGCAAAACTGCTACAATGTTGCACATGATTTTGATGCTGCGCAGTGTGACTGTATTTAAAGCAATAGTTGAATGACTTCTCATGAAATCTAGACCGAATTGGGTCATTCGTCGTAATCGCAGTTTCGTGACATCTTCACTTCCCCGGACTTCAGTTCATAGGACCATGAGATCATTAAAGTACAGAAAAATAGCTCAAACATAATGTTCATCTATTTTGTCATTTTACGTTTTAAAATGATCAAAATCTGCGGTAACATTTAGGTGTGAAATGAATTGCGGGAACATATAAAAGGGATACTTCGCATGACGCTCAATATCAATTTTTAGTCATCTTGTAAATTGAATGTAAAAAATTGATCAATTAGACAATCATTGTGGCATTCTTCGAAAATATTCCATTCAAACGAAACTTCCGCCTTCAGTTCAGTTCATATTGATATCTTTCAGCTGCACAATCAAAGCAGAGGAAATTTGAAGAACATTATTTGGGAAGATGAGGATAGCCAATTCGAGAAGTTATTTATCCCAATCAAGCGATACAACCCTTGACGTGGAATTCTGAAATAATTATTTAAACAATTCACTTTCTGCCATGCAATTAAAAGCAGGATGATTTTCGTCTCGATGAGATACAATTACCTTTGCAGTGAACTCCACGATAGCACTCGCTCAAATTAGGGGTGTCAAATTGTGCTAGAAATTTTGAGGAAACTTGGGAGAAGTCTTTTTCTGCATCTAGTTGTGCTGTAATATACATTTGATAAACTCTCGATAAAGTCAGTGGAATGTGATATCTGACTTCCCAAATAAAAACTAACAATTGGGAAAAGGAATAACATATTGTATGCCTCTCTATGAAGCAGGAAGTGATTCGATTGCTGATGTTAGATGACAGCTGTTTGCCATCGTGTAGATTATTATATGAAAACATTGCCAAACAGATGTAAATCAAAGAACAAATAATAAATATGTTTGTATTTCCAAAACATGGGGTAGATGCGTGACATTCGTGGAAGAAAATTGAATGAACTACACGGCTGCTTAATGAAGTTTTCCACTACATCAAACGCTGAAAATTGATTAAATTAATAGTCAGAATTAGAATTAATTCTAACAAATATAGTATTTAGAGTCTTATCTCTTTAATATTCTTGTTAATTACTTGAATAATCACATCCAATCTTAAATCGCGCAATAGAAGAAATCCTATATGTATTCTGCACTTACGTTTTGATTACACGCAGGAACAGAACAAACAAAACAATGAGATATTTATTCTTTGGAAATGATTCAGATTTCAATTCCAGGATGGAAAATCATTGCTTCAATTTTCTAATTAATTTGAGGAATATTAGTATGCTGTTCAAGAACATCCTGAAATCGGCATTTGCGAGGTTATGATTGACCACTGGTGTTCATCAAATCAAGACTTAAATTCACTGAGAGAATGAAATTTGCGATGCCAATTAATGAGATCAGTTGAACACGACTGACAAGACGAGCTGAAATGATACTATAGAACATTTTCGAGGTGCTTCAGTATTCCCGAACCTCTGAATCAGCCAATTCAATTTCGCTGTCATTTGTATCAAAATTTGAGTGAAGATTCCATAAAAGTGGAAGAACGTTACTTTCTCAAGTGAAGAATGATCCCAAAAAACCATGGCGAGTTAAAAAAAAGATATCAATATTCGAAAAATGACGGTAGAGTTTCGATGAAATGGATCATAGGGTCATTATCTTATTCCGAACATGGTATGAAAAACATCATATTGCGAAATGCAGTAAATACAGGTAAATAGGAAAATGCACTTTTTCTTCTGTAATTTTGCAATGTTTCAAGCGATTTTCTGCATCGTAGTATAATGCATGATTTGACATTACTTGATCGAATAATTATTCAAGAATATCGCTAGATAAGATATTTTTTTGTTTCCATCAACATTATAGCAACCACTTAGAGGTTCATGCTAAAATAATGCTGAAGTTGTTACAAAGATGAAATCAAGCATGTATGTGTAATGACAGGATGAAAGAAAAACCCATGAGGAAGTGGAATGCAATGAAACTTCAAAAAGATTGCAGTCATTTGTTGACTTTTGCCATTGAGGTGTCCAGTCAATGTGCATGACGTCTGTCTATGACATCTATGACATCATATGACGCGGAAACGTGACCACCCAGCTTAAAGTTAGTCGAGCTTCTGAGAAGTGCTGATAGAAAGTTGAAGGTTAAGGACAAAGTTTCAAACAAAGTAGTAGCGAGACGTTGTGGTTTCCTCGAACTTCGGGGTTGGTCTGCAGCAAAGAAAGACGTCTGCGCTGATTCTGGCCATGTAAAAAGGGCCCCATATGACATCAAATCATCGATGAAGTGTACCCCTTGTCGATCGATGGTCTTCGACCACCAGGAGGACTTGGCAAGCCTGCATAGAAGAAAACCAAGAGGACCTGGAGGCACTAAAGGTGTCGGAAGACAATGCTCTCGATTGACTGAAGTGGAAGCGGATCATCACAACTGTATCCAACCCCTGGACCAGGAAAAAGAGACGTAGGAGAAAGAAGAAGAAGCAGTTGCATCAAAACGACATGTATAGTTCATGAAAACAATATCCGCGGTTCATCAAGTCTGTGATTTTCCGAGTCAGTGGCTGACAGGTCACATCTGTTGACGGGTGTGGTCTTTAACGACAATGTTTCATTGGCATATATCTTTAATCGTGTTTTTCCACATGACTGCAGGGTAAATTTTGCGAGACGAAGCATCAGTGGGTAAACTTCAGAGATGGGAACTTACGGAAAATCAGATAAAAGTAAGTTAACTGTATACGAAGCATGAACTCATATTATAGAAAATATCATGGCATGATTTGACATACCATCGTATTCTACCCAAAGAACAAATGAGCATTATCAGATGGATATGTTTTATACAGTTTTACAACAGATTGTAGTAATTAATTGGGAAATTATTGGCCAACATTAAACAGATAAGTTAAGTTAAATCCCAACGTCATAAAGATCATCAATCTAGGCACTGTCGGCCAAATTGAAAAATGATTTATTGCACTTTATTTAGAAATTGAACTTCAATTTAGATGCTGAGAATTTACATGCGCAGTGCAGGGAAAGCTGACAGAAAGCATGAAATAAAATCAGAATGTATGGAGCAATTTAAAACAGTTTGACGTGAAGTTGAAGCTTTCAGCGCATGCTGCGACTTTATTCGTCCTCATGCCGAAGATATGAAGCGATTGAACAGGAAATAGTGATTTTCGATGACATGAAGCAACTAGCAGGACTGTCTAATGATGTTCATTATTCTGAGATTTTACACCAGAGCATCGGACATCCTCTGTTTGTACTTCACTTGAAGATAAACAGTATCAGCTAAAACTACAACGCGTGAGTGTGTGAGACAAAGATGTTCATGTAAGCTTCAAAATATCTAAAACGCCAATGTCTTAACTAGAACACTTTTTTATTTTGAAACTCATTGCGATGAGAATTCAAATTGTAACACTTGAAATATGACCATCTGATTCAAAGGGAGTTCTTCTCTTACTTAATACGATACCTTTATCTTTTCAAACTTCAGTATTCTGTGTGTCTATGAATTTATCAACGAGCGACCACCCAGGAGAAGGAAAATATACATCAATTAATGCATCATGAAAAATTGCCTCTAAAAGTCACATCTCTGAATCCGTCCATTGATATCTAATTTATGATAAAAATCGATACAGAAGCGCCGATGAAAAGTCGAATCAGTTAGTCATATTTTAGGTACGAGACTGGGATGCACGTACATGTATGTTCCAATACTGATGGATAGTGCATCATAAACCACTAAAAGTAAAAAAACAAATTTGTTATTCAAAATATCTAAATGACGTAATATGGATTGACATTATAGGAAACTTAAAGCAACTTATCCCACTATATGGAAGTTACAATTATCGTATTGTTTGAATCGTATAGGAATAGTTTTGAAAACACATTCCTTATTATACTTGCACATTCCTTGCACTCGTAAATACAACGTTACCGAGATCATCTGTCATAATATACCACGACATAAAATACTAAATTCTGCATATTGATGTCAATTTAGTTATATCTGATTTTGAATACATCGTAATAATATCACATTAACAATGCGACTTGTATGTTGATAAAATCATATTATGCAAGTTTAATAGGAATCATATTCATAGGGCATACCGGTGATGTGCATTCCTTCTTGTCGCATAGTTTTTCAAGAAGTCCTACGACATTTGATTTAATATTTGTTGACACACATTGATAGCGCCGAAGGAATATAACTTACAAACCGTCATATTTTACTGTGATTAGAAAACACTTTACCCGCCTGAGTTTAAATGAGCTTTACTCATAAGTTGAGGTCCTGATGATGTAGATTATTGGAGATAGAATTATTAGTGATGAAGTGTCTTCCCATGCGAATTTCCTTTCTATAAAGTTGATAAATACGTATTTATATATCGCTTGACATATTGATGATACCTCACATCAATTTGATAATCGTCATTTAAAATCTGCCGCATCCATTGGAACAGATTCCCATTCAACCGTGGCAGTAGTGATTACACTCTGCAGATTATGTGAAGTCATAAGCGACATGATCTGCCGTTGAGGTCTCTCAACATTCATTTGTTCAATGAGGGCTTGTAATTTTCAATAAACATTGAATTAAGATCTTGATCTATTATTCTGTTTATAGTTTTGTGTTCTTTGCTGTCCTTTTGCTCTTGTTTGACTGCATTGTAGCTAAAGTGAATCATTATCCATTTCCTGGATATATGTTTCATCATCTAACAACGATGTATCATCTATGTGAAAGAAAACCCCAGTAATCATAAATGAGATGTCAAATAAATTTTTCTGAATAGCAGCCATCTCCCATTTATTGTTGAGCCCATTCAAATTCTATCTTTCTGTTGACAAAGAAATTGAAAATAATGAAAACTAAATGCGAAAATGCCGTGAATAAAAATGATACATAGTATCTCAATAAATGAAGTGATACAAATGAAAAGATAAAGAATCCTAAAATGATCATCACATTTTTCGATTCATCCTTTCTTGTAAATCTTGGAGCGGAAAGTAATGTGACTTGAATACTATTCGTGACCTCAAATCTCAGGGTTGAGTTGTCATTTACATGTTATGACACATTGAATCAGATAGCTGTTCGGCTAGTTTTTGAGTATCTCATCGCTGTGGTAGAAGTGGCTGAAATTTGTTCAACGCAATAACTTACAAAACTTAATGATACTAGGATGCAAACATCATCCTTCTGAAGGCACACTTCCATTGCGTAAATGCATTTCAAATTTTAAAATTGTCAAAATCAATTAATTATCCAAGCGACGCTTCCAACAACTAGATGTCTCCAACACGTATAGAGAGAGAGAAGGGGGGGGGGAGAATTTCATGAACCACTTCAAATCCCAAGAAGCAAACACTTCGAGCTGAAATAGTAATGAATATAGTTTTATAATTGAGTAGTAATAGTAATAAACTCAATATTGGCCGTAGCCTTAACCACGAAAGGTATGCGCTATGAATTTCACTATTGATACTGTTTGCAACTAAACTGAGTTTCTTAGAATTTTCCATCAAATGAAAAATGATGCTCATCACATGAAATCGCCTCCTTTTTATCTTCAAATAAGGACAAATATATCTCTGTTCAAATTGTTCGCACTTTGTAACATGAAATTGGCAAAATTCTTCCGGTCGAGAACTCCAAGAATATGAAGTAATATCTTAGTAGCTTTCAGCCACCACTCTCAGCTTAATATCCACGATGAATAATTTATGAAAAAACTTCTTGATGCTCCTTAGAACGAGTTATATTCTGAGACATGAAAACTATTGTTGTTCCGTCCGTCAGCAAGCCTGTGAATAAAATTCGCTTTGAGTTACACATAGAACTCATTTATACGAGCCAACCCCTCAAAAGCTGCTTCACTTTGAAGCGGTTAGAAGAGGATAGAAATGGGGGAAATAAGGCAATATTGATGCCGAATTTTTTCGTCTAAATCGAACGAAAGCCGGTGAGGTCAGACATGAATGTCGTACACAAAAGAAGAATCATCTACTTCAAATATTTCTATTGTTAAACTTTTTAACTATCATTCATTCATCTGTTTGTCTATAAAAGACTGGGTCAAGGCAGAAATTAAGTTATTTGATAATATCATAATCAGGCCATTCATGAAAAGCAGAATTAATATTCTTGTCTGAATGACGATATGCTTTGAAAACTAGATATTTGCAATCTGAAATGTTCACATCAATTGATTGAGCAAGGATACTGACATTTGTCAATTTATTCTGCTGGTTATCAACTGTATCATCACGAGATTTGCTGAGGTATTATACCCGCTCACAATATATAGCGTAAATTCGTATGTTATGCTATTCAAAGTGGTGAAACATAACTTAAGCATATTGGAACTTCCTTTATTTGATGATATATGTAATCAGATGTCGTAAATTAGACATTGAATTTCATACACAAGATAATACCAATAATTATTCATGCAATTTACTGACAATGCCGGTAAATGTAACATCTCTGATTACATCCTCAATCCTTCCAACAAATACCTCGTAACATGATACAAAATAAATCAGAAGTATTCTAACATTGAGAAGCAAAACTCCTTAAAGATGAAAGAGATTGGTGATGTTCTAAATACATGTAGATTGGATGAGCTGATATTGCTGCTATCAAGAATCGGACACTGCTAAATGCTAGGAGATGAAGTACAAACCTATCACGCGCTGAACAAAATAGCAACAACTCAGCTAATGCAAAGATATTAAGTATTTCTTACAATTTTGATAAAGATACATTGTTGATGCAATATAAAGTCATGTCTATTAAACAGAAAAAAATATTTTGAAATAGTAGAGTACAACAAAACAGTTGCATTTACATCCTCAAAATAATGATGTGTAAATTAGTAGCCTACATAATGTGACATTTCAGCGTACTGCGTATTTCAGCAACTGATCCAATCCTATACTTTCATTTTGATTTACAAAGCTTCAAAATGCCTTTTAAAATGCAAAGGAGTTCGAAAATGTCGGATCATCCTATCCACTGACTTGCCTCAAGCTAATGAAATATTACTCATGTCATTCAAAGTCACAATGAAATCACTGTGGTATTTCACACATTTACATGAATACAGAAAAATTAGAAAATATTATAGAATAACAGCTTGTTTTATGAGAAAACGAAAAACATTTCAATGAACAAATCTAGACATTAGAAACCTTTATCATTTGTTTTATGATGAATAAGAAATTATAAGGCTACTTCCACTTAACTTAGAATTTGACAGGATCACATGTTTACTTCCATACAATCCTATAATACATGTACTCTCCATTACAGGCAATGTATGCTTGTTGGTGACTGCCAACCCACATTGATTCATGCATGCATATTTCTGCATGTCAATACGCGTGAATTATTCAGATTCGTTCACATACATATGCTTATTGACACACGTACATGCAGTGCAGGTACTTTCAATAAAACACATGCACACTATTCTATTCAAATATTATTGCAAAAACAAACATTCTTTTCAGCAAAATGTCACTTTGGCATATAATAATATACCAAAGAAAAACTTGAGTATAACTTAATACTTAAGCATAACTAAATATTTTTAACTTTCGATTGATAACCCAGGTTATCAGTATTTGCAAGATTTCTATGTGTAAATGAGTGAAAAAACATCCAACTAACCCGTTTATAAATACTGCATCATTTATCAACTGATGATCACTAATTAACATAGGCACGTTTTAACATAGGCAATGCCCAACCCCGCAATTCCACAAAAATAGTGAATGCTAGTTGATTGTACTTAACTTTAGGTAAGATAAATGATATTTTAAGGTTGCTAGATGTAGATTTTAAGATTGTCCTTGCACCATTAATTAATTGAGACATGATATCAGCAATGGTGCCAGAGCATCAAGCTAAAATTGCACTGATGTGACAAATATAATTAATACAGTACGATCTTGCTGTGAATTACTACTTTCTCCAGTGCACGGAAGATGGCAGCACAATTTTGAAGATTATTATCAACTATACTAATTTTTTCTAAAAAAAAGTCAACAAACATTCCAAAACTAATTACCAACCTACACTGCTGCTCCTAGTTCATTATTTAATTTCCACTAATAGTTACTGAAATAACATGCTCCTTACATTTCGATAGATGATTAGTCTATAAATCATCATGGACTGCTGTAAAATAATGAAATTATTAAATTTCTTACACAAGTGGGTATGTCATAGTGGCCTTCCTCCTACGACTTGCAGCAGAATCTAAACCAGTTCTATCAATGATCTTACTGAGACATTGACAAAAATTAATGATTCTCATGAAATTTCTTGGTTATTAGATCAGTATTGAAGAAAACCAGGCTTCCCATGTCCATAATGAGCATCGTAAATCCATATGACAACAGCTAATTAAATATCCTTAACTAGATACTGGCATTAGAATAAGATTCTATTTATCCTACTAGGTACTTAAACTATGCTTCGAGTTCAGTTTATGTATTTCATTTCAAAATCATAACAACTGATGCCTAACACCGAACAAAAATGTTGACGATTATATTATATATGACAACTTCGTATAAAAACTGCGTAGCTGGAAATGTGACCTTTATAATTCACATTCTAAAAAATCATATTGTAACAATACATTGAAAATCCGGCCACTAAGTTACATTTCCTAATCATGAAGATTTCGAACGGCATATATACAGACTTTGATGTTGAATAGAGAAAAAAAGTTTAATTATTCGCGTTGCTTAATGAAAGTAGCTTAAGAAAGCAGCAAATTGTGATAAAGGCTACGGCTTCTCTTTTATTCTAAATTAATTCTTCAACCAAAACAAATTTTGCATGTCATCACATCAGCACATGTTTTTATACGGTTGATCATGCAGCTTTTAAATGGAATAGAATATACCTATTGTTGAAGTTAATTAGACATTTTCATTATAAAAGAATTTCCAAAATTTTGGATTTAGATTCTAAATTCTAAATTTTTCTAAATTGCGCATGCAGAGTGAAGTAACATGTTGAAGATCAAAACAGTTATTTCTGAAAACATGACCACAATGACGGTTTAGCTCAATGATTCGGGTAGATTGGATATTTACACAACTTCTATTGCACAAGAAGTGGCTGCTCGAAATTAACATTCCCGAGCAAGCAATTTTCGTTTCTCCATGAAATGGCAAACACAATCTCAATCTACGCGATAAATTACATCGGCCAGGCGGTTCTTAGAGAGAAATCCACTAACACCGCAGAATCGAGAAGTTGAAACACTTACCAATCTGAGGAAAATTGAATGAGTGGAGCGGGAATCTCAAGCAAGTATCATCTACTCTAATGCATTAGTTTCGCCAATTGGCGAAGTTGAAATTGAGCAAAATTGGTTGATTCAATCTTCAGATCAGTTAAAAGACGAGAGAGCAGACATGTATCGATTCGGCAGTATACTTTGAGCGATCACGAAATTGATTATGAGTTATCACATATCATAAAGGATTGAAATAATGCGTTCCGGATGCTTCGGTTCATTAACCACCCAACTATCAACGGAGTGCATATGACTATTGTAGATTTCATGTATTTCACGTGTTCCATCATCAAGCCGGTGTTTTGAGTCGAGAGATGAGAATCATTCACATCACTTCCTTCCCAATGAAATATCCAGGCTTCTTAAATTCAAAGCGAGGAAAGAAAAAAAATGTAGTTTTCAAATTTCAAAACATTTGAGAAAGATTTCATTCGTTGCACTGAATCATGCAAGGTATTTACAGCGAAGATCCTTTTCCGTCTAGGTCCTCATAAAAAATGAAAGTCGAGCTTAAACTGCCGTTCGATGGAGATGCTCTAAGACAGAAAATTCCTAGTGGGAAACTTGTGAGAGTAGCAGCGTTCCTGAGCCACACAACTGAGTTGCAATCATATAAACTAGCAGTAGCAGCTCTGTCTTGTTAGCGCGCCATCAGCCAAATAACCAGTAAGGATAAGAGGATGCGAAGCTTGTTGAGAAGGTGAACAAAAAGTCACAAAAGTAACAGCGGATGAGAAGTTCTCAACAGACTTTCACTTTTACTCGAGATGATGAAGATCATTTTTCAATCATCAAGTTTGTCCGTCGCAGCCGAAAGTTGGATTGTTAAGATTCACAAAACATACACAGATTGGATTTATCAGATACTGAACTGCACTGGGAGGTGGGATCAGACGTCGTGTTGGCAGGGTCATCATCGCCGATCTACCTTGCTGTCTCAACCTTCCACTCTTATTGTGACAATACGCGCGTGCGTGATAATAAGGATGAACCGTGTTCACAATGACTCATTAATCCCATTGAAAACGAGCCTATCTATGAACGGGTTGAACTCTATCTCTACGATAATTTTGTTCTGACGAAAAGATTTGTTGCTAAATATTAAATGAGCAAAAGAAACTTTTATAGTAGTATTAGTAGCACACCTGCTGCTTTTGAAGCACTTTTATGATCACTACACACTTATGTGCGAATGAAACCTTCAAATACTACCTTGTCACTAATCTTGGCAAGTTGCCAATAACAGCGATGAAAACAGCAGAATGAAGTATTCAGAAGATGAATGAATTCGAAATCTACGTAATATAAATTTAGCAGTAACAAGACCTAGCACTAACATAAAGTTCACAAATTTATATTCATTATATAAACAATTAAAAAAATAATTTTCGCAAACTAATTGCTGTGGTTTAATTGTTAATTCTACTTAGTTTTTGTCGTGCTGCTACATATTAATAGACTGTTATACTAAGTAACAAAAATCAACGTATTTGACATAAATATCCATTGGCCTTGTCGCTTCAATCAACAAGTCGAGAGTTGACCCACATTTCCTCCTACTACTATTCAAAGATGTTCGCGCCATAAATGCAATATATTCATATCTCAATATGTCCAAAATAATTAACCACATCCTAATTGCGAAGCGATGCACCGACACAAAAATTTTGAAAACTATGAGGAAAATTTCGACTGAGTTCTTCAACTAAACGGATATCCAGAAAAAATACTGATACTCGTAGATAATAGTACTCACGCAACAAATCAGAGGAAGCAAAGCAAAGAAAGCTCCGCGTCTACTAATTTACGATGAAGACAAGGAAATCAGGAAATGTTTACCTGCTAAAATATTAATAATAATGACTAAAAGTTAATAGCAATAATATTCAATACGAAAGTCTCAATAACTGCACGATAAACAAGGCCATAAGGCAGGGAGACATCATCGCATATCCGATGAATAGTGTTTTCTGCACTGGAGAATGAAATTACAGGTTCAACATTATAATCCAGTATGTGACAAAAAGTAGTCGGGCAAAAAACAATGGCATTCATTCGTTTAGCAAAGGTCTCCAACAAAGATTTATATGATGAAAGGTAAACATACCTTCATTCTTACTGTGCAACATGACATGCAAGGAGAGGCTGTATAAAACAACCTGGGGTTAGATCAAGCAGAATGTGCGTTCTGTCACTTAGGCTTCTAGGAAACTGTCGCTTGCATCATGTGTGCATACATAAGTATACAAACAATTACAAACGAGTGTCAACCGTGTGTTCGAGTGCTCCATTTATCTAAGAAAATTGCTGTGTACATGCAATAGTCTTTATTTTTCTACGACACTGTTTTTATTGACAAATTAAGTTATTTCATTAACAGACCTTATAATTATTAAGAATTCACGTGATGCGGTTAAAAAGACATTTCAAAACAGAGCAAGAAATAATTAAAATCAAATTAAGAAAGAATTAAAGCATCAGTAAATGATTCAGTATAATAAATAAGATTTTTTGAACTAATGTTCTAAATCACATGTATGGCAAGCGACATACGGAAAAGTGATCTGGAATCCCATGATCCACCTGTGTTCTGTGAAATCAAATTTAATCTGACAAACTGTGCATTTGTATTCTACCAGCAAGTATAAAACGAAGAACATCTTTGCGTTCTCATGATAGCATCCATGTGTCCAACCTAACTTTTTGGAACTGTTTAAACATGTCACTAAGCCTGAAGGTGAGAAGTTTGTACAGATTGAATGCTAATCTAACTGCTATAAGATATTCTCATATTTCTTATGAACGATTTGCCGGGGCACCGGTATGTGGAAAATCACATCGTCCATTATTACCATCAAATGATTGTCTAATGATTGAATGATCAACAGATAAATAGCAATAAATAACAAGTAACTCTTTAGTCACACTGGACTCGTTTATGGAGTGCGGCGGAGAACTCCAAGCATAGAATTTTAGTGTGCGCTGAAGCGTGAAGAACAAATTCAGCAAGCCATTGAAATCCATCCCAAGGGTGATCTTTAAGTTAATTTCATCATGTCGAAATTTGTGTTAGAATTTAGAAGTTGCTTTTATCCCTCCTTTGACGTCTATGTTCTGGAAGATTAGGAAGTTGAAAATCGAATTGCTGTATTCATTTAACTTTGAAGCTTTCTTTAAATTTTCCCGTTTACGTTTTTGAAATAAAGTTGTCATTTATCAAAGTTTGAATAGTCTGTCTCTGATCAATAATTACTACTACAAGTTGAGCTCAATTTTGTTCGCGAGTGAAGCAAATCATGAATCCGTGTGAGCTTTCTCGTGTCTTCTCACATTTTAACTGTCAGTCTCTCCTGTCTCATCTTTGTCCTTAGAAACCTGCATCACGAAAACTTTTCTGTAAGCGAGAAAATCAAGACAGAGTAATTTGATGATTTGAGACAATGAGAATAAGTGATTCTCTAGGTTTAGACAACATCCAAAGAAGTATCAATATTCTCTGGACAAATAAAGGAACAATAGTGTTCTGTGTTGTCAATAATGAAAAAATAATTATGTTTTTACACAAATCGCACTTACAGCGTGTTGTTATTGAAAGAAACTCATTGACAGCACAAATAATATCAGAAACAACACATGATCACATTTCACCTACATTGAACTAACCACTTCCATTCTCATAAAGGTAGCTTCAGGAAAACTGACAGATAGACAGTATGTTATTCATTTAACCAGAGATTGGAGCGATTAAATGGTTAAGGAACATTTAGTCGGTCAAATTTATTACCGCTTAACCGTGTCACAGTAATTTTTGTATATATTATAATTCAAGTTGATGTTTGATTAACTTCGAGCCTTGTCCAGAATACTCACAAATTCACTTGAAGCTTTGTGTGGCCTTCATCAATTTTCCAATCATTCATTATCTTGAATGTCATCAGCAGCGGTAAACTTTGTACCACTAGCAATGGATGTAGAAGACTGTGAGGAATAGGTCTCAAAGACCGTGGTGGAAATCGTCCAATTTTAAATGCTGCATTCTCCAATGGACATCGGCGACTCAGTAAACACTTTTAGTCTAAAGATATCTACTGATTTTCTTTACCGTAGTATTTGTTCATTAAGGATTGTGTGTGTTCTATAGCCTACAACCTTTTCATGTTTTTGTAATTTGAATCTCATGTAGGCATAAGAGAGCAAAAAACTTTCTGACGATGACCACTTCAGATGGTCGAAACATTTAGTTTGTCTTCTTATTTTTACAAAAATTACAAGAAGATAAATTTTTATTAATTTTTAGCTAATGAAGATTGTTGCTCTCCCGGGATTCGGATTTAGGTGCAGAAACGATTGATGGAAGTTGCGTTTCCAGTCACAGATGAGATTCAAAGAACCTCTACAAGCCTGAGGTTGCAAACCTAGTGTACATCATCAAACTAACTTTCTCTGAAAAAAATGACAATGTGAAGTCACGTGTCAAATCAACAGCCACAATCAAGCGTCAATATGTCATTCGAAGTAGGTCGAGTTAGAACGCAGAGCTGATACTTGACTGCTTTTTTCATTGAGTGCCATGCCATCAATGCATCTTTCAAAAGCTATCCGAAAACGCTTTTCGTGTGCCCATATGCTTTCTTACTGGTTATTGGCATAATTGGCAACCTTTTGGCCATATTTCACCGGAACTTGAGGATCATGACATGGCCAGTTTTCTCCATTAATAATATCGATTTCTCGTTGCTTGGATAGCATTAATGGACGACATATTGCATTTCTTTGAATATCGTGCTCACAAATGGCAGTTTTTATTTAGTTATAGTTCGTTTGCCGTCAACCATTCCGGTGGTTACAAAGTTTTCTATCGTGCTTTTCTCATAAGTCCGAAAAATTTCATGTGACGTCTTTTGATATTAGTTAACAATTGCCTATCGGTGCTTGCAATTTGGAAGACTTGTTCGTTGCTCACGATGAGAATCCATGACGAGAGCTGCAATATCCTTCGGCTAATCAAGTAATAAAATCAAAAAGCTAAAGTACGCCTATGCAAATTTTCAATGATTCGTTTCGAGATTCAATTCCACTCAAAATTTGCCGATTCCCGAAGGTCCCTAGTTTGCAGTGAATAAGATAAGATAATTCTTTATTGCCTCACAAATCAGTATTCAGTGAACACATCACAAAAATTCTAAAAAACAAAAAATCACAGAGATAAAACTGGTGCATTACAATATTTTATGAAAGAAGTTTCAGGGTAGGAGAGTTCCTCGTCCGATCGTCTACACGTTCAAGAAACATTACACGCAGACGATGATCTGAATAACTTAAAGTGAAGTCTAGAGTTAATTCCTATTCACCACGCTACATGGATTACAGACTCAGTGTCATGACAAGTGTACAGGTTTTGTACTTCGAGAGTGACATTAAAGCTTTGGTTGATGAAAATGGTGATTTTAATAATGACATTGAACTTCATTAGCGACATTCTGACTTCAAATAAAGAAAAGCGGAATTCTAGAGGGAATGTGTAGCATTTGTCAAAGATATCACAATGTCATGATTGAAAGTTTCTTTGTCTGTCATGATTTCACTTTGTCGCTTCCGCTAAGTCTTTCCTGAAGACTTCATTTCTCTTTAATTTCTGGCTGTCCTTATTGACATCCACAACCTGTATATTGCAAAATATTCAACTAAAACATTCAATCGTTTGCAAAAAGATGCTGATTTATCTATATGTTATTGATTCTCAATCGCAAAGTAATTTTTGCTGAGGTGTTTAAAATGAATGATTTGAATGAAGTGATGAAATTATGAAAAATTCAAAATAAATGTGAAGAATCCTAGCAATTGTTGAATGCACTTCATGTATTTCATGCAGTACGGAGATGAAAGATAGTCCAATACAGAGGCAAGAAGATTATCGAAATGATGCCGGTTGGACGCCTAAAGTGCTGATCTACTGCAGAGACTAGCTTCGCAAAGGTACTTCTGTGATTTCATTTAAAGGAATGCATACATGCGCTAAATTGCATCGAATGAATAAAAACCTGATCTTCTCTAATACAGACTCCATAAGTTCTTAATAACTCACATGCAATTCAATTCTTCGCATGAAAGTTACTGCGCAATTGATTTTCGTTAAGTTATTCATATCACATCGGATCACAGCTAATAAGTCGAAAATGAAATCTTTAGTCACAGTGTCCACCATGCATTTTACGAGCTATGAAGTTTCGACAGTAGGAAGCTGCAGCAGATAATCTTGTCGAAGTTGGACAGATCAGTAAGTTAATATCTGGTCTCAGTAGAGAGTCGAGACGACTTGATGAATTTGATGTGAAATCATCGACCGACAATAACTTGATATAGACACTTGACTTGCCATTGTTGTTCCTACATTGCGCACAAGCATAATCTTTTTATCTATAGAACGAAAAGCTATATGGTCAACAGAAAGTCGAAGGACACAAAAGACAAATCAACAAGTTAGAATTCGTAGTTCGCATAAAACATAAGACAAGGTATATCTGAGGATATTATTCTATGATTCTAAATACGATGTAGAATAGTCGAATAAATCATAAATAAACATCGTAGAGCAAATGTCCATTGCGATAAACTTAACTGGAAGGGCCACCGATTTTATTGCAAGTTGTTAGGTAAAACATAGGCGTCGGACAAAGAAACGCAATATCTGTAGGAGATCTGTTATTGGGTTCAGTGGTGTAGTCCCACATTTGCAGGAAGTACATTGCTAATGACAAAAATCCACTTAATTTCAGGGGAGAATAACACCATCAAATCAGCCTGCCAGACTACTCTGTATAAGCACTATAGATGCCATTGCATTAGACTATAAGCATATATTTTTATACGGCTAGCCGGGTATGGGGTAAATCAACCTTAAAAAAGCAAATTTATTTTTTTTCTATAAGTCAAGGTGAAGGTTTTCTGAGTTGAAATTTCGTGACTTCTGTTAAACTTTAGGCAGCAAAATAGATTTACTGCTTTCAGTATCATTGGAGTTCTAACCTCAGAAATAGAATATGATACCACAGTAGCTTAACGGACCAATGGGGTATATTGAACTAAAAATTCAAATAAATCCTCATGACATTTTTGTGCCGAAGTCAATACTTTTGTCAACATGTCGCTTTCCAGCAATATGATTGACATATTGAAAACGCCTTCTAATTTATCGAATTGCTCCAAAAAATCTGTAAAAAGCATTCTATAAGTTGCAGTAGGCTCAAATATAAACATTAGCAGGTTGATATCTGTCCTCCATGACTTCCATGAAACGTTCAGCACTTCACGGCATAGGCTACTTTACGAATTGCAGATATCATTATAGTTTACTATATTCCAATCAGATGTATAACCCAAAGAACCAGCGGTCATATTTTGCGAAAAAAGGGTATAATTTTCGCGTTCAAATATATGCAAGAAAATTTTCAGCGCAGTTAAGTTTGACTTCAACTTTTATGGATAAGTTCTTTAGATTCACTTTTGATATTTCCACGCAATTTGCAGGTGTTACAAACTCATTGAAATCTTGTCTAGTATGAAGTATTTTAATAAGATAAGTTACGTGTTCTTCCGCTGCATATTTTGTCTATTATCATGAACAATGATGGAGGTTTAAAATTCATTTGTCAAATATAAAATATTTAAAAAGAAACCAAAAGATTTCAAGAAAATTTATTCAAAATTTTCTAATCACAGACGCAGTAAGTCGGAGTAAAATTTCTTACAGTTTGGTAGCATATCTTTCAGAATTCGTTTTAGCTCTTACAGGAACTAATTACATGAATTCCGATAAAAACAACATATTTATAAAATAGAATTTCAGATACACTGTAAATGGCTTCTCCGAATAGATTATAGTTAATAATGGAGACGAGAGGTGGTTGATTATATTCGGACACCATCAACGAAGTTTGGAAATAAGTAAACGCCAGCATAGGGCCAATATCTGCTACATGGATATTATCAACGAGATGTGTCCCCCGACTGTGCAGATGATAATCTATTGTAAGAAAATCACAAATGGCAATTATGCTCATACTAAGAAATGAGAACGTGAACGAAATGGGAATTCTGATGTGACCGTTATGGTGTGGATGTTTCAGATCCTTAGGAAGTAGAGTAATCTTCTGGTCAAAATCACAGAGATTTTAGCGGCGATATATTCCGTTACTTGTCCACTACAGCATTAGTTGGGATAGCCTGAACATACAACTTGAAGTTCCCGCTTTTCGCATTGGGTAGCATTAGCGATCACAATCCCGGGATCCCGGAGGCAATTTTAGGGGCAGTTGGGATCCCGAGATTGACCGCTTAATTCCGGTCGGATCCCGGGATCAGAATATAGTCCGGGATTTGTGATCCCTAGGTAGCATCTACCGTCATCGAGGAATAACTTCATCAATGTTCCAGACAATCTGAATCATGCACTTAACAGTAGTCATGCTGACACAGAACAATGACAGTAAATTAAAGAGTGAAATAGCAACGAGTGTGACAAACTAGACTGCACCAAGCACACAAAGATGTAGTGAATGTGTGGTGCATCGATTCACAATGAAGTTGCTCTCCGATGGGAGAAGCGGGTCCTTTAAGTTGCCTGTTTGGAGAAACTCAGAAAGAAAAGCTCAACGAATGTTCGATTCCTTTCTCAGATGTGCTACTCGGTTACCTACATGCACATTGAAATCGGTTACCTTTCCAACAAAGTTAGACATAGGAGGCGCCTATAATCTTGCACCAATAAACACATGTGTATAATTCACACACTAAAACTTTATAGAAAGCAGATAATTTGAATGGAAGAAGTAAAATCGGCAAAGTGCTACAATCAACTTGTAAAACGTAGATAGAACATGATTTTGATAGTTGGCATTTTATTGAATGAATTCTGATCTCATAGTTGTTCTTTATGTTCGAGATTCCGTTAACTCCAACAGCTAAATTAATAGTTATTGTTCGCACTTCTGATTCGTATGATTAGCAGAATGGATGTCACCCATCTATCTACCCGTCAAAAGGGAATCTGCACCATTAATTCGAATGATTTTAATCAGAACGATTGTTAGTCGGTCGTACTACATCGATAACTTGTCGATACTGCTTAACTTATTTCCAAAGTTCTCCATCTGCTGCAGGTTTGAAAGTACCATCAGAATTGCCGTCGTATACACTGTATATCATTTCTGATTTTGCGGTTAGGAAACTTCTACTTTACGGTAAGGAGATCGCGCATCAATTATAAGCTACCTGATTTCAACGTCGTCATTGTTGAGATATTTTTGAAAAGCAATTACTGACAACTACTACCTACGAATATCACTCGCTTAAATTACTTTTACAAAATAATACTTCTAATCAGAAATTATTGATCTTTTCACCAAAGGAAAGAAATCAATGCTATTCAATCCACAATCATGCCCCCCTAAAGTCTATAAAGAATTCAATGCTCAATATTGAGACTTTGCAACTTAATAAAGCCAAATTTAGGACTTTTTGATTAACGGTTTGAGATTTTTTGCGGTATTGAAGCCACTTCCTTACCAGAGGTAGATGTAAATACATCTAGGAAAAGTTGAGACAGTTGACACTTCCCGCAAAATGCAACGGTCAAGATATTTAGACGTTTGCGCTTCATTTAAAAGGGTAATTACATTGAAATATGTATTGTGCAAACCTAAATGTTCAGACGACTAGACAAACATCATTTACACACACCGGTTTAGGATTTATGGCGACTTTTTCGGTTGGTGGATTTTTTCCCAGATTTACAGGATTTTGAGAAAATCTTGCTGTGATTTCAATAGTAGTGAAGCAGCATCACTTGATTGTTGATTGCAAATTAGAAGATATGATTACAAGGAATGGCGGATGATACCAAAATACAAAGAAAGTGCTCTCCTTAGTTCAATGAGTAACTACAAAAAGTCCGGAACTGATGTAACCGCTTCATCAGTTCGGTGTTCTGATGAATGTGCATGTACGTAAAGTCGCACAATACAAGCTCTTTATTCCCTTCGGTTGCAAAATCAATATCAATCTTACACAACGCTGAACGTCAGGCCATTTTTCTGATGATTCGGTGTGAAGTTTACTATCATCAGAACATAAGATAATGCGAGTACGGCGTGTCGGGGAAAATACATGTTTCAAATAATAATTGAATGAAAACGGCCAATCTGCAGCAAACCGTTTTATTATTTCCTGAGGAAACAGCACGGCCTATGACACGTTGCGCGCAAAATATGAAACGGTTTATAGCAGACTGGCCTTTGTCAATGAATTATCATCAGATTATCATTAGATTCAGAAAGAGTGATGTTACAGAAATACCAAACCTCGACATTTTTAGTAAAACTAGTTCTTACAATCTACATTTGAGGATTTCAATGCGACTAAACATGCCGTTAGTGGATGCTTTTGAAGTCGAAGAATATTCAATTTAGTGACTAAGCATCTCCTGTTTTCCAGGCTTTTGGAAACTGTTGCTTGATTACTTACTCTTACTTAATTCTATCATCTTGCCCAGGTTTGAGGATTGGACACTGGGTTAGTTCATGGTTAGTTCATGGTTAGTTCATTAGTTTGATCTAAATTGATGACAATTCCGCTTTCTAGTCATCTCAGCTCATAATGCATATACACTGCACATACCGTTTTCTTCAAATCACTATGTAAACACAGCTTGACGAAATGGCAAACTTTATAAAAGGAAATTCGAGGAGCACTTCAAAAATATTTGTTGAGACTTGAATAAATCATTGACTTTGCCTAAGCCGGTTTTGAATGCACCGTGTTTTGGAATGTGTTCCGGAAAGAAGATTCAATTAAATTATGTCTCACCTATTCAACTGTATCAAGTAACGGGAAAGGTCGTGACCAACATGCAGCGACACCGCACCACTCATGATTTGGAATACACGCGTATAATCATCTGTTAGTATTCGGTCTGTAGAGAATCGTATTTACTCTTACGCTTACTCCTCGTTTATTTCGGTTGGGCCCTAGGTTTGACGGTGCGATATTTGGGATACGTCGATACTCGTTCGCATGAGTGCGCCTCCTCCACACTGTCTGGTCTTGCGCAAGTCGAGGGTTGAGATGTAGGAGCTCCATATCCTTCCTGATATTGTGCATCCATTTTTTTCTTTGGCTGCCTTTGATGTTCGGGCCCGGTATGTCAAGATCGATTACTCTCCTCGGCCACTTGCAGATGGACATTCTTTGGAGGTGACCGTACCACCTTAAGCGAATTTGTCGCAACTCGGCATCCAAATTGGCAAAGCCAAGCATCCTCCGTAGGTCGCACATCGAACGTCGCTCATAAAGCTTGACCGCACACATCCATCGAATCATGGAGTCCTCGTTCTTGATGAGGCGTGGGAGATTTTCTGCTTTGGTGGGCCATGTCTTCGAAAAATAAAACTTTATACAAATATAAAATAAGCTTCTTATACATGCCTTGCAAACATGACCCCTGCGTCTGAGAGAAATCCTTTTATTCGTCAGGACTGGCAACAGATTATGGAAATTCTTCCAAGCACTTCTTATACGGGCAGTTACTGCCCCAACACAGCCTCTGGATCTCACAAGCACATCACCCAAATAACAAAAGTCTTCCACAACCTCATACAAGTCGCTTCCAATTGCCATCTAAGCGACATCCACGACGGTGATCCTGCGAAATGAAGGCCAACATTGAACAATAAATTTTTATCAATAGCGTTGTCACAACTCACCACAGACTCTGAATGCTCATATATGCATTGAACAGTTGAGATAATCCATTCATCGATTCCGAGCTATCTCATGGACCACCACAGTACGCTCCTCGGCACACGGTCAGACGCCTTTTCAAGATAGCGTACAAATCTTTCTTCTTGCAGAGGTATTTGTCCTGTAGTTGCCTGAGGATGAATATGGCATCGGCAGTACCTTTACCCTTCGTAAAGCCAAATTGCACTTCATCAATGTGGACAGATTCCCGGATGACATCTGCTAAGACGTGTTCAGTGATCTTCATAATTTGGTCAAGCATCTTCAGGCCCCTGCAATTGTTACGGTCAAGTGCGTCTCCTCTGCCTTTGTATGTGTTCACGATGACGGAGAGATTCCAATCCTTGGGGATTTTTCGCTGACGACGAGGTTGATGGGTTTGGTGATTGGTGTCACCATACAACTACCTGCAGCACGCATCATTTCTATGACTACTCCGGAAAGCCCGGGCGTTTTTTGGTCAGTTTCATCGAGTCCAGGACAGCAGTCACCATACCTTCCGATATTATGATCGCAGGGTTCTTGAGGAGGGCTCTTGAGGAGAAAAGGAAGCGGGATCCCACGGATTTTCAGTGTTGAAAGGCCCACTGTAATGCGCTGTCCACGTATTCAAACGCTCTGCTGTAGAACGAGCCACAGTTCCTTTGTCATTTCCCACACAGCCCACACTCACAACATCTTGATTCTCCCTTGTCAATTTCCTTGCGAACTTAAAGACGAAGTTTTTGCGGTCTTTACTTTTCAGGATATCCATCTTCTCAGTCCCTACTTTCTTCTTAGCGTGATAGACAGCTCATTTAGCATGTCGCTTGGCTGCTAGGTAATTTTCCTTGTCACTACCACGTTGCCATTCTTTCTACAGTCTACGCTTCATAAAAATGAGGTTTCAGAAGTTGGAGAACAGAATGAATCATGACAATTTCACTTTTATTATGTCTATTCTTTCGTTTGCTGATGAATTCAAAATCGATTAATGCTATCAAGAAAATCACATTAGGGTTTAACCCATATCAATTCTAATACTTGCTGACTTCATATTTTGAACTTTATATGGGTGACACCAAAGATGTCTACGAACAAATATCTCCAAAATAATCAAAGATGGTCTTGATATCGGTCTCTTTGAAGAAATGTAGGCGTATATGTTTGAAGTAAAAAATACGTTGATGATGACGAGCACGGGGCTGATAAGCAACCCAAGGCAGGAAGAATATACTATGCATGTAATTGAATGGCTTATTGACTTTTGTGCACCGATGAACATAAAAAGAAAGCAATTCATCAATTTCTCAATTCACATTCAAATCGAAACTCCAAAATACATGAGTGCAAGTTTGCAAATAAAATGTGCATAAAAATTCATCTTGATACTGTAAAAGGACAAATAAGGAACGAAGGAACTCTGACTTAAGTTGTGTGTTGAACTTTCATATTCATTCATAATATTTTTGTAGCTAGTTACTAGAGTGTTTTTTCTATAAACATAAATGCCAAACGTACTTAGTAATGTACTTAATAAATTGATCTCAGCAACTTTTGCTTTTTGCACTATACATTGGCTATTCACATGCGAAGTTGGACGAAAGTCGTATAATTTACCATTATGTGGTCACATAATTGAGTGAGTTACAACTATGAATTTAAGCAACATTTTTAGAGCAATGCATTCAAATACATGTAATAATTTTCGGGTTCCAAGAACAAATTATGTAAATCTTAGATGCATGTTGCTTGCTAAACATCTAGGCTTTTGGAATGAAAACATAACGCTTGCTTTGATTAGGAATCGCAGTTTATAGAGATTGCTACAAAAGTGACTGAAGTACAAAAATCCGTCTGCCGATCTGTAAAAATGAGAATGCTACCTAGGAGCTTATTCACTTAGAAGTAAAGATGTAATAGTGGAACCATTTATCTTTACATATAAACGAAATACTTTTTCACATCTCGTGAAATTATCGGTATTCACGCGGAAATCCTCACATTATTAGGACTATCAGGTCTCAACTATCATCATCAATTATAAAAGAAATAACTGCGCAAGTGATTGTGTGGATATGAGCACCACCATGAAATGAATAAAAATCATAATTGCACGCGACAGTTGACAAAGTAGTTGTGACATCAAGGGCTGGTCATAATGCTTACTAGGTCAGCAACTGTAGCTGAGTTTTTTATAGTCCAGCAAGTAAACCGACAATCAACATGCATACTCTACTCGAAGGCTAGATTAGACTAACTCACCAGCGCCTCGTTGAGAAGCTTCTTCCTCACTGTCGATTGGCGAGGCTATAGTAGGAGTTGGCATCGTCGCCACTTCATCACTACTATACAGAACTCCCTCCTCTTCAGCATCTAGACCGCTGATCACTGAATCCTTGACTGTACGGAAGAATCCTGCCACTTGACTGAAGTATTGCATGCCTCCTGACCACATGGGTCGGTGGTCAGTGATGATGTGACCTCTCTGTTCATCCTCCGAGCAGGAGGCCGACGAATATCTTGAATTCAACATTTTCTTCTCGAATATCGTCACGCTACATTATCATCATCGACCTATAAAAAACGTTGCTAAGCGAAGACTGGACACGAAAGTGTTTACACACTACCAATTGTGTGTGCGCTAAGGGCCGAGGCCTAGTGCGCTTCTACAACACATTAGCAGCAGCAGCAGCAGTCGGAGGAGAAGAGACGAAGTTGGAGCGATGTTGGGTGAGACTCAGACGTCAATTAGCGCGAGGCATCGACGTCGACATTGGCAGTGGCGCGCTGGTGTCTCTTCCCGACGAATGGAGGACGAGAATCGAAAGCTGCTGTATCGCCGAGGGGTAGGAGAAAGCAAACGAAAGAACGATGAGAGGAGGGTCGGAGGAGAGAAGACGTACAAGAAGACAACAGCAGCAGAAAGAAGGCCGAAGGCAGCATTTGCGATGCAAAGAAAAAAGTATAGAAGTAGCTCTGTACTAAACTCCTGTGCGCAGCGTGTGTATGCAGTACGAGTAGAAGCACGAATCGGACGTGTATGCAGCACCGTGGGCGCACGAATGAGGTGAGGGAAGTTGAGGTGATGGGAAGAGAGGTGGGGAGTCTACAGCTTCCCATGTCGTCACAACGGCATAGCAAGAGCTCCCTTCCTCTGCATACGCTCAAACCCATTCAAATTTCCTTCCGATCCACTTAATCTCGTGTTTTTGGCAAGCTCAACACTTGCAAAAAGATAACATTTAGATCAGGAGGAATGAAGATAATTGTTCAATATCTCATTGAAGAATAAGAAGAGAACTCGCCAGCTGCAACATATAAAATCCGGAGTTCACGGAGAAATAGTAGAAGTTTTTTCTTTCTAATTATGTACTTGTATGACCTGTATGCATGTTCACATGTCACTGTCTAGCATTTAGTTTATCCAACGAAAATTAACCAAGTGTTTAAGATGATAGATGGAGAGCCAAAAATATACATTCATGGGTGCTCGAACTGAATCTAGGAGGAATAATTGAAAATTAATAGCAAAAATTAATTGGCAGGACATTTTCAGTGGCGATTCATAGACTGAAAACATCATCAATTTATTGCAATTGTCTAACTGTGTCAAGAAATGCATGTATCAATGCATCACAGGAGACTTGCCAGAATTACACTTTAGCGAACATATTTCCGCCCAAAAAGCACCTGGTTTAATTCGATAGTTTGTTCTGCGTTCGACACTGTGTAAGAAAATGGTGATGGAAACGCATTCCAACAAATGCAGCCATGTTACTTTTTTTACTAGAAAATATTCAATTTATTTCCCTCATGATTCTTTTCTTGAAATATATAAACAGCAACGTTCGGAATATAGGCAACAGCAGAGATAAGCGGATTAGCATGGATAATCGAGATGACCTGAACGGCTTCGTACAGCTCCTGACAAAATACGCAAGGCAACTTTGCTTTGACATCGCCTATGTGCTTATTCATTGAAAATGCACCTCTGAAATGAGTCTTAGGATTTGCCCAACCATAAAGAAGATTATTAGGATCTTGTAAAGAATTGACGCCTTAGAGACAACAAGATGGTGAATTGGTTATACAGAAAGCCTACAACCTACCAGAAGCTTGCATGCATTGATGAAGGTTCGAGTAGACGAATTCATGAGGTTGGCTCAAAAGTGTCAAATGAATGATAAGATCCGCGTCACATTTCAAATGGAGAGGTACTCGAGTCCTCGATGAGGGGAAAATTCAAACTGCAATCCGTCTTGCCGGACCTGTTATCCAACTTATAAATAAAAACGACAGTATTCCAAAATATGGTGCACCAAGTATCAAATATTCTTGTGACAAGAAATACCATGCGTTCAAAAAGTCTCGTTTTGTTAAGAGGGGAATTGTGTGGTTTCAGCCGGAGGAGACGGGTCCTCAATGGGCAGTCTCATTTAGAAGTGCTCTATCAGATAGATTCATGTAACGCTGCATTGGACGAGGAGCATCCCTACCGCGCAAAACGAGGTTTCACGATTTAACTCTGCTAGATTTCATTTATGAGTAGACATGTTGAAAATAATTTTTATACGCGCAGACAACAAACCATTCAGGAAATGAAGACATTTATGTGTGATGCAAGCGCAAGCATTACAATATTCAAAATCCTTTGAGCGTTCATCATGCATTCGAGGATGCGTCCAGCTGTGTGGTAATTCAGTTGGATGATCTCAATTTTTTGTTAAATCATGACTTTCTTAGTAAACGCATTCTAATAAATTTATGACATTTTTCAAAATTGACCTGCATTCCTGGGTGAGGAAGCACTGATAAACTAGAGAACGTTATCCAAAAGTTGACTATAATGTATAAATATTTGGTGATTCATCGTTTAAAATAAAAATGATGATAATTGCATTAGTTCACAAGAACCAAACCAAACAAAATTTTAGTGTATAACGAAGATTTTTTAATCATGTGACGAATGATATTTGAATACTTATGACTCGATAAATTAGCAATGAGATAGGGAAGAAACGTTTTGAACGCACGCAAACTGAACAGAACGGATAGGTTCAGACTGAAAGAGCATAGACAATCGCGAGAGTAATTCAACATGCAAAAATTAAAAATCAGATCGCCCGTTATTCAAGTGGAGCAGGACACCGTGAATTCAGACGTTCACTGGAAGTTCTTTATATTGAGAATGACATGAGTTCTTTATTAAATAATTATGCTGATAAATTGCTACTTTCATTTTTTTATCGGCGATAACTGTCTTAGTTACTTTTGCTGTAACGAATATGTAGTTGTTGGTGACTTGTTGGGGTTGAACTTGTCTCGTGAGTCTGATCAATCCAGTGATGTGAAATTTTATTCATAAATTCAATTTTCTCGAAATGTCTCCGTTCCGTATCTAACTGCACTAAACGTAATTCGATACTTTCAATTTTGAAAGAAAGTGGAAACATCGGACTTAATAACAAATAATCCAGTGACAATTTTCCATTATAATGGATTCAGAAATGGCCAAGATCTCAATAATGTCACAGAGAAACTATTATTTCGATATTTTCTTTTATTATCCGTATCTGTTTGAATCTCAATGGCTGTCGCTTCTTTCTGCAGCGAAGCTAGAATAGCTGCTAGGCTTCTTTTTTCAATTACATGTCCTCGCTGTCACTTCATGTTTTCTCTATTCTTACACCACCTCCCCATTCGTTTGAGTTGTGCACTCGAGTGTCTTACTTCAGAAAAAACGAATGAAAAAAATTAATTCGAACGATTTAATCGTTCATTTGTCTTCATTTATCGTCATTGTCCCATTTTTGAACGATTTTTCTATATTTCCTGAAGTGTTTCTTGCATTGCGTGCTGGCATTCTTGTGAAGTGTTGCTTTGAGCCCTAAGTAAGTAATATATAATCTACAAACATACTGGACTTTGTGCACTCCGGCAGTAACTTTGTGATGTCATTTATTAACATTGTGAATAGATAAGATGACATCACCTCGCCTTTAGAGACTCCTGCATTTAGTGAGAGTGATTTGTTTTATGCATGCTTTATCTTGACTTGGACTGTTCTCTCTGTCAAGTATTCGTATATTTTCTTCATCATGGAGTTCGGCACTTTGAGGTGAACAAGTTTTATTAGCTGTCCGACGTTTCTAGGTGCATCAAGCGCCCTTTTAATGTCGATGGGTTACATGAGTATCCTTTGGCTATTCATCTTGTTGCTGAAACCATTGTCTTCTTAAAACCTTCTTAAAATGAGGTCGCCAGTGAATTTTTTCAAATCCTATTTGATTGATTATTGATATCGGTTAAGGACTAGTCTCCCGTGCTTGCACATGCAACGATTTAAACTAATGGGTTGATAACTCCTTTTGTCATGCTTTCACTTTCTCAAATACAAATTACTCATTCTCTAGTCAAAATGACTTTTTCTCAAATAAACGAAACTTTAGATACTTCGTTAGCACGAAAATGTATACTCAATCACTTCTAGGGACTATCTATACATAGTCCATGATTAAGATAACGTATCTGTCCACAAGCTTTTGTGAGTAGATTCCTTGCGTCTGCGTCGCACAGTCTCTCAAACATACAACAGCGCACTCATGACGAGGTTCTTTGATGTGTTCTTTGTTGCATTCGTAGACTGCGCGACATCATTCTTTAGACTGTAATGCATGCCACTGAGATAGCGGTCAACAGTGGAGGTACTAATATCCGAATTAAAACCTCAAATCAGTTTCTCCTTCAATGTCTTGTGGGATATAGTTGGATCTTCGCCTTTAGAAGGCCAGCTACCTTTGACTGACGATGAGCTCGCAGCAAATTTGATTCTAAGCAAACAAAAAAGCGCCGAGTTGTCACTGTAATCCACTGAATCCAACTCAATCGACATCGCTACCGTGAACTCTTCTTGGCGACTGTCGATTGCCTGGTTTTATGCTTGTATTATGGAAATTCACAAGCGACCGTTGTTGGTCATTTAAGGTTTACCATTTGGTCACATTAATATATGTTGAACATGAATTAGGTTCAAATCATAACTTCTTGTTACCACAATGCATTCTAGTTTTTAGATGAAAGTACTATGCGTGGGCAGTCTCTAGAAATTAATGGAATCAATTTTTTATAAAAATGAAACAAAATATCGTTTCCATTTGAGAAACGGCCATTTTCATTTGAGAAAGGGTCATTTTCATTTGATTAATAGACATTTTAACGGGAAACTTCTAGTTGGTTTTTTTCCGTCATTACCACAATTATAATGCAATAACGCATACATGATTCATTATCTAGCGATGATGTTGTCCCTGTTTTAGTGACTTGAAATGCCGCACATGAAAATCACATCAGACAGACCATCACTGCACAAGTTTGAAAATAAAATAACATGCTCACTAAAAGGACATTTCATTTACATCAAGATTATTAAGGCTCCTTCAGTAGATGACGTACACAATTCTCTCAAGCAGTCTACCATTCAATACAATGAAGTTCTGTATTAGAGATGCCATCATTTATTGCAGTAATTGAATACTAAGGGCTTCAGACACATGCAGAAAATTTATTTTTCGGATGTGATAAAACAATTTTTAAGATTGCAATCCATTATAATAATTAGCCATATTACGGTAAAAGTATTATCTTTTCTGTAATTGCAGTAATTATATATTGTTCTCCTAGCATGCTGCAGAGTGCGGCCAAATCGTCGCGCAATGTAACTTTTCCACATGCTTTACACTACATACTTCGGTTGCAATCGGGACTTTGATATTTTATCAACGAAACTTTGGCATGTGCATGCATATATGTCGAATAAACCAAGAAGTTTTTCTGTCAGACAATTGATGCGGTAGTTTTTCAGGTGCACAATATGGGCTGCGATGCGATCTTTACTAGAGAATCCTCTTGAATAATTGATTTCTCACTGGCGATGTGTAAGTTTGTGATGTCAAGAAGGAAGAGATAAAACAATTCAGAGCTCATATTGTGTCCTTTGAGGTAACTCAAATCACTGATGTGAGCAAAAGGCAGAAGTGAAATCAGACACAGGATTTTTAGCAATCGTCAAGGCAAGCATTTGCTCATGCAAGTTTACTCAAGTGAGTGAATATGAAGAATTCAAAAGGCACAAAAATGAAAGTGAATGAGTTCTTCGTTGAAGAATAGAAAAGAAATTTTCAGGTATGCAATTGCCACTCTTTGCATCCTTTTCAAACACACATCAAAGTATTGCAATATTTTCTTAACTTTCGAGCCCAAGACATTTCTGATAGCAGAATTAAATTATTTAAAGGTTGCATAATCCGTTAAGGTTTTATATGCAAGTGCACCGTATTAGAGTGTTTGTATAAGAAGTCAGCTTGAATTTCATTGCATTCGCTTAAATTTCCAAGGTGATGGAAAAGTTCAAGACATATTTCTGATAAGAGCATCCGGACTGAAAATGTCACAAGGTTCAAAAGCAAGGCTCAGGCAAAGTCAAATTATATCAACATCGTGCACGTAAAACCCATATTGGAGGGGATGAAGTGACTTAAAACTTCACTTGTCATAATAAGGAAGTTGAGCAATCAATCTCGTGTACCACGTGGTATAACATATTCCTTGATTCACCAAGTATTTTCTACATGTAGATGTGATAACAGTAGGTCACCTACCATAGGAAAGTCATGCAAACAGCGTCTGTTTTTCATATTGTTCCACCTGAACTGAACGTTTATTTCACTAAACATGCCGCTTATACCATGTAAAGAAATGTCAAATGCTCAAATAATAATGCTGAAACGTTGGTAACTAATGTGATCATTGAATACTGAAGAAGTTGATGATATTTTGCCGATTGCACTGTTCATTTTCAATAGAAAAGGGGAATCATGTTGAATAATACAAGATTGCAAGAAGTAGAGTGACTTCTGGAAATTATTGGCGACAACACTGCGTCTAAACATCTTGAAAGAACGCGAACATTCACTGATGACGGTTATCAAGATGCGGAAATGATGTTAATAAACCAGAGTCCTTCGCGGTTTGATTCGAGATCTGAAGGAAACACTTCACTTCCTATTTTGCCGTCAGACATCTACCCACGATTTTCGATGCCACACTAATATGCTTATAGGCAGCATGAGGAATTGATTCTTGATGAACTTTCCTAATGAATTCATCAACCTCAGTAACATAGCAGTTGACACCTTTATTCACATTATTTGCTCTATTATTTGAAAACAAAAATGAAAGAGATGTAAAGAGCAAACCGTCTTTTACATCATTTAGATAAAAAAATATTGTGATGCTAAAACTTCTATGAATTGAAGATCACATGTATTGAATGAAATTATTTGAAGTCCTGCATTCTGCTGATAAAGAACTTATACATACTAATCTTTTTTTGAAACAGGAGTAGAAACAGAATTCCAGAAATCGCAATTTCAAATTTGTTGTTTGTTTCTTGATTAATTAGCTAACATCATAGTGTGAAATAGAAAGCTGCGGAAAGTTTAGCGAGGGTTTACACAATGGCAGAGTGCTCGAATATGTATGCGAGCCATTCTAGGATATTTACGGGCATTGGCATTTGAATATATTACATCCTGCAAGTATGTACAACGTGAATTTGAAGGACAGGCAGCATTAAGTTTGAAATAGAGCAAATTGAATTATTTATGGAAGAGCTGAACCAAATGAGTTTGTTTATTTTCAAAAGAAGTTAGATCCAGAAGCCGATCATCAAAGACACTCAAACGTGTAAAACTTGAAGATCCTGAATTGCTATTATCCGAGATTGAATTGGTTCATTAATGAGAAAAAACGGTATACAAAATAATGACCAAAGTGAAAAATTGGTTCGACTGAGGTAAGGACAAAATAATCTCGCACTTTCCATTCTAATAGCCGCACATATGAATTCACGCATCAGTTCATGAAAATATGAAACGTGAACACCTAGATCATGGCAATATCATAATGATTTGATTTCCTTCGTAGATATCCATGTCTCAGGAGCCCTGAATCCTTGCTATGAAAACTGACGTAGTCATTAGGACATTCCTCTCCCAAATTCAGCTATCAATGCCCGACTACGAGAGCATACTGGTTGCCATTAACCAAGGTTTCTTTTCTCTGCCGATTCCTCATAGCTATAATTGAACTTTATTATACAATAAATGTTAGCAAAAAGAAAGAACATTTTCAGACATTATAGTGACCACGGGGGCATTGAGTTTCATTATTGTACATCATTGGATTATATAATCATCAATGAAAGTCTAAATTGGACAAAAAGCAAACAGCTCATCGCATTCCGACAATATTAATTTCATTGAAAAAGATGAAAACAGTGATTTGACATTTAGATACAGATAAGAAATGGAAACCAATGCACTACCGGAAACATCGAAGATAAAGAGAACATATTTAAAATATTTACCTGGAAGGAACAGAAATAAATCTGATAAATCGCGATTCACAAACTGCGTAGGAGATGAAAACCCCTGAGATTAAATTTTTCAATATTTCTGCTAACAAACAGTTGCTCTTTATGGTCGGCATAAAAACCTGAAGTCAAATCATATAAGCAGCAACACTGAATCAATAAGTTTCCATTAACATTGATTGGCATGATGCATTTGGAACCATAATTAATGGGAAACTTTTACCTAAAAACGAGGATGAGCAATACTTAATAGCCTACTTGTTATACGTGCAGCATTTCGTATTAGCAGAATATTTCTCCTGTTCATTCAATTTAAACGATTGTTGAGAAACATTCTCCCTGTCGGGTATTTAAGCCAGCTTGAATTGTTTGACATGGAATGGATCGATTGCTGATACCCTGTAAAACCTATGCCTTACCAAGCCATGTTCATGAGAAATGTGAATGCGCCAATATCAAGCTTTAAGAACAAGCTCTTGAAACGAGAAAAAGGTTGAAGAAACCAAAATGTTCAGATGACTTATTTTCCAAACGCCACGATTTGAACCATCATAGCATTATAAAGATTGCAGAGTGCCAGTTCACCTCGGCATAGAATAGAAAAATGTCTCAGGACTTGATCAATTTTAGCACAAGTTGTTCAAGTCTGGGGACATCTTTCTATTCATCACAACATTGCATAGATTAGAGCAATGAATATTTCCCACAATCATCATATTCGTTCATCATTTCTATCACATAAGCAAAGTAAATTATTGAATTTTCTCGAAGTTTTTTTTGGGAAACCAAGTACAAAAGATAGTAATTATTTTTAATCGCTTTATTAATTTCGGCTCTCTCTTAGACCATCATCAGAAGCAGCGGCTAATTTGCATCAAATTAAATTACTCTCTTTCAATATATTCAAATGCCAAAATATATAATACTCTGGTCAAGTACGTACTGGGAAAAAGACAGTGTGGAGACGTTGTGGAGCTTCAATCATGACCCTGTGATGTATGAGCCATAAAAAAGACAAAGACAAATAAATGTTTCAAGTATTTTAACATTATACCTGGAGATATTAAAAGGAAAAGTTGATTTCAGTGGAAGCTGACTTAAGGAATCACTAGCTTCAGAGATCATCTCGTTAATAGAATAAATCTCAACTTCCTATGACATTAATGTCCAACATCACATGTTTCCCTCATGTCATAAGAAAAAGTCATTGTCACTGCAGATACGCGCAAGCATGTCCGAAAAGTTCGTATAAAATACCAAGGAAATTTCACTTGTTGTTTGAATTATGATGGAATAATCGTGTTTTTCGGAAATAGTAAACAAATACTGCGGAATCAGGATCAATTTTTATCGAAAATTTTCTCATTTTTTGACAAATAGATATATAACATTTCCACCACTTAAAGAAGACATAAGTCTGAGCTTTAATCATCATACATATCAGCGTTGGATAGTCTCATTTAAATTTATGTGCTAGAGCTGTGTCACATGTCATCGATCGAGTTTGACACGGATACGACATGAGCAGAGGTTGCATTCATAGAGAAAAGCAGTAATATGGTAAGGAAAACTACTATGAAATATAAAAAAGCAGAGTTTTAGCTTAAACTATACAAGAGTTCGAAAATCAGCGTCATGGCAAATAATTTTTCTGTGCTTTGATAACTCAGTCTCTTTCTGTGATGTAGAGGATGTCAATAGCAACCGTTGCTGTATGACAGAGAATCATATCATCTACCTTCCTGATAAGGAATTCTTTCCAATTTAACACTCGTTTTATGAATAATCGGTCTTCATGAATTGTCAAATCGACGACAAGTCAAGTTATTACTCCGAGATGCAAGGCACTGTAAACAATGACAACACTTTTTCCATATATCTCAAGATATTAACAAACAAAAGCGACAATTCGTAATAGCAGCAACTGCTGATGAATTTCATTCCAAGCAGTATCCTTTCAACTCAAATTCAGAAGCTAATCTATTTTCTGTATTAATTTGTATTTTATCTCAAAGTCAAGATGTTGTCGCAAAGTTATGAGAAACTGAAATACTAGCATGACTTGAAAGTCAATTCAAAGAATTTCTATCGATAATAGTTTTCGACTGAGAGTGCATATGCTCGTAAATCAAGAAGCGGTTTGGTCTCTGATAAGGAGCATTAATGCATTAGCAATTGAAAATTAACACATTGAATACGAAGAAAGTACTGAGAGTTGAGTACATCATTTAATGTAATAAGTACAACATATTGTGAGCAACCATGTTCTCTAATGAATCTTTACATAATTACATATCTTTATACAGATAAGAACTAATCAAAGCAAAGAGCTGCGGGTCGTAATAGAATGCTAGAGCAGCTAAAAAGTCAAATATCAGAATATGACCCAATTTGCATTAAACCAGTGTTATATCGTCCTCACTTTTAAGGCACGCTCACACATGAGAGCTGATAGCTGAGAGTGGAGGAATTGACCAATCAAATGGCTGACTTGAGATTTTCGTTGTCGACTTCAAATGTTTATCAATGTTATTACATTGTTGCTCAATGCTTGCCATCCAATAAAGACGAGGATTCCAAAAAAAGGCATCACATTTATATTTTGATGAGTGATCCAAGGTCAGTGACTTACAATTTCATCGCGAAGAGTTCTAACTTGTGCCCAGTGCAATCGAGTAACAACCATTCAACTGAACTGAGCTAACGTTTTGCCGCTCTTGAAGTGAAGAACGAATTGAGCTGAGCCTCTAAAATTCCTGGTGCCACACGTATCATGAATATTACGTTTTACGAAAAAATGCACCCACATTGTTCTTCCTGTTGCTTTAAATCCGATAGATCATGTGTTCAGTGCGATCTAAGGCACAGCACCATTTTACCAAGACATCGAAAAACATTAGGAGGATAAGGATGATAACTAATTGCAATATCAACAATAAATGGAGGAACAACAAATGTCATTAAGTGATAAAGAAACTTAATTAACAAATAACAATAATAACTGTCTTTCGCTAATGTCTCCATTCTTCGGGTATTCATAACCCCTGAAAAATATATGTGAAATTGTGAGGCTCAGTTATCAATTTGTTTTAGTACGAAAGTGCTCAATCTCTGTTACAGTATTTATTTATTACCGTGAGCTGATGACAAACACAAAACACAGAATATCATCTTCCAGAAGACTTCAGCTCAGAAAGTGAAAAATGGACATAATTCGAAGACAGAAAGAAAGGACAAATTGCATGCATGTAATTGATTTCAAATAATTCTCCCGCTGCATTGCCGAGAAGTCCACGTGGTCAAAACGTAAATAGGATAGAGAGCGGATAATATTCTGACACTGGTGCTTAGGCCGGTTCTTTGACACAAATATCGTTGAAGCTAAATACAGAACCGCACCGTTTCGTATGCAGCATCAGCTTCAGGCGAAGTAAACTGAGACGTCCCCTTACCAAGTCATCAACTCTACGAGCAGCAAAATTATACATGATGCACGAAAAATTGATTCACTATCTAATTGTTTATTCGCTTCTTTTTTAGGCTAGTCTTTGGTTTTGCTAGCTCGTCATACATTATTCAAAAATTGTCATCACAGAAATATTTCAAAGATATTCAGCACCGAGGCTATGTACTGTCAAAAATTAGTATGAGCCTATACAGTTGATACTGTAGTTACCTGTCTGAAGTCAATCCCAAAGGAAAAAAGTTGAATGAATTTTAGGAATAAGAATATTCGATTTCGTTTATGAAGGCATTGAAGCATATCAGAAAGACGCAGCATAGCAATCGTTTACCAAGGCACAATCTTCGTAGGGTTGACAGATTATATTTTACGAGTGATCAAATTTTCAATCAAGGCGACAGAATGCGATTTTTCTCACGATTTCCTAGAAATTATTCACCCGTGACTCGACACTACTCGTGAATAGAACAATTTTCACGCAAGTGGTCTGAGTTGATTAATTACGGGACATTGATAGGAAATTGATTTGATCACTTCAAGAACATAGACAACAAAGTTCAAGATGGAGATTGATATGAGATCTTGACTAACATAACTATCTATGAAATTCATTTTTCCTACCTACATGTACATGTACCTTTCCATTTCGAATAATACTGAAATTTGAGTTCCATGCCAAACATATCGACAGCATTACACTAAAGTGCTTCATATAATGCTGACAAGCAAGCACAGCGGAATAAAAAATGAAGAGCTTATTGCATGATCGTTTAAGAAAAGTACTATTATTATATATACATTGCTAAGAATTTCCTTTACATCAGATATCTTTAGAATGTTGAATGTCATTGTCACATTTGACCGACAATTTTTATTGTCATTATCATCATACTTTTCTTTTAGCATGAATCTTAAAACTGATGCTCTGTAGTCGCCTAGAAATGATGCACTTACGATTTACTCAGCTTCATTTCAAGGGGCTAAAGATAACAATAGCGAAGAAAATGTCTCATGAAACATTTTCAGTTTGTGAACAATTTCCTCATGAGAATAGAGCATGCAGTTGATGAAAATACAATCACAGAATTCGTGAAGCTAATAGATGAAATCGACATCATAATGATGTGTTACATTTATCGATTGAAAAACCTGAAACGATGCTTCCTTTTACATACTTCTGAATATTCTACCCTTGCTCTATCAGAAAACTGATATAGAAGTCTTTACAGCTATGTAAATTGATCGACTGTGATCGGTCATACTTTAACTTTTCTCATGAAATATGATAGTTCGACGATTACATCCACAATTTTCCTATCAGTCATCATAAATTATTCACCGTAATTGTATATTATCGCAAAAATTGCAGAAAACATGGACATTATTTTCACATGATAAATGTTGCTGTTTTCTTTAAACTCTTAATCCTTCAGAAAGCGTGTATAAAACTCTTCGATACATCAAAATATTAGAAATTGTTTAAAGTACGTGAAGGGGGTGAGCATCTCAGATCGCCAAAAACAACCGCTCGTATCATTCCGATGGACAAATAATGCAAGTTGAATCTGACATAATAATTGAGATATCATATTCTGATTTTGGGAAAAGTCATGTTGTTTAATTTACATCGGCTAGATATGCTTCAATAGCTCAGCGCTATTATCTTCGGGAGCAAATTATCACAAGAATATTTAAGTGATCATTTTACTTGCAACTGGTACAATATAACCCAGTTCTATCTACTGCATGCTTGTCAACTCTAACACCACTCCCCTCACAATTAATTTATATTTATGTACAGCATCTATATGGACAGTTAGAGATCCATTGACATGCGTGATTTCTGACTTCGTTGAACAGTTTGAATATAGGAATATTGTCATAGTTTAGAGGGCAATAATGCAGGTTATCCGAGGATATCTGCATTATTTATCAGATAAAGCTGTGACAATATTCCTATAATAATTCATCAAAGTTAATGGATAGGACTATGTTCAAAATGATGACATTATGTTTCAATATGACATAGAACATCAAAATTCGAATTCCTAGAAGTGGAGGTTTCATGTTACATTGATCACAACTTCCCAGACTACATGCTGTATTCTGCAATGATTAGTCAACATAAGTAGGCAAAGCAACGTAACTCTGTAACGTGAACAGAATGGTAATTGAAAGTGAATAGGATTTCTTATACTTTCACTCGTTTGCTTATTTATACTTTCTTAAGGTCCATCTACTGCATATCAAAAATGGTGACTGGGTAAGAAGGGGGAATATGTTTATAATGTGAATTTCATTGATGGATAATAGCTGACACAACCTCTAGTGAATATGACAGGATAGATTTGTGACTATTTTCTTCCGGAATACTAATTTTCATGGAAGGATTTGAGAAAAGGGATTTTCATCATTGATGGACATTACAACATGCGGCTGAAGTAATTAATTCAACAATCATTGCTGCGATTTCAGATTCCAATCAAAATTTTAGGCTACGATGTTCGCAGGATGTTGATATCATACATGAAATTTACCAGAGGACGAAGCATTTGCGAAAAAATATCGCTCATTCTGAGCGTATGGATCTGGTACACTTCTTCGACACAGACACTTCTTCGACAAGTTGATATCTATGTTTTCGGACATTTGTTCGACAGAAAACTTCTTCGACACGGACACTTCTTCGACAAGACATTTGTTCGACACGGACACTTCTTCGACAAGACATTTGTTCGACACGAACACTTCTTCGACAAGTTCTGCATGAATAATGCTTTATCTAGCATTGATTGATCGGAAATATCTTGCATCAATGATTCTACATGTATACTTTATATGTGGCCAAACCAGGTCAGTTTATGACAGCACCATAGCTGGATTACTATAAAAGGACTGACACAGTCCAGATGACCAGACCATGGACTGTGACATCTTGTACATTCTAGTTCAATCTATGCGATGCAAGAATTATATTTTTTTAGAAAGGAAAAAATTAATTTAAGTCAAAAAGTATAAAAAAAATGCAAATTCTCAAAAAATACACAACCTGAAAAAGAAAAAGACTATAATTGCTTAATAACGAAAAAACGTCGTGTCGAAGAAGTGTTCGTGTCGAACAAATGTCGTGTCGAATAAGTGTTCGTGTACCGAGCGTATATGGTAGCCTGTGACTCTACAGGTATACGCTACACTGCCTCGAATCTCTGCCAGTGTAATTTTGTATGTTGAGTCATATGATCTCAGGACCCAAATGAATGTTTTCATGCTTTTCTTTCAAGTCATCTACGTACTTGAATGTACTGATTCAATGCAAAGCATTGACATCAATAGACAATGGGTTGATCCAAATGGCGGACAAATGGAAACGTAAAAAACAGAAATGATTCCATCATTTGGTCATGGAGAAATTAGGATTTCAATTCGTTACACTATAGCATACAACGGCAATGCTTAATTCAATGTGATCAATGAATCGCTGAAACATCTGTGGTAGCGGACATATATTGGGCTTTTTTCTTCCATAGGAATTGCATAGCATTTCCTGGACAATATTGCAACTAAGAGCAATATTGTCCGGCAAAATATAGAAATCTTATGCTTAGATGAATTATAATCAATCATAAACATTCTTGCGATTACCCTGTATTTGCTCTTGAAGATAGCAGTGCTGAACTATTGAAATATATCGAGTTGATGTAAATCAAACAACTTGACTTTCCCCAAGATCACAATAAAATGACCCGTCAAGGTCATTGTGATATTTATCCCATAGGTCTACGTCATCAATATATTGGAAACATGCACATATTCTTCGAGAGTTAAGTAAATTGACATGACTTTTGCTCTTTCAATGAAAAAACGTAGACTTCATGTAAGTTGATATACAATCTTGTGCAAGACTAATAGGTTTTGTAATAATTATAGAGCATAGTACACATCAATCAAAAGTCGCATTGGGATAGGCAATCATGAAGCAGAGGGTTGTTAAGATGCGTGTAGGTCAGTCAATATGACTCCCACGACAATGATTTCATGACATCCTTAGCAGTTTAGAATATCACCGAGGTGCTATTGGTCGGACTCGGATGTTTGGAGGCCTCAGAACGCGTCGTGGTCGCGAAACAGCACACTAAGGCACACAACCGTCACGGAAGGAATTGACCTGCAGGTTTGGAACTCCATGATATCATGAACGGCTACAGGGTGGAAGCCGCAAGTCGACCAGGTTCTCCTCATGATTCAACAGATGTGTGGACAGCAAGAGGACCGACACAGGAAGCTCAGAGACGATGGGATGAGCGAGATGGTTGATGATTTCACCTTTCTTGTGCACGCGAAGAAAAGCTTTGTCGAAGCGGTCGCTCACAGCGCTTCTGGGAGTTGATTGGACATAAGCAGATTCATTTTCAACAATTTAGATAAAATAGTGGACATGCTTTTTAGCACACTTTTCAACTTTATATTTTTTTAGATTCTTGTAACATTCAGTCACCGACGAAGAACGAAAGTTGGAAATCGGTAAAACGAGGTTGTGGTTGGGCCAAATTCATTTGATTTAACAGAGAGGAGAACAAAAAGCAATCCTCATTCGTAGCGAACAAAAAGAACCTTGAAAAGCAGTCAGATGCCAACAAAATAATTAAATATGTCGACTATCATGGTTTAAGTAACCTGCTAACTCGGCGTCAAAAATGCTGCAGGGTCGACCGAATTTGCTGCCCAATGCAGTAGAAATATCGGCAACATGTTCATTGAGCTGAATAATTGATTAATTTCAATATGCTATTTTTACATCATTATTTATTATTTTAATAACTATTAAATTTCGATGCGGTTTCATCTCTAACGAATCCTACATATATAGCAAATTGCAATAACATATGCACTGAACAACGTAGACACATGCATACTGATATTCATGAGCCTTAACTCTGCATAATAGCCGACCAGTGAAATTTTCTTTTCTGTAGCTTTGTTGTCTCCAGTGTTTGTTATGAACATGTGCATTTTCTGATCATCAAATCTCTTCCATGCGTGATATCTTACCTTTTTCTGACAACTGATTTCCAGATTGCTCCATTCCTGCGAGGGAGGCTTCATCCTCAAGGCGTTGCAGATTAGTTTCTTTGGTCATCATTTCGTTGAGGTAGTTCTGCAACAACAGGCTGACTGAGTCAAGAACTTTGACATTATAATTTTCTCCAGCATACACACAAGCAATATTTTCAAAAAATCAATGTAATACGTATTTGAATTGCGTTTTCAAAAAACGGATATTATTTGAAATTTTAGAATTTTTTATTAATTAAGACAAATTTTAATTATTTTTTAAATAATATGTGCCCTGATGATAACGACGCTTAGTCGTAGAAATATACTGGCTTACAAAAAAATAACAACAGCATTATTTCAATTTCCCACCTCAAATTATTAATTAAAGTACAGCTAGTGTCATCCTAGCCCAGTTTCTAATACATAATTTCATCTCAATTCATTGGATGTATCATCAATAATTATCATTCATTATCAAAAAAACATCCAGAAATGCAGAGACAATCAACAGTAAAACCACTATACAAAATCATGTGGAATATGGGGAAATGCTTTGTTCTGCTTCAGCAATTCCTGGTTCTGTACCACTACTGAACTGTTTTTTCGCACGATTTGTCTGAAGGTTATTTACTCGGAGCTTATTGCCGAAAATTGGTCAACTGTTTCAAAAAAACAGTTGGACTGATAAAAAATCCTGATTTAATGCTGCATGCATTTAGATGATTTCACAACCGCAAAACACAACTACTCAAAATACTTGAGTTCTATCGTTAACATTTAGATGTAATAGAAAGCTCCTAAATGAATAGATGTCACATTGCGAGTTGCTGAAATGGCTTGAGAGTGGCTTTCCTTAAAGTCCTCGTTGAGTTCAACTGCCAACCACGAACTTGAAGCCTTTTACTGTGAATGTCCATGAACATTTTGACTTCATGGCAAGCACTATCTGATCCTGGTTAAAAAATATAATTTTTATGAATTAATGGGACTTTTCATTTCGTAATTACTTCATGGTGCTTTTCTGTAATATTTGTTTTGTCGTAGTATAATGGTGTGTCAGATGGAAATACAATTTCAGGGTAGCCTAAGTGAACTCAGAAAATGAAAATACATTCATAATTTTCTCACAGGGACATAATTTCATAGCATGTAAGTAATTTGCGGTCTCCGTGGTACATAGGTGAGTGTTTGACCTAAGTTGGGCATCTTCCGGTCCAGAGGCCGAGCCCTGAAAGCGTAATTGGAAGTTGGCAGGAAGGTCATCCGGACTAAAAGATCACAACGCTCCACATTAAAGTCTGACCGTCAGCACCGTCCAAGCCCATAGCCTGGGGGAGTGGTGACGTTAAACCATCACTTTCACATAACTTGTACACCTTAAAATGCTTAATGTCCATCATTGAAAAAAATCTTCATTACTAAGGAAAAGATCGCCACATGAAACCCTCCACCGAAAACAACAATGACGAGCATACATGTACGTGTCACTCCAACCCGGTCACTTATTACCTCATTTCTATACGAAAACCGATTAAAATGTTTAGGGTGTGTTAAACTGTTTTAAGTTCTAGAAATACGTTTAACAGAATAAGCAAATAAAAGATCATGCAAAGATAGCCTTACAAAAGAATACTAAAATTTCAACTTACTTTCACAGCCAATAACATCATGTCGGAATGGATGCAAATCTTATTCAGAGGAGCATGCTGCAAAAACAAGTAAACAAGCATGCTAGGCATTAACTAAAACCAATATTCAATGAAAATTTCTGTCCTTTTACAAACTGTTCCCTATTGTCTCTTTATTATCAATATTCAAGTGAATAGTTCTAAAAACCAATGACCTTGGCCAAACCATCCTCCACCAACATACATTGCTACATTGGTGAATAATAGATAAATTAAATAATTTATTTCAATAACATTATCTGTCATCAATCATGAATGCCACATATTTAAAGAGCATGCACTAAGCAATCAGCTATCATTCAAATGAATACATGTACATGAAATTGTCAAAAGCGCTTGCGCAATCGTGAACACTTCCAGATTCAAACAGCATCTATCTCTAACAAAGAATTCTCACACGTAAAAGCAATTAACTAAAATTCCTTGCTTCGACTTTAGCCTTGAGTTCACACAGTAATATCATCGAAAATCAAAGTTCATGTGCAACCTGCATGTTGACGTTGCTTGTATGTACAACTTATAATTGAATTTTACTTCCAAAAATATATGTAACTCTTCTTACGCGCAACGTCATGCTATCAACAAATGCTGTATTCACACTAAGTATGTGAAAGGAAGGATTGCTACGCACTTCAGCAAAGCACAGCACCAAATGACAGTCGTGAGTGTTATAATCCGATGAAATTCACGAGAAATCGTAATAATGATGATAGCATCAATTATCAGAGTCAAAATAGTTGTCTTTAATTTATTTATTATTGCGTTCAATTTTTTTAGTTTACACAGGTAGCATTGAAAGTAGGAATTGTTTCATCGAGAGCAGTTTGTATCAGCAATATTTACAATATTCGCAACATAGCATGATCGATCATTATCCGTGTAGAGAGATTGGATTAACGTTATATTTCAAATTTCAACTTCTATATGATTTTACGACTTTCAATTGACCATCCGCAGAAAATGTAAATATTACCGCATAGCTTGCAGCGCTTTCTCCATAATTAAACGAATAGTCTCCGATATTTGAAACACGCGACGCGAAGCGTCGAGTGCTTTGGACAACAAGAACTGTAAACAGTGAGTTCAATTACATGTGGAAACACGCTGAGCTACGCGGCTTTATATTTTCTGCGTGATATTGATTTCTTGGGAATGGTGCGAGACTTCAATAACTATAATCTCAATACATAGATTGTTATGCAAGAACCAACAAGACCAAGGTTCCTCTCAGTCGAAGCGCGCAAGGGTCACTGAAAGATGAAGAAAAGTTTCCCTGTATATAGTTATGTTCCTTCCTTGTGTAGGAAGGAACAAGGTGTGACAAAAATATGCGCATCACAGATATGCAGATTTGTCCGTTATACGTGCTAAATGATAATCCTAATTTCAAGTGTCGGAGTTGCAAAGGATAACTTTTATCCAAAACACAGGTCACCGAGATGTGCGACGCAAGAAATGGATGGCATGATTGTGGAGGGGCGGTAACTGCTCGCATAAGAAGTCTACAGAAGAGTTTTGTAATCACCCTGATGGATAAAGGCTGTTATTTTGTGAAGACGCAAAGGTCGCTGGAGTCTACATGGCATACATAAGAAGCGTCTTGTTATATGCTTCGGATACATGAACCGTCAAAGCAGAAGACCTTGCATGTCTCATCAAGAACAGAAACCCAAATATAATAGGATGGATATATGCGATCAAATTTTGCGAGTTCAAAATTTAAACCGAGCTCTGAGAATGAATTTTGAATTATTTCATTAATTGTAGAAGTCAGTAATTCGGATGACGATTTATTTGCATCTGAGCTACTAATTCTCTACAACATGGCATACTGCACTGATGACGCAAACAAGCCAGAAACGTTTGTGGTCCCGTAATTATTCAAGTCAGATATTGTTCTCATCTCTTGACTTTTTTCTTTCGGGGTTTCGGGATGCAATGCCAAGATATACACTGGAGAACACTGGATGTATGCTACATCATCAGAAGCATCACAGTGCTACAATGATTCGAAACTACAGATCCATTAATAATCATGTTATGATGATAAAATTCATAAAAACGGTAAATTGACGATTAGATTTAATGTATGCATCGATGCTACTGTTGACACATTCACCTGAAAAATTATTACTCTGACTTTCCTTCAGCAGAGAGGAGCCCAAGGCCACAAACGTTGTCTTTAATACGAGACGCATTGCTTGACATCAAATCAAACATCAATTGCTTTAATATTTCTTCCAATGCAATGGAGGAAATTGATCACTCAGATTAACTGCTTGGTGAAATTATTGAAGGAAAAATGCTTAGAATGAATGGTGTCAAAATTAGCGGGTCATGTTTTGATCTACGACATCACATCAAATTTGAGGACGAAATTAAATATGATTAAGAATTACTTAAGGTCTACTTAATGTTTTGTTCACCTCAGAAATACGAGTATTCGAGCATCAACATTGGTTTTATCAAAGAAATACTGTACTGAAAAATTTGCACACTGAATGCAATAAAAGTACAAAACAAAATCATTTACTCCTCAGAATAATAATTTGAATAGCTGAGACAGCAATGCATTGCCTTTATGCAGCACCGATGTAGCAATCTCAGCAATAGAATACATGCAATTACAACTTCATTGTACCCACATTAAATATTTGTGAATGACTTAGTTCCTCAGGGTATACGTTGCTGTAATATTATCAGCCAGTCAATTTGTAAAAACAATTACTTTTGAAGTGCATCAAACGAAAGTGAAAATTTCAATCAGCATACATACTGCAGTTTGCGTGTGACCAGATACGCAGCACTTTTGTGAGATACTGTTTTCTAAGATTACTCGAAATACTTTTCCGAAATTTAAAAAAATTCGCATATAGTCGATTGATAATTATCTGTGTTATTGCCTAAAACTCGAAAAATAATTGCAATTACAATATTCAAAAGCAATAAAGCGGTATTTGTAATTGAATACATGAAAATGTAAAATAGCATGATGAGAAACATCATGATAAAATAAGTACCATTAACAGAGCAAATATTTTGAGATACTTGATAATATATATTTTTTTCGGGACAATTTATTATATGACGCCCAATTGATTTTTCTGTAGCCTGATCAGCAGTAAGACTTCCGTATGAGATTACATTGAAAAATACTTAACATTTTCTTTCATCTTTAATTTTATAAGCAACTGCTATCATGCTACTTAGCAAAATTGGAGTAGTACTGAATATAGTAGAAAATTCATTATTTCGACAAGAATCAGGAACGAGATCGGAGACTCGAGGTAGGAACGGTTGATGCTGTTGCCTTGCATTAACAGACTCATCCAGGGGATAATATTTCCTTTTGACTCTTAATGTACGTGACTAAAAAAAAATTGTATTCACTGCAAAAGTGTGAGATGGTGGCATCCGTGGCACAGTGGTGAAGTGCTTTGCAGAGCGATCGTTTGGTCTAGAGGTCGAGCCCCGTAGGTGACATTGGAAGTTTGCAGGATCGGCATCCGGACATAAAGCATGCATCACATTGTTCCACCTGAGGTCTCTATGTCAGCACCGTCCAAGTCACAGGATGGGAAAATAATGATTAGAAATAATGGATTATGACATCAAAAATAGAAATATTGCATCAAAGAAAGCCAATTAAGTATAGGTATACTATCACAAAATAGCATGTTCAGGTGTTCAGAGAAGTGTCATTTGTATCATTTGAACTATAAATTAGATGTCACAAAATATTACATGCACGGTCAGAGAAAATGAATATGAATTCGAAATATGATACATTGAGCTCACATTTAAACGCAAATTAGTCTCCTCTTGATCATAAACATCTCCAACTGTGATGACATGTTGCTCAAGATATTGATCGACCCCAGATAACCAATGACTGAGACGATCACTATCAAGCAAAAGTCTCTTAGTGTACGGCGTTGAAGACGTGGAAGATGTGGTGGAAGCCAATGAGGTAGAAATATCAAACGGTTTGGAGTCGCTTGATTTTGGAAGACTTGCAGCAGCCTGAAAACAACGAAAGAAATTATTAATGCATATACATCTAACAATGCGAAGATAAATCATGAGAATGCAAATGATTTTGACGGCAACGATCATGATCGCACAATCGACTTCTATTATTTCCTCATGAGTAGACACCGACATCTTAGGTGAAAATTTTCGTCATTTTAGGTTTTTTCAGGTGAATAATTTTGCAAATTTAGGTCGCCTTACTTACTTACTTACTTACTGACCGGTTTTACGTCCTTGGTTCCACCAGTTTTGAGGGTTGGACGGTATTCCATGCCGATTCCAATGTTGAGGACGGATTGCGCTCCTCCATGCACCACGATCCTGTGCAGTTCGACGATCGAGTCGCAGGTCGCGGAGGTCCTTGTCCACATTGTGAATCCATCTTTTCCTCTGGCCTCCTCGGATGTTCGGACCAGGCACTTTAAAGGTCATAATTTTCTTTGGCCATAGCCAGTTAGGCATACGCTCCAAGTGCCCGAACCATCGAAGGCGACTTGACCTCAGAACGCTTTTAAGGTTTGTGATGCCTAGGGCATGCCTTAGCTCAGCCATCGATTTCCGCTCACTTAACTTCGTGGAGCAGATCCATCGGATCATCGCATTTTCATTTCTTTCCAGTCGGCTCACATCATCAGTCTTTACAGCCCACGTTTCTGAGGCGTAAAGCAGCACACTTCGGACACAGGCTTGGTAAACATATCCTCTTCGCCGGAGGGAGATGCCACGATTGGTGAGCACTGGAAGCAACTCACGGAATGTTTTCCAAGCCGACTTGACTCTCGTGGTTGTCGCACCAAAACATCCTCCTGTTTGATCTATCATGTCGCCAAGGTAGCAGAATGATGTCACAGCTTCCAATTCGTCTTCGCCAATGTTGATGGTAAATGGCAGGTCTGGTAATGGAGTCACATTACCTTCGCATCTTTTACATTTGAAATTTTGAGCATTTCGAAGGGATGGGAGATCTGTGCAACGGTGGTGAATCCAATGGTCACAGTGCGTGCATAGGATCGAGTTTCACCCAACTCCTTTCATGCAACCTCCACATGGATACTTGGCCTTGTCCACTCGATGCTCCACGTGGTTAGGATTGCTGATCATTGTTTTTGACTTTTTAGGTGAATCAAAAATCCATTGAAATACCTAGATTCATTGAGAGCGATGGTCTTTTTTGTTAATGTTCATGAATTGTGCTTTTTTCGGTAACTAATTTGTAAACAAATGCCGCGACAATAATCTCCGTATTAGTTTAAAAGAGAATTAGAGAAAAGAAAATGACAAGTAAGTCCTAGATTTAATCGCGATTCGGAACGATTTCATTTCAAGCTATAACAACTGCACAGATGGAACATTAGCAACAAAGTAGGCCTATATACACGTATGTTTCAAATTGAGTATTGACAATTCAAATGTTCAATTTTGTATGTGTCAAACAGATCAAAATTATTCGTATTTCAAATGCAATATAAACTCTATTAATGTATATAAAAGAATAAGAAACTATGACCAGAAACATGTGGCACTACCCAGAATCACTCATCAATGTCTTCATTATTCCGATTTTAAAAGCAATTCGTTGACACGATTTTCTCAATGCTTTCCAATGTGAGTAGATGAGTTAATCAAATAGCAAGTTTTAGTCGTAATGAGAATATTTAGGTGATTTAGGTGTTTTTACAAAATATCCGTAATTTAGGGAAAAAATTTATTTTAGGTGATTCACCTATATTGTCGCTGTCTACTCATGAGAAATGACATCATAGTTCATTACATCATACCCGACGGACTGGTCGACACACATATATACAATTTGTACGCAAGAAAGCGCAGCGCTACTTTTATTAATACGAAGGTTGATGTTAATGTGGCACTAGGGTAGTACTAGGCTGATTCCAATTCAAACCATTTACGTTCGAGAGATGTGCTTGAGTTGTCAGTTCACTATTTCTTACAATTAATTTCAAACTGATTCTAACCATATACAAACACTAAATTCTAAATCATATCAAATGCAAATGCAATGTAAAAGAGGCATCCTTCATGTCAAAGTGTATGCTTACTTATCCGGTATAGAAAGTATGATCATCATCACATTTCCAAGATCAAATAATCCAGAAATGAAAACATTAAAATTGCTGAGCTGGAGTGACGGATATTCACAAGTTTTTGCCAAAGCTCATCCATCTTGGGAAGCAAACCGGCAAATAACTTAGGAAAGCTATCTGAATAAATTCCCACTCATTGGAAAGCTTGAAATTGAGAGAAAATTGCTGTTATTCTTGTTATATGAAGAGGGGAAGAGCGAAAAGATTGGGGAGTACAGATTCGAGATGAGCGACAGAGGACTTGTATCCGCAACTCTCATTCCAATCAAACTAAATTTTCAGTGTCAGCTTCATGCAGTGAGCAGCACAGAGTCCATGATTAATTCGGATAAATTTGATAGAGATAGAATAGAAACAAGTAGAGAATATTTTAATAGCCAAAAACAATTAGAACCCTATCATGTGGAAATTAAAATGCATTCTAGCATCAATGTCGAAGTCGATCTACATTTTTCAATATCACAATTTGCAGCTATACTAAATCATCTACATGTATATATATAATATGTATGAGTAGGTAGAATATACGCTGCACTTCACACCTGTAAAATACATGCACGTAACTATTGACTTTTATTTCTGATAAATGACAGGTGCACAAAAGTAGGAAGCGCTAAAATCAATCTTTTAATGATCAAGACAGGCGTCTAAATCTTTTCAAGCCTTAATGCACATATATAGATAGACATGCATGTACAATGCAATAAAAATGTTTCTTTCTGCCATTACAAGTGCTTCCTCGATGTTATTTCTTCCGATAATTCAGCCGATGATTTCACTAATATATCGAGTAGTCACCATTTTCATATGTGAGATATAGTTATATCATTGTTGGGAACAAAATAGGTAACGATGTAACGTGATGTCCAAACTTTCTAACTACAAAATTGCTTACGAAAATGATTCTTACTTAATAAATGACAGAAGAATTCAATCATATCGGAATTACTATGCTTGTATAAGTCGTAAAAAGATGCTCCGTAGTAATAAACACTTCAATTGTGTTGTTCATTTCTTGCAACAATGTAATCAATAATCACACAAACTCTCTGAAATTGGTTTTGCGGAATTATTTCAAATCTTATGAACCTTCGAAACCTACTAGCGACCGAAACCTTTGAAATGCAGGTGTGAAACTATTTGTCAAGTTAACGATTTATCCAAAATTTGAAGACAGACTTGCTGCTAAAATGTCGGCCAATGAATGAAAGAGGGTCTAACGTCATTCCACTAATTGATTACCTTCCTGAGAGACGGTGATGTACTACGAATTTAAAATGCCATGCTTTCCTGTCCACCTGCTTGTCGCTTAAACAGAACACTACACAAACGATGCTTTTCAGAAAATGCTAGATCCTGATGACAAAATTCGGCGGACAGTCTCGGAAAGGAAGTTAAATTTGTAGAAATAGTGTACTTTCAAAATAGTTTCACATTGTAGATATATATAAATTTTATAGGCAATGATCTTAAATGGGACTTTATGAGCTTTTCAGTTCATTTTCGCAATTCATTTCATAGTGCATAAGTCGTCCATCAGATTCAATCGGATTTTTGAATAATCGAAGCTAACAATCGACCGAGTATTTGCTTAGAAATATCAAACGGTTGCTGAAAAGAGCAAAAAAGGATGCGCATGTGCTACAACAATTTTATTATTTATCATGGATACATTTGCGCTTAAAAAATATCAAAAATGGTATTTTCAAGAGGCAGTGTAATTACCACTTAATTTCTCGCCATTTTCTCTATTATGCTCTCTTTAATCTCAACAATTTAACGAGAAGCTTTACCTGCGCAGCACGTTTCTCCTCAATTCTTTCGCGCACCGGGGAGGAGTTGACTTTGCTGAGTATCGGCTTCCGCTTCATTATATTTTCAAAGTCCAAGATTTTTCGACGGGCCTCCAGACCAGAGGCGGATATCTGGATTACATCCTCAGGCACTATTAGATGAGCTTCACGACACTGTTGGCTAAGCTCCATTTTGCGATCCTCCATGTGACGGTGAGATCGCTCTGATTCATCTACCAACGACTGAACCTTTTGCTGAAAGGAAGAAAACAAAAATCAGAAATACATGCATATCTATGCAACTTTCCTCAAGCCCAGGGTCTGATCAGATTTGCCTAAAGTGTTGTAGCGATTTCAGGTCAGATACTTTTCCGACTGATCTCTGATATCTCAAGCTGCAATTTCAGGTACACTTGATGATACGATTAAAACGTTGCAGTCTATCTCCATCTGTTATCGGCGAACTTTTATTCATATGGGAAGAGGCTATGAGGTAAAGATATGATTTTCAAGCAATAATGATATGTTCTTAATTTTCGAAGAGTTTGATAAACAGTATTCAAAATTTTTAAACTCTGATGCGGAGTGGATTTGAAAGCAAAGATATTCGGCAATTTCATTGATTAAAAAAAGTAGCACCAAAATCGAGGCAATCGTCTTGAGAGGGCATGTGTGACCAGGGTTGGCCGGTAAAAACCAGCAGCTTTTGTCACCATTTTTCGGCTAAAACTGGCTAAAACTATTTTTCCAGTATTACTACTTAAGTTTTTTGGGTACTAAGGGATCAGCGTCATCTTTTACTTTATTGATGAATGTTAGTAGCAATAAGTTCATTTTACTTTTTCATCATTCGATAAACATTTAAGCCTGTATTTTCACAATTCAAACCTTATAAATATCATATTTCATTCAAGAATATGTTCCAAGTATCGGTGTAAGAACATTAATTGTTATAAAGCTGTTGTGCATTCTTCTAAGCGTGCACGCATTTTGTTGCTTTACAAATTTCATTCATAGTAAGATGCAACAGACGTCCATGCTGGAAGGAAATCACTTGGCTCTATGTAAAAGATCGAAAACAGGCATTACATGTTAGAAGCTAGAAGCGCAAGAAAATGTAGAATCTGGCCTCGCATTTCTATGATTAACCTGCCTGCTGATCTAATGGAATAGATTATCTTCTAAATCTGTGGCAAATGTCCCATAACCATTGTGATTACACCAATAATATTACTATGAAATTTGTCCTACACTCTCAGAAGGACTAGACTAAAAATTTTGCCCTTCAACATTTTTCATGTCATGGCAATCTACCCTCACATATTTAGAGGATAAGGTACTGCTAAATGAATTTAATACCGAAAGCAAAATTTTTATTTCAGCTCAAAATATGGAAATTCAAGGAACTTTAAACAAACTTGAATATCACAATAATGTCACAATTGTTTGTCGCTCTCAGATTTTATTAACAAGGTCAGTTTATCAGCTTACTGGAAATGTTCTTTTGGTGAGATTATAACTGAAGCTGTTCAGACATACACTATATATTCACTTTATCACAATTGTTGCTGCGAACAATGTTATTTAATTATCATTTGTTCTTCCAAATCATGATTCTCTGCTCAAATCACAAGCATTAGTACATTTAGTATACTTCCAAAAAAAAATGGAAATGCATTCTAAGTGACTGTTGCACATTGCTTGATTTGGGAGCTGAGATTTTCCGGTGCAGACGCTCTTTGATCGAGTGTTCTCTCTGCGTTCATGAGACCTGGGTTCAAAAGACAAAATCGTATGCCGTTCGTGATAAAAACATATCATGTGGTTCTATCATAGAATGAATGTCATGTTTTTGAAGACTGTTGTCATGATGTCAGATGTTTTTTCATGTTGCAAACTGCAAAACCCGCATGCATCGTGATACTCAAACCCCAACTTGCTGTTGATCACTTCGTGAAGAAATAGGCTGAATGAAATGGCAAATTTGGAAAGCTGTCCATTTGCAAATCATGGACAAGCAAAAATGAGTCATTGACAGAGGTTCGACATGCAGCATTGCCACCGGGCCTCGAGACCCCATCCGCGCAGCAGTGAATCGATACAGGGTAGTATAAATGACGGTTTTAACTAAAGCTTATGATATACTAGGAAATTGTATTCGTGAGGAATTACTTTTGGGAACATATTCGTTGTTCCTGGAAACTATCACTACTAAGCAGTGGATTGGTGTAATTTGTTTCATGGAAAATGTTTACGAAAGGAAAGTTTCTGTTACTGGAAACTTGTTTCTAGCCTGGTCTAGGTTTTATGAATATCCACTATCCTTGACCGTGCTTAAACATATCGCATAATTGTAAGCGATTTTAATGACATTCCCGATTTTTATTTCTTCGCAAAGATTTGATTTTTAATGCACTGATCAAACTGTACATCAAATATCAAAACTGATAGAAGTACACGTTATAGAAATAATAAGCAAATTTGTTTCAGCAGCAACAATTTCTCCGGATAATATCATCTTATTATAAAAAGGTCAGTATGCAAATTACCTCGCATATGTAAGATAAATTTCGCACGCTTTCAAATATTCATGTGTTAAATAAGATTTCAATAGTATGATAAGTTATGAATGATAAAACGTCGATAATTGTGATACCCTATACGATGATCAAAGCATAGAAACTGATATAAAATGTCATGACATACACATGACCTGACTTCCAGGTACGTGAACCAATTTAGAAATGCATCGACCTATTTGTTTCTTTTGGGTCCATTGATACGAGTGACCATTTTAGCTCAACCACATCGATAACAGACTCCACGCTAATGTGTTTTAAGCTTGAACTAAGTTGTTATTATTATCATTATAAGTAAACAAAAGCACGTTATTTATGCTTTAACAAAACATCCCAACCGACATAACTCACAAATACTAGCTAGAAAATTTGGACATCATCAAATCAAAGTCACTTTCAGCTATAGGCCCATCTGCATATTTATCGATATTGTGAAAACTGAATAGTGTTAAATAAAGTCAAGGTAGTAGTTCTAGTAGAAAAAAATGCTGAATTGTATACAGTGATGTTAGCGCTAAATTTGAAATTTCTTCCTACTTGACTAGCATGTTTGAACAGGCTTTCGACCGCACTCATGAATTACTCGACTGGACTTAATTCACAGAGGTGAATGATGCCTCTTCCCTAGAGTAGGCCTAAATGATAGCCAAGCGGTGATAATCGACATCAAGCAATTGTTATGACTGAGCTCATCTGAATCAATGATGGATCATAAAGCTTGCCTTAATAACTCTGCAGTCTGAAGCACATGGCACACTCTAGCAGTAGACATTTCAATGACAGTCAAAACAGTTCCTATTGCCAAAAAATTCAATGCATTCAATCTTTCATGCATATTTAGGAAATTACTGGTGTCAGGAAACGAAGACCCGGTAATTTAGCCACGTCTTGCATTGATAATTTTGAATTCGATCTGGTTCCTGTTCACAGGCTGAACCCCAATTATATTCATATTAGGCCTACAATACTTGGCGGCTAAACCAGGCGTGGACTAGCTTTACATAAACAAAATAATGTGCTGCTGATGCATAGGCCTTCACCCAAACAAGCAACTAATGATTGGATTATTTGATAACTAAACAAAGTATGGTTGAGTCATAACCAAGAATTTTAGTGTATGATGCCTTGAACAAATTTATTCAGTTTGCCGTTATGTCATACCTCACCGACAACCACGAATCATCATAAATCTTTGACAAAACGGAATAATTCGAATTTGTGCATCTATGTCATTTGTGGTTTTCATTCGCCCAATGATTCCCTTCTGAGAAGATCTATGCTGACAGAATACCTAAATAATGTAAATAAAGCTATGCAAGGCATGCTTGTTTTAGACGGATATATTAGAAAAATATTGCAGTGTTGCAATATTACTATCGTAAAACAACGAAAAAAAGAGTAATTCAAAACAGAAAACCTGTAAACAAGACGAAGAATAATAGCAAATGTCAAAATGACGATAAAGCGTCAATATCAAGAGCATAAATGATGGAAAACAATAGGAATTCCATAGAAAAAACAAATCAGTCACGAGAAGAACGCGCCATTATTTCTAGCAACACGTTTTTCAGTCTTTTCTTTCTTAAACGCTATTCATCTCCTTCTTCGTCTAGCTCGTGCAAATCAAAAGTGAAAACATTCATCTTTCGTGGATTGAAGCTCTCTTGGTGGCGATTTCGCTCATCTTTTGAAGGACATTGCTTCGATCTTTCTGTCGATCAATTTCAGTCTCAATTTCTTAATTACGTTTCTTTTTCCGCTCTATTTCTTCGTTCTCCAGTGATTCCTTTTTCTGCTTTTCGGGTAAACGGTTCTTGAAATTCGTGTGTGCATCGAAACCATAAGAAATCATGCTTTTGGATACACTCATTACCACACAATTTTCTTCTACCTGCTAAGATACCCATTCACTAAGAGACAGGAATGAACTGATCTTTCGTATTTGTCTCGCTTTTTAGTGAGTACGTCCGATAGGTCACTTAACACTCTCAACGGAGGCATTGACACATGACACGCTAAGATAAATCAAAGCGATGTTGTAAAGATGCGGATATTTTGAAACTTTGGAAAAATTTATCCAAAATCCAATCCTAGTATCCGAAAAGGAACGACGGGCTTCCTTCAATGATGAATCAATAGTGAATAATCGCCAGTCACTGGTGAGCACGTCCATGTTCACAGATTCCCATTTCAATGACTTTGCAATGTGCAGCAGGTGGTCTTCACCGCCATTAAAAGCCAGTGTTACAGTATACGTTTTCCGTCCATCTCTTTGACCGGCGGGACATTGAAATGGTGTTTACATTTTCCGGTCGGAAATTTAAAGTATGTTTGTCACACTGATTTAGAGTTTCCGCTTTTCTCTTTTACCCCCTCCCCCGAACTAGCTAAGACTGCATGTGTGTATTTTACCCCCTCATTAATCCGTTACCCCTTTCATGAGTATAACGTAGGATATTTAGAATAAAAACGAAATTCCATTATACATTGTATTTTTTCAAGTGACATGCATTTATCATTTTTTTAATCTTATACCATTACTGCTTACATAGTAGGTGTTTCTTCCTTTTATAGCGTCAATGGTATAAACAGTAGAGCTCCATGTGGTCTCCAGCTTGTTTCCTTTTCTGTCATCTCTCCTCTTGTTTCTCATGAGCACTTTGTCGCCTACCGAGTACTCTGGTGGTGCATTTCGTCTCTGATGGTATTTCCGCATCTTCTCCTGAGAGTCCTCGATCTTCACGAGAGGATGATGCTGAAGATCAAGTTTTCTCCTCGCTTCGTTCTTGACTGTCAAATATTGAGCGAATTCCGCGGACGTCATCGTTCGAGCATCATTTGCTTGGTCCTCATGAGCGGGATCAGAAGCGAGTGTTGGCTCAGCAAACGTCATCGTGTCAAAGAAAGCCACACATTTTATATCTTTCATGACCCTAAATCACTGACATAGCACTCATGATCGAGAGAAATAGAATATGCTGATTATGTTGTGACTTTCTTTGACCTAGGGGCTATTCAGTAACGCAGATATCTGATTCTCTGTTTCCGATCAGAAAAACAGATCAGGGGGTAAAAGCAAGTCATAACACTGGTTTCAGAAATTTTGATGCGCAGTGTCGGATTATTCAATGGTAAGCATCTCTGCAGATTCGAAGCCACCGTTTTGTAGAATGTCCTCACTCGTTCATCATGGTTCAAGCTATCCAAAAGTCATGCTGCAGTTTCGTCAGTACATATCCGATCATTGTCCAGAAAAAAGTTGTCTGAATTGACCATGATCGAGCATAACTGACGTGCATTATCCTCTACATGTTTGCTTTGAAGAAAAAGGACAAAAACTTGCTCGAACAAAGATCTGACATCGTTGTACATTTGATGAATTAAAACTCATCAGCATTATTTCTCAAACACTTCGAATTGTGGCAGTACTGAATTCAAAAATTGAAGATAAACTTCCAAGAAGACGTCACAGAGGGCATAACGAATCTCAATGACTCGCAAATCGGTCAAATTATTTGGACGATCGGAGTGAGTGATAAAGAAGTAAAATTTCACGTAAACACGGGAACTGTTCTAGGAGTTAGTTAATTACCGGGAAAAGTTGAATCCATCTGATCTCCACACGCCTAATAACTCGATGTCCACTCACTTCCAACAATTCTTGTGCATCTTCATAAGGTGTACATCGGGAAGCGCAGATAAACTAGCTGTAGATATTATCACTAAATTGTTTCACAAGTCTCCTAACGCAGCTCCAACAGCGTTTGAAATATGGAGCAATGTAATTCAGTAGACTACACGATCCAATGTCTAACAAGCGAAGGAGTTTCTGGAAACCGTTGTGACAACCAACCATGACAGATAGACCATCAGACATAATGGAGTGATACCAGAGGTGTACTATACCTTGCCCAAGGTGATTAGATTACCCACGCCATTGAGGTAAGGAGTTGCCTTAAGTCTTCTTTCACAACCTCTTCTTCGATTGTGCTGCTAACCATTTTAAGATGTGAAATATGTTTCCCTGTGCACATCAAAGAAACAAATGCAGACAAGCTACTGAATATAGAAATAAGAAAACTGGGACTTCAAAAAAAAACATATCTCTTCCAACTATACAACCCCAATCAAAAGAATATTTTTCTGAGACCTTCATCAGCGCAGGTTCCGCGCACGCGCAGTTCAAACCCCCAATCCGCGCAGCGGTGGCAAATCATTTTAAATCACACATAATCACAGCAATATTTAGGATGGCCTTTACATTTTATTATAAAGGGGTTGCAGACCAAAATACAAACTTCATTAATCAGAACTCTAAAAACCGAATGTGAAGTATGATTATAATTCAAAGTGACAACGAAAACTTACATGGGCATTCTACTTTAAAATATATAAAATACCCTCTCACTAGAAAAATGAGGCTTTACACGTGATTTTAATCCCTGACCTGTCGCATGCTCTTTTGCGCAAACTATGTCACAAAGTTGCATTCAAAACTGAATTAACTCGCACAACTAAACCCCTTCTTCTTCTTCTGAGGATTTCAAAATAAATTTGATTCGTGTTGTTTAAAATGTGATTTGATTTGTGGAAGCGTTGATACCTCCCAAAGCGGATGTCATGGACATTTATCGACTCCGTACCCTTAACCAACATAGCCATCCAACCACCTAAGCATACTTTTAAACTTCTTGATAATCAGAATAAAAGATAATGAATTTATGGGGTGAAGTCGAAAATTGTACCAATTTAACCCATTTCATTTCTGTTGAGTACTTTTCATAACTTGCACTTTCTGACACTGATATAATGTAATAAATGAGTTATAACGACAAGAAGCTACATCTCTCATTCTGTCTACATTTCTATGTGCATGAAGACTTGAGACATGAATGAATTCCGAGTCGCGACAGGAAAAAAACTGCATCCCCAATCTGTAGATTCTGTAGCGGTGGCAAATGTACAATATTCCAGTTTTATGAAGAGACAAATTAGAAACATACCTTATCATCACAATTCTCTATCTGCTTGACGATATTGCGAAGAGTCTCTGCACTGTCGAATATTTCTTGTGTTACACGTAGATAGTTTCCCAACAGCAACTGTTTTTCGGCCACCTCCAAGAGAACTGAATTCCATGCTTGAGTGAGCAGATCCGAATTGTCCTGAACCAATATCAGATCTTCCTCCGTTAGATTTGGTAACTCCATAAAAGCATCCCCAGTCTCAGACAATGCTTGAATTGAGGGCATCTTTCCTGACAAGGTCTGCTCGGCATCCTGAAAAAATACCCAGAAATCATTATCAATTTTCTATTCGTTTTTTCAATTTTCAATTTTTTTCAAATTATCAATTTCTATTTTCTATTATCATTGTTATGGAGGCGCTCTCACGTGATTTTTGTACAGGATGCCCCTGGGAAATGCTCTACGCGGATGACCTGGTCATTGCTGCCGACAATCTGGCTGAGGTAGAACAGAAAGTTGCCCACTGGAAAGGTGGTCTAGAGTCGTATGGACTACGTGTCAACGTAAAGAAATCGAAGATCCTGCATAGCACGAGTTCCGAAAACCGAGTGCTGAAAGAATCGGGCAAATTTCCATGTGGTGTATGCCATCGTGGGGTTGGTAGTAATTCAATCTACTGCGCACGATGCAAGAGATGGATACATCATAAATGCTCTGGAGTTAAAGGTTCTTTGAAGACAGATCCTAGCTTTTCTTGTAAAAAGTGCCGTGGTGTTGCTGCACAAGCTCCTAAACCGACCGCTAGTAAGCTTCGTATTGGTGATGCTGATTATGAAGTTGTGCCTGCATTTTGTTACCTGGGTGATATGTTAGGACAATCAGGTGGCTGCAATGAGGCTGGACTGAGAATTCAGCTGGCATGGAAGAACTTTCGTGAGCTCATTCCCATACTTACGAACAGAGACATCCCCTTCAGCAGCCGAGGTCATGTCTACTCCATGTGTGTGAGAAGTGTTCTGTTGTATGCAACCGAGACATGGCCAATCAACATCGAGGAGCAAAACCGATTGTGCCGTAATGATAACGCAATGGTGCGGTGGATCTGCTCCAAGCGCCTATCTGATCGAGTTCCTATGGATGAGCTAAGGTCTAGGCTTGGTATTCATCGACTTAAAGATAGTGTGCGCTGGAGAAGACTACGTTGGTATGGACATGTACAACGCATGGATGAAGCCGACTGGCCTAAGAAAGTTCAGACCATCGAACTCTCAGGAAAGAATCCACGAGGCCGACCAAAGAAACGTTGGCTTGACAACATCAAAGAAGATCTTCGAAAATGGAATTTATCCTCCGTCAACCCTTCGGATCGGACGGTGTGGAGAAAAGCCAAATCGACATTTGCGGACGTCCAACCCTTGCAACACGAGGAAAAGAAGACGGAAAACCGTGGAGTGAGTGAGTGAGTATTCATTTAGTCAGGAAGGAACGATTGATGAATTTCTATAAGCCCGCATCATAGAGTTCATAAGCCACCACAGTTTCAAGTGAAAATATTAATGATCAACTGAAATGCTTCAACACTTTCGATTATCTGATTGCCAGTCGGCTAGGATGTCTTCGCTTTCAAGCATCAAATATCATAATAATATACACACCATACGAGTACAAGCAATTACAAAAGCTGAACGTCAAATCGACTTGATTGAAAAATGTAACTGACGATTCAAATGCACGCTTTGAGGAGAAATTACGACATTTAAATCTCAGCACTGTTTCAAGCTATAAAATTGATGTAAAACAAATAGCAAAAGAATGAAAACGAACTTCAAGTTATGAAAATATTTTGAGCTGCATGTCGAAAGCTATTTTTCTGTAATGCTTATCAACTTGATGTGTTAAGAAATTGAGCAAATATGCAGCATGGGTATCTAGAACCCACTATATACCATCGTATGTCCTCCCCTACGAAGAATGGATAATAGACGTAAAACGAAACAGCAAGAAAGTAAGCAAGTACTTACCATAACCGATTTGTTGTACTCTTGGGCATCCATCATAGAATTGAATTTCTTCGGCATTTCAATTCCCTTACTTATTTGTTGCATCCACAGGAGTTCAGTTTCAATTTTAGAAACGAATTCTGTTATATCAGGAATTGGAGATTCTGATTTTGATGATTGAGTTTCAGTAGCAGCAACGGCCATGGAATCCCCAGTCACTTCGGCATCAGACCTGTGCAAATATCAAGTTCTAATATTCAATGAAGTTCTAAGCAAACTGCATTTCATAATCAATGACTTGATGACTGAAATGATCAAAATGCTCTGCTTAATGTGGCTGAAATATACCTATCAAAGTGAAGCGTACACGTCACAATTTAAAATACGGAATCGAGACAGTTGTGATCAACAAGCTTAAACTAAAAATTTGAACTAAATTTGTGGCTTTCGGTTGTAATTACAGCAAAAGTGGCATTTTTGTTTGTCGATTTTGCAGATGTATTATGACTATCAGCCTATGAGTAGAATACATGCAGGCCTCTTGTTTGATTCCGTCATTGTCAACTATCAATTCTGAGGTGTGTACAGCAAACTGCTGCCACAAATTTGGGATTGCGATCGAATTAAATTTCGTAGAAGCGAAGCGAATTGAAACATACAATAAATCAATAAATACATACATGTAATTATTGGATGTAGCTACTATTGGGTGAAATGCAGCAATACAAATTCTATTGACGATCTATGAAATCTATTGGTACTAATTGTCTCAATTTCACATTCAAAATAATAAACGCAGAGTATTCACAACTGAAAATCATAAAACTATTCAATTAACACTAAACTACAAAATACATGATTACAGCATCGTTTTTATTGTAAGAGACGTGTCTCTTATTGTTTCTACAGCTACAGCGAAGTTGATGAGTTTTTCATTCAAGGGTGTCTCATGCTCTTTGTTTTGTTGATTACACTGCATGCATGTGCGGGTAGATCACAACTGTCTAGCAAAGTTCAAGTAATTCGTGAAATAGAGACAAACTGACTCTTCAGTGCTGTATAGTGGAGATCTATATGTTGTACACTATAACGTCTGCAAGTCTGCGCTTTACCCACACATGTAGTCTGTAGGCCAGTTTCAATATGCGTCATTAAACCTGTCTCAATTTTTTTACTTTTACTCCACATGAGAGCATGTTTAATTCAAAGACAACGTTTATTCGAAGAAATACGGTATTGATCTAGATTTTGTGGGAAATACGTATCATACGACATAAGTCAACTGTCCTGTATATTTTTTAGCGAAAACAAGAAAAACAATTTTGGAAATATGAATAACTTCATTAAGAAAGAGCGAGCGAAGCACAAAACTCAATTCTCATGTAAATATTTGACTTAATAGATCTAATCACACAAAATCTACGAGCTCATTGAGCTTAATGATGTCTCCCAATGCTTAATCAAGTTCCAAACAATAGCTAATCAAATCTTTCACAACTCTAGTAGGTTCAATTCGATTCAGTGCATCACGAAATCTTCTCAACTTTATTCTTCGGACCACACAGTGGATATAGTGTATTTGACTCATTGTGAGACGAATTCGAGAGTGCACCATCACCTCCATTGATAAAAAAGTGATTATTTTTTACAAAATCATGCATTGTGCAAATTAATCGTAAAATAATAATCAAATATCCACACGTTTTTGCAGAATATAAGCATGAAATTATCTCGCTTACTTTAAGGACTTTAAAGTATTCCATTTTATATCACATTGTACCTCTATGAAATCTTTTCAGATGACTTAATTTGTTCGGTACATCAATTGCACAAATATCATGAAAAAGATAGGTTTATCTGGAGCCCTTTAGCTGTGGGAAAATCCTATGTGCGTGTCACATGCAGATGCGGGAGCTTCCCGCAGCAGTCACACAGCAGTCGTGCTTGTTTGAAGAGGAACCTCGCTAAAGTCAATCACAACGTCTTAAACGGACGCGGAGGGGTACCAGTCAAATTTTATGTATGAGCAAGCATAGCACAAAAGACAGCCACACCATAACACAGCAATATCAAGTCGCACAGTGACAGGCACTGTCGACTCGGGAACCTGCATCCGCAAAGAAGGGGCTAATTATTACTTTGGAGAGATTGAATAGTTGGTCTAATGGGCACATTTATAATATGTGGTTGACCAGGTGATGGGGATCATCTTCTGAAAGAGTGAGAAAATAAAGTAATCAAGAGTCCCCTTTTCAAATTATAGGCCGATGTAATGAAGTAGAAGTTTGACCGAAAGGCCTTCGGCGTCCAGCGCTTTCAACGGACTGATTAGCACCTTCATTAGCAAGCTGACCAATACACGAGATACAACAATAACATAATCTAGCAATCAATAGGAAACATGAATTACCTTTCTACAATCGAACTTCACAGTTCAACAGCCAATCATACATGCAACACAGTTCTAGATATCATGGAAAATGATGCATCTGAGATATTTGAACATTGACCGTTGAAGGCGTTGGACGCCGAAGACATGTCTGTCAAACTTTTAACTTTTACTTCATTACATCGGCCTGTAATTTGAAAAAAGGAATCTTGATTGATACATTTAAAGTATTTTCTTACCTTTACTAATATTGATAATTCGATTGACAAAGATAGTTTATTAAGTCAGCTATCAAAAGAACTGATAAACATGTCAGATAAATGCTTGCCGTCAAATCATTTTGATTTTCACAACTTGCATTGATTAAAATTGTGCTTGATCATTTCTGAACAACGTAAGTAGTGCACGGTACTAGGTTCTCCCTGCATTGTATTCAAATTTTTGGTATCGAGCTGTTTTAATTATAATGATGATCAACGTACATCTGCTTTTAGCGGAACGATTCAGAGGACCGCGTGAAATTTTAGATGAGACGTTGAAATTCTACTTTCAATAAACAGCAAGTTATCAAAATTGATGTTGATAAAGTGGTCATCTGTTTGCTTGCTTTGGATCCTCAAATTATTATATCCTTGTCCGCACTCAAACAGTCGAGGGTACTCACAACTAAGAGTACTCTTACGCGACTTCCTTATTCCAGAGTTTTCTATTAGCCTAAGTCAAATGAAAAGATGAATTTGGCTGGATGTTCATTTGAGACGTCATGAAAGCACGGTTTTATCGAGTATAAAACGTGTTCTAGACAACTACGCATGCCAAATTTAGTGTATTTAGTTCAGCTCCGAAGTTTTAAGGAATTCTCAACGTTTCACAGATAAGGTGTTTGCAGCCGAGGACAACAATGAAGCAAGTGAAATTAAAAAAATCCAAACAGTTGTCTCAAAATGTACATTTGAATTTCATTTATTCACTTACTTCGTGCGTAAACACAAAAATCACAAGCGTGTCTAAAGTCTTAAACACCTACTAGGTAAATAAACTTCATTTACATAGAATGAGATGAAATTCGGAAGACTAGAGGATGAGTTTCATAATTTTGATTTCTGAAACTCCGAAGTAATCAAAAACAGAATTGCCGAATTTTCGCGTGAATATTATTGAGTGACTGAAATATATGTACTATTAGAATTTTGCAATGATTCTTCACTGAATTGCATCTTTTCCAGTCATCAATTATTATAATGATAGTTTCAGCGTTTTACGATTAGTGATTTTGAAACCTTATACCTCTCTCATTAATGAAGATGTAATCAATGAAGTGAAATGAAATAATGATATCAATGCAACATCGCTTGAGTGATGGCGACTCCAAGTATCGATTAGGCTCATCAGTTCGACACCAACTTTCAATTTCTAGATTAAGTGATTGTGAAAGAAATATATTCGTATCAGCAGAAATAACGTTGTTTTCGATGCTTCAATGTTGATAGCAGAAGTTGGGAAATTTAAATAAAACAATGCAGGCCATGAATAAATATATCGCATTTCCTCTAATATGTATATTTGCAATCTCTAATTCAAGTTCGGCGTTTATTAGAGGGTAGCGTTAATTAAGATTGAACTGTTGGAGGGACCCCATTAAACTGATGGTAGACCTTGAACAAAAACATTTTTCTCAGAGCAGCGCTTTCGGATGGTCAAAGACCACCATAATAATGCCTCGTGGAATGACATTAATCGCGAGGCATTACACGAGGGATGACCATGGCGGTCGGTGACCATCCGAAAGCGCTCGTCTGAAAAAAGCGTTTTTTCCGTCTTTTGTTTTTCCAACAATAAAAAATTGAAGGACTCTCACTTATCAAAAGAAGTTTATTAAATCGTACAACTTTCCACTAATGAGATTTCTCCAAAATGAATAACCTCAATAATAGCAGGTATATGGCATTTACGGAAAAACATCAATAAGAGCTGAAACCCCATCTTGTATGCCTCTTACTGCATCACCGATTTATTAATTGCCGACAAAGCATGGTGTGTTCGACGCTGATTGAACAAATCGTGGCACTAATTTCTTGAAATTGCCCGTACTTGTACTTGCGGCTTCCTTCCCATGGTCACTTGAAGGTGAGGCTCATACTAAACTTGATCATAATCACTCGGTGAGGGTGCTCGTCGGTGAAGTATAGGAACAATCAGAGACAGGAGCCACCATTAACAGCAAGCAATTTGTAATCGATGTTGTTTTTCGTAAAGGTGTTGTGTCATCTCTTAAACAACAAGAATCGTCCCCATGCATAATATGATACACCAATACACGTAGCGGGTAGCGTCTAATGGGGGGGGGGTCGTTTATTAGAGGAAATACGATATTTACGATTGTGCTCCACGTTATATTTTCAGTAAACCCATAAGACCTGCAATCTCAATCTACATGTACAAGCACCGATAGCATGCATTGCATGAGCTGAAATAAGCTGAGCATACTTCGCCTTTTAATTTCGAGGAGCAGCACGTGTCATTGATTAGGATGCAAGCTCGTGAAATTTCTCCCACGCACATCACACCCTCAAAGTCACTACTAAGTGGTTTCCACCTACAGTACTCAATGTGCCAATAAATTAAGTCACGCATTACGTGCCGATCAGCAGCAAGTTCTCCCTCCCTGAAGATGATGCGCTGTGCGCACTGAAGGCGCTTAGACAATTGGTGTCTACTTTTCATTCCGTGACATCATCGGTGATGGGGTCATCCTCCATTCTACATACACGAACCCGCTGAATTTCCACCGAAATGATTCAACACAGTTAATTTACTCGCATTTATGACTATATGGCAAGCATAAATTTTTGATCTCATTTCGATTCTTGTTTTCTTTGACAGCCCATTTAACAAATGTGTCATTACTAAGGTTTTTCTAAATTTTCTTTACTCACCTTTGAAGCTCTGAGCTCTCAGTTTCCCCGGTACTGCTATCCACACCCGAGACGCCGTTCACTTTGATCTTCTCTTGATTCTCCTGATCAGCGTCAATTGATTTTAATCCAATGTTTATAGCAGCCGATATCTTGTCGCAGCGCTTCTTCAAGCTACCAAGTTCTTTTTCCACAAACTCAACCTCTAAATCAGCGCACGACGCAATCAGAAGTCGAGAGGAAGTTTGAAGGGATAGAAATCGATTCTGAAATTGTAAATGCAATTAGAAATACTAAATTCTCGTGTCTGACTTTAGTGATATGTGTGCTCTATGAAAAGACTCTAGTGCGCACAAATTTACCGCAGTTTTAAGGACAGCAAAACTATATTTCGCCTGTCGGAGAGTAGATGCAACTAGAACAAGGCTTTGTCCCATGACTGTTGACACCATGGCAACTAAGTTGACGATCCGGTGTACTAGACTCACTCACTCACTCCACGATTTATCGTCCATATCCCCCGTTTTTCGAGTGTTGAACGTCAGCAAACGACGATCCAGTCTTATAGCGGATTGACTCCACGCGTTCCGATCTTGAACGTCGATACGTCCAAGGCTTAACGCCCTGAAGTCGGTTCGCACGTTGTCGCACCACCTCTTCTTCGGTCGTCCCATTGGCTTGTGTCCTTCTACCTCCAGATTCATCGCCTTCTTTGGCCAGGAGTCCTCTTGCATTCTATGCACATGACCCAGCGGAGTCTTTCCCACAATTAACAAGTACGGTTAATGTGAAAATGAAGTAACAAACTCCATCATTTCAAATTGTTATTCGTTTTAAAAATTAAAAGCCTCAAAATCTACTGCATTACACTTACTTGAACTTCAGGGAACAACTTTTTAACAGATTCTTCGGAAAATTGAAGAGAGTTGAGATCGTTTGCAGCTTCTAGTTCATCCACACGTTTTTTACAAGCTTCTAATTGATCGACAAAATCCTGCCAACGTTGAGCAGTGTCCATCCATTTACTGTAACAGGGAAAAAAAGGAAAATCAAAATTCTTTACATCGTACATTTTTTGCTTTCATTTCAAGATGAAATATGTAGAATATTCATCTGCATGGCAATGAGCTCATTGTGTTTATTCAAATTCGTATTTTCTTCTCTTTTGTCAAATTTTAACTTGACTTTGTGTTTAAAATTGAGGATTGATTGCCAATCCAAACAGTTTATTCCTAAAGCCCAACTGTCACGCAACACATTTATTGTGTTACACACCACAACACACTTAGAAAAAATTGTATCAATGCATTTTGTAGTGAATACATCAAGCGATAGCCACTTAGAGGAAAACCCACGTGGCAGAAACTTCAACAATACTGTCGCGGTTACCGATCATGAAAGTAAAGTATATGTGGCAGGTACAATTGCGAATCATTGCGCGCAATTGCATCAATCTGAATATTGCATAATACGAATTTCTTCGAATTTTAAGTAAAACATGCTAACAACAAACATCAGATCGTCAACCCAATCATTATTCTATATTTTGATAATTACTGTTAATATCAGCAAAAACAAAATTTCTGCAGACTTATATGTATATCCACTTCCAAGAGAGTATTGTTAAAATGTGAAATTCCCCGTTCAAAACTCAATTTTCAATTCACAAATGCTATCATCGATGACTCATATGAGTTATGATTTTATAATCTGATTGAGAAGGGGCTGCTCGGCGAAATATATTTTATAAAAGCAAAAGCAAATTATCTGTGTATCGAAAAATAAATTTTAATTTATTTTCTTTAACAAAGATGTCATCTAAATATTTCTTTACAAGTTCCGCTCATGTTAGAAATTAATAAAATTGCATTCTATTTAATTATAAGAAGTACCAGGTATGTTATATAGAGTGGAAGCTTTCCCAAGTCAGATAGAAGACTTCTTTTGTTCTACCGCGAGATCTTTCGGTATCAGGTATGTTATAAATATCATATTCAAATCAGGAAGAATTGTGTATGACATCAGAAAGTAATTTCTTACTAAGTTTCGCCGCAATAGAAATATGTTGTCAATGCTACAGACTCTGAAGGTCACAAGGAGTGTCATGTTTCAAGTATCAGCGCTATTAAGACAAATTAAAACCAAAGTCGTCTCTTTCAAAGTAAACGATCGTCAAATGCTTCCCTATGAACTTAATGCAGATATAATGACATAAGGCATGTGTAATTGATTTTGCCATTTGACATCGGTCGCATCTCGCATGTGAGAGACTGCAGCTCAGACGGCCAGAGCAACAGGTCTAGATAACTTGAGATCGAAATTAGAGTCTTACCAGCCGCACATCTTTTGCATATCAACTTGATCCATCGTCTGTCTCATTCCATTCGTTGTTAATTGCATTCAGATGCTTTGGAGGACACCGAACCCCGCTACTGGTCTTAATACAACAATCTGGTCTTAATATGGGCAGTGACAATTGTGACGAAATATTTATTCATGGAATATAATAAGGAATTTGATAGCTAATCTTTGACTGAAACGGTTCATGTTAATCAATTGTAACATACTAAACAAGTTCTTAAGGTAAGAGCATACACACTAATTCGATTATTGAATAATGCAGAATGATTATTGAGCATATCGCTGCCTTATTCACACATCTCTGAAGCATGAAAAACTTCATAAGCAGGGACCCAATAAAGATTCGATAATATCTGGGTATGTATCAGCTACGTCGTTGACGAGCCAGTTCTGCTTAGCATTGCTCAGTCAATGAAAACATTATCCTGCCTTGAAATAACTTGACTGATGAAGCCTGAAGAGAAGAGTTATTTCATTATTCACTATTATTCAGAATCAAAAAATGTCAATATTCTCTCCAATAACCATTTCATTTCGCATCTCAGCGGTACCTGACACGGTAAACCGGAGAATTATTTCTGAGAAAATATGAAGGAGAGTGTGATAAAACCATCGGCCAGATAGTCTGTCTGACGCATTAATAAGATCCTCAATTCATATTACAATAGCATCGTCGTACTACATCAAAGTGTCAGGAAGAGAGTCAGAATTAACAGCACATAATCCCTATGACATGATAATAAACAATCGACTATCTGGCACATAACATTCAACATCCGTGATTTATTGAATAGTGAAGCTATTAACCAAAGGATGTGAAACTAGAAGCTTGCGATCGAAATCCCAATTATTCAGTAAAGTACTTATAGTTCAATACAATTATTGTGATTCCAACCTCAAAATTTGAAGAATTTAGACGGTGTATATACTTCATAATGAAAGATTTCCACTCTTATTCGGGTGAGCAGATGTACAGTTACGCTTGTAATATACAGCAAATTTCAATTCAAGAGATAATAAATGTTCACACGTTTGATAAAAAAGAGGATTTAAAAAGGATATGTTTTACTTTTTTTATAAATGTATTAATTCGATGTTTCTGATAATTTAAAACCATTTAAGAAATTATAGATTTTTTGCTTTTCTGTCATGGAGGTAAGGAAACAGGAGATGCACGGGGAAAATGAAATCGATTGGAAATCTTCATTGAAACTGAAGAAGGAACAACAATATTGTTTGGCAGAGATTGAGAATTTATACAAAGTTGTAGATGTTCAGTTAATCTTATTACAAGATTCAGCATCAAAATTTGTAGTTTGAGTATAGAGCTTGAAGTAGATGAAATGATCGAATATCACAAGTGATGAAAATCATCAAAGTCACAACTTGAAACAGTCTGAATAAATGAGAATTTCACTTGATCACTAACATACAATTCAATTCCTTTGCAGATGATACTATCAGTCGACAAAAATCATCAGTCAAGCTTAAGATCCTTGTTGAGATTACGATCTACGGTTTGATTTCCTATCACTCATTTTCATGCTCTCCCACCGAAAACTCACCTGTATAATATTGTTGACTCTTGCAAACTTCAATACTGCAAGGTTCTCAAAGGCTTCAATACTTCATTGTATATTTGAAAATTTTTATACGTTTCAAATTCTGACCTTATTCATGAAGGCAGAATATCTCGCGGTATTGAATTTTTATGAGAGACATGATGGAGTAAAGCATGTATCCAATATACTGTGAGAAAATGCACTCTACGCTTTTCACATCCTTCTTTTTAGTAATACGCTTATTTCTACATGAGTCTCAATTGTCAAATAAGGAATCTTGGCCCAGCTTTGGCTATACTTCGATATAAATATAATTGATAATTCACAATTTTAATTTTTATACGGAAGCAATCTTAAAACGTCTCCTTGTATCTCAAGATCATCACGTCTTTCTTGTTGAAGATTTTTGAAATTACGAAATTACCTTTTTTCTACTTGTCAAAGTGCCACGAGAATCATAACAAAGAATAACATAGAAATCAAAACCGCAGTGATCGCATCAATTATGATCACAGTGATCGCAGTGATTTCATTTTCAGTGTGACCTTGTACATACAAATATCAGTCACCAACTTCATGTAAAATGATCTAAATATTTAGATGATAGATTTGATTCCATTCTTCTCTTCACTGCGCATTTCTGCTATCATACTAGTTCGTTGGATAATAAACTGTTACTTCTTCATAGTACCAGTCAAGTGTCATAAGACCAACAATACACGAGTTTCTTTGACGGTTTGATGAGAATAGCAAATAGATCAGCTTGATTTGGTAATTTCAAGTACACTTTTCATCTTTGAATGACCATCTCAATGTTTGAAAGCAGAAGTCACCACTGAAATCCGTACAAATGTCTGGATATCCATCTGAAATCCTGTGAGCAACGAGATGGTTGGATGTCATGATTACTTCATAGGACTCGATAGCTTCTTTCCGAACAGCTGACACTAATTCCGAGAAACGAAGAGGATAAGAAAGTCAACGACCACGCCGTGAACAACGGAATTGCAATGCTTTAACTTATGGCTCTCTCTGCTCTCACTGTCATGTGACAATAGGATTTCCATTGATGATGTACTGTCTGCTTCTATTAATAGTAAAAGGAAACCCTTCAATCATTGATAACACAGTAGCTGTAAATTGATGGTTTTGTATCGTTAAATTTCATATGTCGTGGCGCAGACATTCGACAAAGGAGCATTAAGCAACATAAATGATCAATTTGACTCAATACGGCAGCGCAACAACGGATGTTAAGTAAATGAAGAGCTTCCTAATGAGATGTTCAGACGGCAATACTTGGATGTTGAAAGAGCAGCCAAAAATTCTGTAGCTGAACGCATCGTCATGCAAGCTAGGTCAATGAACATAAATTTTTTCAATGCATATAAAATTATGTCATAGTTCTGTATCATGAATTACGCAGATCTACTGAAAATTAAAGACTTATTCAAGATATTTCCAATACTCAAAAGTCCATCGTCAGTGTTAATAAATAAATTACCTCAACAAAATACAATCTCTTTAAACGAACTACTATATATAAATGATTCCCCAATCATTGAATTTCCATGATCGCATCATTAGTATTCGGATAGTAAGTAACACTGCTTGGACGGGTATCTTATATATAAAATGCAAAACGCCGACAAACTCCTCCTAAACCATGAAACTTTACGCCAATATGATACTACCATTTAATAGAACAAAAAATTTGTAGTTAAAACCGCCCGGTCTCATTTCCCTAAGTATCATAATTACAGAGAAAAGTAGACTTTTGTGTAAATTTTTACCGAAAAAATATTAATTACACAAGTAACTACATTAAATTTACAAATGAACTCCTCATTTGCTTTAAAAAATTGCCTCGCTAGACATGCGTCTCATTGATTCTAATGTTTCACGACGGATTCAGCAACAGCCAATGAGAACGCGATCTAAATGGTAAGACAGCCAATCAGTGTAGGCGAATGAGTTGGTAAACTTGGTATGCAACAATGTGCATACATACAATGTGCACTGTCTTAATTTAACATACTTATGCACATAAATCCTGGACGAAGTCCGGGGGCCTTACTAGTTTAAAAAAATGTAGCGAATATTTCCGCCCCTTAAGCTACTTCTTTGATTTTAATTGCCATGCCATCATTCCACTATAAACTATGAAACAGCCGAATGACTAGAAGGAAAGAAATTATAATCAATTAGAACTGTATAAATCAAGCCAATTTCTTGGCTAAGTGACTAAAAGCATGAACTAGCAATAATGTTTACGGCCACTTGCGAGGAAGGAGCTGGAGCTCGACAACAATATGATTTTCATTGATGATGATAAGTATCTTCACCAATGATCGAATATCGTACCATGTAAAATATGGCCAGAGAGTACCTAAATAGCAAAAACATTAATTTTGGCAAATTTTCAAAAAGCAGAAAAGTGCTCGCCTCAATCCAACTCAGCAGCACATTAATGTACACATATATCTGGATCATGTGTACAGTTTCAGCGGACAACTTTAAGCCTCAGAGGACCGGACTGCTGTTGGATAACTATTTCAATTTACAGTAAGAATTTGCTGTATAAAATTATCGAGTCTCACAAATATTGCCACTTCTGTATGAAACATAATTCACCACTTGCCCGATGTTCAAAATTGAGAATATGACCCCTCTCGCCATCTTACATTAATTGCTGGTGAATCTATCGACTTCGAGACATGAAATGTGAAAGTTTAGATCGTATGTTGAGTTCCAGACTAGTGCTGAAGCTATAAGAGCAAGATCATCTTATGGAGTTCAAGTAAATGGCAGAACTTTCAGATCGAGACACCGGTCGGATATCGCTTTTAGATTCAATGAAATCACGAAAAAATCGTATTAGAGCAGAAGGGAAATATTAGGAGATTATAATGCCATAGGAAATCTACAACCAACTCATGTGAATCCTTTCCGACTTTCTTCAACAATGAAACATTATTCAAATTCTTTTCAATTTCTTCAAATGAACATTATTTACAATTTTTCATTTTTATCCTAATAAAATGTTGTATATACGAGTACCTCTATGTTTTCTGTAAAAACCTAATCTCTGACCTGGCAAACATCAACCGTAACTCTTGAGTAGGCAGATGACCTATTGAAATATTGTGCAACTAATTGCAACTAACAAAATAATTGTGATAATATGACATGTTTTGTTCACATAATTAATAAATAAGATAAGAAAGAAATGTAGTAAAATTGCGTCTGCTTGACGATAAGATGCCATCTTTGGCGTGACGCACTTAGTTAATTCCGTGACTTAAACCTCGCCGTCAATTTGATATTTATTTTGTTAAGGTCTGTACAATCTTCTAATGATGAATATATAACAGCTATATGCCAGTTGGGACATGGTGGTTCAATCAAAGATAATCTTGACCTAGTGATATCACAATTCAGATCTCAAAGCTGCAATATCCTATGGTTTCTGTCCTAATGGCCCTCAACCACACAAAATAATATTGCGGTCCATGTATCTGAACTGCAGTAGTACTTAGTACTTGAGTACGAAGTCCGAAGTAAAAGCCACTTGGCTACCCTTCGAATGATGAAGTTGAAGACTGCAATTCTATAAGCCTTTGTGAACTAGAAATATCAGTTAATTATAATGAAAGGTCGGCTACTTCCTAATCATATCGGAATCAGCACTTCAGGTAGGTCGGAAATTACATTTTCATTGTGAGAAAATGCACTAGTTCCCCAGAAGCGGACGTCTGTGATAGCTAAAACTGACAAATTAAGAATTGAAAAAAAACAATCATCTGACTATGCTTCTTGAAACCAAGAAGGTTAAAGGAAGTGAGTGAGTGAGATGGAAATGCTTCCATTAGCAAATAGCTGTCCAGGAATGCAGAGAGCAATAAGAAGCTCTGTTTGTTACAATTAAACAAAATCCTTTGAAAATGGCACTCTTCTCCATTAATGTCTTTTTATAAACATCGCCTGTGAAATATGACCCGGTTCAACGTAGACAAGCCTCATCGGTCATCAACGGCGTTTACCAGAACAATATGCAGGCTACGTAAACAACCATAATCGAGTGATATTGTCATTGTTAAACTAAATGTGTCTACCCAAAGAATTACACAGGTCATCTCTTCTTCTGTTTGACTAGAAACGAAGCATTGGAGTATGTAACGATAAAGACATGGCACAATCTGCTGACATAATATCATGGCAATCGAACAATGAGCAGCCGGTTCAACATTGAACAGTTTCAGCGACTGTTATCAACCGAATCACACAACAAAGAGACACAGACGTTGGCAAGCTCTACACAGAAGGTAATGAACGCCATTTCGTGCGCCTGCTATCTTTTTTAATAATGATCGGAAGGAGCAACATCATCGAGAGAATTTTTGGGCAATGATCTGCATTCTTCGAATCTGAAGGAATCATGGCGATCTGAGCATTTTGAAGAAATACATAGCAATCTGCAAGCGACGCACGACTATTTTTCCTATCTGTAGGGCATTAAAAATTTCTATTTGCCCACTTAGAAAGTTCCTGCATGTGCCATCGTTTTGAATCAAATTGCACTTCTAGCAAAGTAACAAGCTTAAACAATCTACTTGTGTGTGTCTACCATTGATTCTGAATTTGCCTTTGATTAACTAGATGTGCCGCCTTTGTTCTGGCAAGTGCCGTTGATGATCAATAAAGCATGCATTTTATCACCTAAGAATGCAATATCTATGTTCCAAAAATTGATTCATCAATCATCGTCTCATTTAGTAAACCGCGCAATATTCTCAAAGCAAGTTGATATGACTTGAGTGAAGACACATGTCTTCAACCCGCATTCATGTCATCTATAACACACGCTCGCTTAACGAGAACCTCAAAGAAAATGATAAATGTTACTTGCCAGTCATATCAAAGACCATTAGAAAAAGCAAACATCAACAAGAGACTCATCGATCACATCTCAACTGAAGTCCTCAGACAAAGTGAAAGAGAAATCAAATAGACTTTGAGAATTCAAATGACGATCGACAAGACATGGTAATCAAGAGAAAATATAATAGATTGACCATACGTGCTCTGAGAATGACATAAAATGCAGAGTTGCCTATTCGATTTGCCAAAACCAGCCAAGGAATATTGCATACAGTGAAAATGGTTCGAATCTTCGGAATCTTTACACGCACATGTATATCAGAAGCAAGACCAGAGATATGAACGATCGAGAAAAATTACTCCACTAAAACAGCACGACTTGGCGGTGAACCTTTTCAGGAAGACATGAACTAGATCAACAAATAATTGGGACGATAGAAGTAAAAGTGAACTACGTCATTGTCGAACTAATGGTTGAGAATCGGTCATTGCGGAATCAAATAAAAATTAACATTTTAATGAATTACAAAGTTACAAGTGCGCATGAGATTAAAAATCACATGCTTGAAAATGTTGCAAGTAAATTTTGAGAAAAATAAGACTGAAGCACATTTTTTATCAATGCCAACACAAATTTTGAAAAGATAGAATTAAAACATGTTTCGGCAATTACCGAGTGCTTTCAAAGAAGCCAGAAGATGATCGAAGAGATCCATTCTTAAATATGTTTATCTTTAGAAAAATTGATTTTCATGACGGCATATTTCGTGACTACACCTGACTACGCCTCGTGACATTAGCATAAAACAGAATTATGTACAAATAACAAAAGCGGCAACATGAGTAGAATCTTAAAGCAAAAAAAGATTGACATTAATTTCATTCCAACTCAGGAGCACAGTGCTATGTAGATACGTGAAGAATAATGAAGGCGCATCATACTGTAATTAACTTCACGAGTTTCAACGAACACTGTGAGAACTTATCAGAGTTAGACGGGAGATGAGCTGAGTTATCATTATTCCAGTTTCGATTGAGGACTTACTGTATGAAAGCATTTCGTCTCACAGAACTCATGACATAGATTCGCAGACACGGTTGTCCTTGTCACCGTCGGTTGATATTCCAGTTAGAAAAAGTCACACCAGGATCTCGTCTGTAATCCCCTATTGACACTGACATTTCGAAAAACAATGCAGCTGCGACTATCACACAAAATGGGATGAATAAAGGAGTATAGAAGATCGACGAGAAGAAAATTGATGCACTACGATAGCATATACGTCGACGCAACATCAACGTAACATGATGGAACGTCTGATACTGACTGAGGCCACGCGGGAATGACGCGGAATTCATACGCCGTCTACACTTGCTGCAGGCTCCTGCACAACAGCTGGGATGTCGCCGCGTCGACGATGGGAAGACAAGAATTGCCGGTCTACGAGAGTCGTCAATCTACAAATTGACCATCACATCAGCTATGACCTTATAATCCAACAATGAAAAGAACAAAGACACGAACGTAGCCTTCTACCCTCAATGGATAAGAGATTGAAAAAGGGGAAAGGAAGGCCTCAGTGTGATCACAACGGATGTGCGGCTGCCACGCGTGCGCCTCGATATTAATTCGTCCATTTGCTCCTCCACCCATCCGCGCACAGTTCGACGAGGCGAGAGTCGAGACTCTTCCCAGCGTGCGAGCTATGTCGCAACCACGTGCGTTGATTTTGGGAAACAAATCAAGGCTTTAATAACCGATTGAAGAAAGTGTACTTACTATTACTGCAATGCGAAGTTTATCAATTTGAAGAATGCTCATCTCTCTCCTAACTTCTAATAACGTTTCGAAATTTGATTACGAGGTAATTCAGCAATACTGGTTCGTGATAATTAATAAATAGGTCTTTGTAGGGTTATAAATAAGTTGGAGGAAATACATCCATTTCAGTAAAAAGAAATGCCACTATCATTTAAATCTAGTATATTATCATATATTAAAATCTAGTTATAATTATTTGATATTGAAAGTTTTAAAAGAGCCAACTAAAAAATCTGCTCGACCCCATTAACTGAATTCTTTCAGCACAATAGCTGTGATGTTATAACATCGAAACGGCAGAGTATTTATCACTTTTGGTGTTTTACCACTTGGATTTAGTGAATAAGGCCTTATGATTTATTACGGTTAATGTAACAATAACATTAGATAATGCAGCTAGAGAATCCAACATCCCACAAACTGATAAACAGACCGGACAACCAGCGATTTTTTCCCAGTTTAGTCATTAGTGAGTTTGAACCTTGGTGCTTGGCAAGGACTGGTAAGCATAATGACCATAAAACAATTGAACAATTACCGTCTAAAACATATGAGTAGACATAATGCTAAAAAAAGTATCCTCCAAATGAAAGAATGTACAGTTAAGAAGCATAAGTTGGAGCGTAGCCACCCAACGTTATAGAACTACAAAATTTCATTTATTGGCGAATTGTCATTATATTTGCGATGAATCTGAAGCAAATCAACAATTTGTTCTTTTCATGACAATGTGCAAAAAATTGCCGAAGATGGACTGTTGATAAATGATTCAATAATGTACAGGGTGACAAAAGTCTTAATCGGTCTTCAAATCAAGATTTCTCAGCAAGTATTAACACTACAAACTTCATTTTTCGTTTATTTTGTAGAGAAAGAACCAAAATTTTAGTAACAGTTCGAAATTGTGAAAATATTAAGTTAAAGATCCGACCAAGCTGACTCATTTAATGAATTAATCGGATGTCATGTAAACGTTTTTCGCTTGAATTTTTTTCTAATTGACTACATCCAAAAATATACTTCATCATGAAATTTGATTGATTGAGTGTCTTACAAAATATGAACAAGACTTAATGCATTAACGTCAATTGAATTGATAGCGGAAGGTAAATAAGAAAAATAATGAAGAAAGTTAATAAAGAAGAAAGGTAAGGCAACCATTTCCATTAATGTGTGATTGGCACTTTTGCAATGACAGTTATCAAACTTCTACATTAGCGCATTAGTTATGTATGACGTCACAATGTCGCTGAATTGAAACATTTGCCTAGATATCTGTGAAAGAAGGATGTCAAAAATCGTTTAGCACTAGTATAGTTGATATTCACTTGTTACTCATAGAAACCATAGTGATGTTATCTGTAGAAGATCGAATCAGCGTAGTGTTGCTAATGGCTAAATATGAATCCATAACTGCTGCCAGACGGCAGTGGAATCAAAGACACCTTCTGAAAGCACATTCCGACTTGTGTTTAAAAATTTTACCGAGACGGGTACTGTCCAAGATACTGATCGAAGTGATCGCCCATCCCTTGCTGAGGGTGATGTCTTTCGTGTCAAGGAAGAGTTTGAAAATAATCCAAAATCACCGGTGCGGGATGCAGCCAATAAGCTTGATGCGCCACGTGAGACTGTTCGACGTACTTTGAAACGAACAATTGACATGAAGTCATTTCATATTTCACGTGTGCATGAACTGTTACCGGACGACTATAAACCAAGGCTTCAGTTTTGCAAAGAAATTAACCGGCTATGTGATGATCCCTGCTTCATCCATAAACTCTGTCTTTCTGACGAGGTCATCTTTCATTTGAATGGTAAAATTAACAGTCACAACTGTGTGATTTGGGACTATAAAAATCCACATTTATGTGACGAGATTCCTCTGAAGTCGAAAGGACTGGTGGTCTGGGCGGTCATGTTTTGCGACCAGATCATCGGACCCTACTTCTTTGAATAAACAGTGACCAGGAATCTTATCTTGAAATGTTGAAGGATTTTTTTATTCCGGATTGCGACGATTTTCGACGACGTTTTTTCAACAAGATGGCGCACCGCCTCATTGGGGTCTGAAAGATGGGTCTCTAATCGATGGATTGGCCGAAACGGTCCCATCCACTGGCCAGCACGGAACCAAAACGACTTATTACTTACAGTTTATGGCTTATAGAGGATCGTGACGCGATTTGCTAACGACAACTTATGGATTCGATTTATGGCTTATTCTGTGTGCCTCTAGCCTTATACGTAATGTATATTTCAAAGTCTCGTGTTGAAAGATTCTTTTGCTGTCTGTCTTAGAATATATCACACAATATCGTCATAGCTGTCGAATTTGTGACTTTGCCGAATTTTCTTTTCTCACAAAAACAAATAATTTATATTTTTAGGTGACTTGAGAAAACTCTAATATACTTAATTAACCTATTGATTTCACGCTGATAGTAATAAAGAAGTAACTCAGAATAAAATGCAGATAAGTTGAACTTGCTAAGATATATATTTAGTTGAAAAATGATAAAATTTGATCATCACATCAAAGAAATTTAATGTTTTTCCAAATTAAACAAACAAACAATTCAAAAAAACCCGGAGATACCACTTCAATGTAATATTGATTACATTGCTTGTTTATCAATCGTGCACAAAAAATTTCAAGCGGTATTGCGCTGCCTAAGTTTCTATGTTATCAAATTCGATTATAATGAGAAAGTGACAATTCCTTAAGTCAAATTATATTGATATGATTGACTAAATAATATCATAAATTATGAATTGTTATGACCTCAATATGCTTTTCTGATGCAGGTGGACCAAATCCTGTTATTGTCGGCAAATAATAGACCGGGAGCCCAGAGTATCCAGCCTAGCTGAAAGGGGTACCAATTCTCATTCATATAGTGATGTTCAGCATGCTTCCCCACCAGAACTGGAAAAATTCCACTGAAATTTTGAATTCCAATTCCAATTCCAGAGCAGAAATTTCAATTCCAACTCCAATTCCAATTCCAGTCGAAACAGTTCAATTCAATTCCAATTCCATAATAAGATTCAATTCCGATAATTTCATGTCGCGTATAGTGCATTATGCTAATGTATCTAACATTTGTTCGTTCCAGTCTAACCCATGTGCCCTTATCCTATACTCGTTGCTCCTGTGTGCCGTTCTCTGCGTCGTTCCTATGTGCGTTCTCATGTTCATAGTTCATATTTCTTGTGTACATGTACGTGTATATATGCAAGCGGTCAGCTTACGCCATTTTCGTTTCGTAAACGAGATATTCAATATCTCGTGAAAAAAAGAAAGAAAAGAAAATTAACGGTCAGCAAAGAATCAGACGCTGAGAGAGAGATGAGACGAGAATGAATCGATTAATAAACTGACAGAAGAAAGAAATTCAATGTGCTAATAACGTGATTGTTGATGACAGAAAAAACGACGATAAAAATGATATCATGAAAACTGATTAATGGTCCATGTTAAAAAAGGAGATTAAAAATTCTGTGATAAGAACGAAATGTGGTCGGGTCGAAAGCTAACGAGCAGAGATTAAAGGAAACTCTTTCAATTTTCAAAAGAAAGTGGATTTATGGTCAAGTCTCAAAAATTGGTATAACTTAGAAACGATGAGAAATTGACACAACAACAACTACAAACAACAACACATACGACATCTTCAGTAGCAGCTAGAAGAACTCCGGGCTCTCGCGGTGAAACTTAACTACAGAAATAACAACAACAACTGCCCGCCAGCGAACAACAACACAGCAGCGTATGCAGCAACACATCAGCGAGCGCGATGAAGATTGAAAGTATAAGTGACACTGATATTTATAATATTATTTTGGCATAAATGAGTCCTATCGAATTGAAGTGAATTCAACATTAAGAAGTGAACTGTAAGTTTAACGTTTTTCTTTTATCGTTGCGCATCGTATCTATATAACTATAGGCTTAAAATTAATATTGTTAATTGTTGTGATTGGACGTTGCAATTTCAATTTTTGTACAAATAGATTTATCACAGGTCAATCGAAAAAGTGGAATTGAGGTTTATCAGGGTCAATTCCAATTCCAATTCCAGTAGATTAGAATATCGTCATTTCCAATTCCAATTCCAATTCCGATTCCGACAAAAAAAGGAATTAATTCCGGATCGGAATTAATTCCAATTCCAACTTTTCCAACTCTGTTCCCCACTCTAGGAACAGGACGTCTGCCGGGTCGGCGTTGGTGGGTGTGGTCACGGGGGCAGAAAAAGGATCCCCAAAAAACACGCTAGATCAGCTGAGACCTGTGCAGGTTGAAACCAGTGCCGAATCATTGGTCATGATCCACCTTAACAGGGATGGACAATGACAGACATCTTCGGTGGTGGGGGTTTCAGACAGACAGCCCAAAATGACACCCAAAAATAAGGTAGATCAGATGAGAGGGGTCCAGGTTGAAACCAATGCCAAATTAATCCTCATGATTCCAGGAATCTGAGATCAGTAATGACAGACATTTTTAATGGTGGGGGCGACCAAAAATGTAAAAGCTTTCAGCTAGTCTAGATCAGCTGAGAGCTGTACAGGTTGAAACCAGTGCCGAATCATTGGTCATGATCCACCTTAACAGGGATGGACAATGACAGACATCTTCGGTGGTGGGGGTTTCAGACAAACATTCCAAGTAGACCCCATAAGTAAACCTATAAGCTGTCAGCCATGCTGAAAGTGCCGGATGCAGCTTGAAACCAATGCGAAATCGTGCATGATTGCATAAGTTTCAACTGCAATGGTGGGTCAACTCCACTGCGGTCAGATTAACACTTCTACTACATCTTTCAATCCTAATATAAATAAGTCAACATAGGTCTACATGCAAACCGTTACTTTGAGTTTTACTCGAGTTCTTATTCGATAAATCACAAGTTAAGTTTCATTTGAGTGTTATATATATATTTCAAACAACGATAAATGCTCGCATAGTTCATACGAGGGCTAGTCAATAAGTCTTGCATATTAGTTTGCAAAATTCGTTTAAAAGCACTTTCAGCGATCACAATACCAAATTTTGAACAGACTAACATCTGCTTCATAAAGCACAAGAGAAATCTCATTTAGCTCTCTATCACTCTCGACTGCAGCTGTCATGAATCTTACTCACGAACAATCAAAGTCTGTCTGCAAGTGGTCATTCACTAAAAATATTTCCACGTCAAGAGCAGCACGCTTACGTGAAGATCGAGTTCGCAAGAAACAAGCGCCCGTGTGAAATCCATGCAGCATTGGAAGAAGCATGCAAGGAAGAGGCTGTTGACCGCTCGATTGTCACTCGATGGATGCAGAGGCTGAGAGACGGTGATCTGTCGATCGAAGACAAAGACCGCAGTGGCCGCCCATTATCCGCAACTGATGAGGCACACGAGGAGTGCGTTCAAAAGTTGTTGGACGAAGACAGACGGATAACTTGCGATGAAATAGCCACACAACTTGGGATAAGTCGCGGGACTGCTTACAAGATTCTCACCCTCAATCTTGGTAAGCGTAAAGTTACGGCTCGATGGGTACCACACCGCCTAAAGGACGAAGAAAAGCTTTCCCGCTACAGAATCGCTGTGCAGTTGCGTCGAAGATATCGGAGAGAAGGCGAAGATTTCCTGGAAAGGATTGTTGCGATTGATGAAACATGGATTCGATCGTACGAACCAGAATTGAAGCGACAGTCGAGTGAATGGCGAAGTCCCCGATTCCGCACACCCTCAAAAGCTTCGACGTGAGCAGAGCAAGGTGAAGCAAATGATGATCTTTGCGTATGACCACATTGGAATCATTCTTGCCGATGCCGTCCCCATTGCGCAGACCGTCAACAAGGAATATTACACCGATTTCATCTCCAAAAAACTGAAGAATGCCCTACGGAGGAAAAGACCTCTGCAGCCTCTCATTCTCCACGACAATGCCCGATGCCATACAGCACAGCATGTGACTGGACCCTGGACTATGGGTTGGGAAGTTTTGCCGCATCCCGCTTACAGTCCGGATCTAAGTCCGCCAGACTTCAACCTGTTTCCGAAACTGAAGTAACCCATGAGAGGCAAACGATACGCGACGTTGGAAGACTTGTCGGTGGCAGTGAAGGCCCAGATTCGGTCTTTCAACAGCGAAGGGTTGGACGGCATAGAAAAACTGCCTCAAAGGTGGGAAAGTGTGATCCGCAGTAAAGGCGATTACATAGAGGGCTTGTAGACGTTCACTTGTCATTGTTTTTCTTTGAATAAAAAATCATAGTAAATTGATTTGCTTTAAATGTCAAATGTGCAAGACTTATTGACTAGCCCTCGTATTTGGACAATTCCACGCGACTGTCAACATTTAGGTCAAAAAATTAATTTGTCGGAGACTGATTACAAGCACATTTTTTCAAATCAGAATTTCCCCAAAAGTCCGAATCTGATGTCGAATTTAACGTTTAAAGTCGATTTATACCTGAATTTTTAAAATATTCTTCAAAATTCCATTTTTTTTAAATTTACAATATTTTTTACGTGAATTTCATTATGAAATTTTTACCCAAAAGATGAATAATTAACTTATTTTTCTTTTTAATAGTACTATTTTTTGATCAGATCAAAAATGATATTAAATGTGTATGGATTCATTCTGTAATTAATTTTTGCTGAGAAATTCTAAATGGTGTAAAACATGGTGTACGCTTCAGAGCGATTTTTTAATCTGCGGGATTATCTATTACGCCGAATGTGGCATAATCTCATATCCTAACCTAGCGTCAGTCACTTATGACGGAACGACTGTGAAATTGATTTTCACTCGCGTCATAACATCGCGAGTCAGTGCATAGAATGTAACGTTATTACGTTTCAAGCGTAATAACGTTACTCAAATTATATTTTATCATTGTAAACAATTATCCGAGGTCTGAAGAGGAACCTAGCCGGTATCGCGATTTAAGCTTTGATAAATTTCAAATCCTATCGTGTGTATCTAATATCAATTTATGTAAAGGTATAACTGACCGTTTCTATGAATAACAGCGCTACATCGCACGTAAACACTAAAATCCAATAACTTTTTTTGCAGTGCAGTATATTGAATAGGTTGGCATAAATTAACGGACAAAATTAACAAAATATTAAATTATATAGATGCTCTGAAGCTAGTGCTTGAATGTTTCATTTGTTTTGCTATTCTTCATAAACGCATCAACAAAAAAGTTCGTCGTAGCAACGTTGCGCAATTTGCTATGAAAATGGAGTAGTGACTACTTATGAGAAAAAGTCTACGAATTGAAAGATTTAATCGAGAACATATGATAAGCAAAGCTGAAATCATATTAGTATCCTAGAAGTTGTTGGAAATATGTTCGTGGATTGCCCTAGTAGTGCCATGTACTGCACAGTTGAAGTCGCGGATTCTAGTCAAAATAGTCCTCGTGCGAAATGGTCTTACATAGTTTTGATAAAACTGTCCGAGTCTCGAGATAAAATGAAATAGCAGAAACGTCCTCAGCAATATCTGAAACCTACGCCTCTGTTAAATATTAAGCGGAAAATTAATAGCCTCTGAGTTTTAAACCAGGTCTAAGTAGGCCTACTTCCACTGGCAGTCAGAGGCTATTGGTTTTCTGATCAAAATTTTAAGAGAAACATATTTTTTGATGGTGCTGAGACCGTCTATGTTATTCAAATTTTTTGAGACTTATCCTGGGACGGGTTTATTGAAACCGAATTTTTGGACCATTCCGTGAATATAGCGTTTTGACCAGGAGCCAAAGTTACACTTAGCCTTCAGACTTCTATCTCATTTGTCGTACGATCATGATACGCGTACTCAAATTGAATGGATAATTTTGCAACCGTCCACGGAAAAATTTAAGCTATCCGAATCATGATTAAAACGTATTTGCCTTCTTTTATGTGTTTGTGATTCCTTGAATTGTAATCTACGCTGTTGTGCTATCAACCGCATGTCAGGTCATTTCTCCTGAGGAAGCAAGTTGAAAGCTCGAGTTATAAACAGATCATATAGCAGACGAGAGTTTTCCGGAACAGATATATTGCATCATAACTGTCTGAAAGAATGGTGCGGGTGTAGGACGGCATCGGTGTTAAATCGTTGGGTGATCGACACACGTTGTTTCGCAAACTGTTGGTGAGATCAGTCATTGAGCTTGCAAGTTCCCAAAAGTTGACAGTCTTGGATGCTCTCAAAATACGTGTAATTTTTATCAATGCGAAACCCGATTTCATGGGTGTTCTCTGAGACAGCCTATGTGCATAAAGTTGCTGCCATTGATCATGTAGGCCTCATCCGAGGGTGAATTTGGCGATGTATCCATTCCATAGTGTTCGTATAAGCACATTATTTAAAATTTATCGATCAAAGTTTGAATTTCGCCAACTAGTTTTATAACTAATATCGTTTAATACGCAGTTGTTTATGAAAGCAATATCTTGGTTTAAGTTCTTAACTGTTTTGAGTTAAATGTGTCTACAAGCACATATGAAATCAATTTGAATGATGAGGGAAAACTTGCATTCATCTTATATTTACCAAGATAAAGAATTTTCAAAATAAATGAAAGAAAAATACCTTCATCACTACTGCCTATTTTCATCAGTAGTATGACTGGAACATCTCACCATTCATCTGAAAAACCCCGAGCAAGCATAGCAGGACTTTTAAGTGTTGTATTGAGGCTAACCGTTGTCTGTGAAAACGAAGGAACTTTCACCTCAGCCAAATATAAATCCTGATTTCGTACGTGTAACTTTATTACGCTTCAGCTGTAACTTTATTACGTTTCCTTTGTTGAGATTGCTACTAGAGTAATGCACGAATTCAATTGCAACAACTTCTGTGATGCCGATATGATCTTCAATTTTGATTTCATGGAATAATGGCATCGATAAAATCTTTATATTCGCAGACTTTTTCACATAAGTAACCACTACTCGATTTTCATGTCAATTCGTGTAACGTTATTACGTTTGACCCTAATCAAGTATTGCGTCACAAAGAAAGGTAAAGCAAATACAGTATGCAAACATGAATTTCAGAGAATCTGCTAGCCATTTTGTCCGGTAGATCAATACCAAACTGCTAACATTCATTACAAAAATGTTATTGAAATGTAGTAAATGCGTACGATGTAACATCATTACACATATGGAATTGCTCATTTTTATTACGTGTCCTAGAGGGTATAACTTGAATTAGATATATCAATTTCACTTCAAAACTCGCTTCTTATCTTTCAGAAACGCAAGATATTTTCTGTTTGAATGTTAATATGTTTTCAGAAACACGATGTGAGTTTCAGGAAGTAATTGTTGTATTTCAGAGAGACAGAATGAATCTCCAGAAGTGTCATTTCAATTTCTAGAGGTGAAAACATTATTTCAGAGAGTGTAATTTGTATTTCAGAATTAAATGCACAATATATATATCAAAGAAAGAGTTACTTAAATTTCAGTGATGTAAACAGTTTCAGAAAGTACTTTATGTATTTCAAAACCGTGAAGTGGGCTTTAGAAAGTGTTGATCACATTTCAGAAAATGTACTATGTATCTCAGGAGCATCAAATCTAATCAAGAAACTAAACGTTAAATTTCCGAAGTGCAAAATCTGTTTCATAGGACATCAGATGGATTTCAGAGACGTTGAATGGATTTCATGATGTATAAAGTATATTTCATACATTGGATGCTAATTTCAGAATATGCATTATTCATTTCAGATTTGCAAAGTCAGGTGTTACTTGCTTTTCAGAATAAGGATGTGTATTTCCTAATGCAAAATTTACATTTCAGTTTCATAAAGCATATTTCTGAAAGTTTGACATGCATTAAAGAAGCAGCAAAATGTGTTTCCAAATGTGCAGAATGATTTCAAGAAAGGTCAAAATGTATTTAAGAAATCGTAAATTGATTTCAAGAAACTGTTAAATTATTTTCATCAGCCAGATATCTATTTTTTAGTAAATTCAGGTTAGCACATGAATCAAATGCTTTTCTATAAAATGCTATTAACTTATTGAACACACATCAACTTCTAAATTAAAGCTCAGATCAATCCCCTTTGTCAATAGAATGTTCGAGTTCTATTGTTGATGCATTACAGAAGTGAATCTTCAGGATAACTGCTGCATCCTTACCTACATCTCATTCATGAAAATTGCAGCAGCGGCTTTCGACTTCAAGATCTTGTTGTTTTTTTGTATTAGAACTCTTTTTACATCACTGAAATTTAAGTAACTCTTTCCTTGATATATTGCTTTCTGAAATACAAATTACACTCTCTGAAATAATGTTTTCACCTCCTGAAATTGAAACGACACTTCTGGAGATTCATTTTGTCTCTCTGAAATACAACAATTACTTCCTTAAACTCATATCATGTTTCTGAAAACATATTAACATTCGAAAAGATGAGAAACGAGGTTTGAAGTGAATTTTATATATCTCTAATTTAAGTTATACCCTCTAGAATACACTTAATAAATATGAACTACACGAGTATTTATCGTTGTTTGAAATACATTGCACTCAAATGAAATGTAACTTGTGATTTCTCGAATAAGGACTCGAGTAAAGTAGTAAAGTAGCGGCTTGCATGTAGGCCTATGTGGAGTTGATCCACCACTGGAAGTGAAACTCATCCAATCATATGCGCTCTGGCATTGGTTTCAAGCTGCATCCGGCATTTTCGGCATGGCTGACAGATTATAGGTTTAATTATGGGGTCTACTTGGAATGTTTGTCTGAAGCCCCCACCACCGAAAATGTCTGTCATTGTCCATCCCTGTTAAGGTGGATCGTGACCAATGATTCGGCACTGGTTTCAACCTGCACAGCTCTCAGCTGATCTAGCGTGTTTTTTGGGGGATCCTTTTTCTGCCCCCGTGACCACACCCACCAACGCCGACCCGGCAGACGTCCTGTTCCTAGAGTGGGGAAGTATGATGAACATCACTATATGAATTAGAATTGGTACCCCTTTCAGCTAGGCTGGACACTCTGGGCTCCCGCTCTATAAATGAACTTACTGTCTGCTTCAGCAGTATCATCTCTTTCAATAAATTCCGATGTCGATTTGCACCATTATACGAAATGTTTTCAGTCTAGCCGGGTTCTGAATCACAGAGTAATTTTCTGTATAAGTTGTGTTAATTTACTTGTAATCATGATGCCGGAAGAAAATATGCCATTACGATAGCATAACCGAATGGGTCTTACACACAAACTTAATGACAATAATGATTTAACGTCACTGCTTCCACATACTGGGAGCTTGGACGGTGCTGACATAGTCAGACTTAAGTCTGGAGCATTTTGATTCTCTGTGGTTGTAATCTATTAGTACGAATGCCCTTCCTGACGAATTCCAATGACATTTTCGGGGATCGACCTCTAGACAGAAAGATCGCTAGGTCAAGCACTTAACCACCGCGCTACGGAGACCACCTAAAACTTATTATCTAGAAAACAACTAAAGCAATCAATGAAAGCAACAACAATGGAGCAAATTCCAATTTATATCATGTGAAGATGACAATTTCCGGCTTCCTGTTTCTAATAATCGAAAATTCAAACGTTGGCTTCTTTATCATTCTGTAGTGTAATATCCCACTGATATCCCTTCCAGATTCATCTTCAAATTCTTTAACCTCTCATTATCATCATTGCTGGCTGATACTTCTGACAACTGGCGCGTGGATTTTCGCCTCAGGACGCACGCTTGAGTTTCCTGCTTCATATTTTCGAAAACCGAGATGAGATACAGATTTTTCATATATTCGTATTCGCAGTGTATCAAGTTGCCAAGATTTCGAAATCAAGGCAAAAGCGAATGTTCTTTCCCGACTGTGCATTGTAGACATGCGACTGTCAAATCAAACATCATCAGTACTGCGACGATTTGACGGAAATGTTCAATCAAAAGAAGTAAACTATCAAATATAAAATGAATTACAATATATACTGCCTCACAGGCCGATCGAATTGTCCTCAACTAACCGAACTAGAAAAGAGTGGGTCACATTGACGTGGTCACACGGACAGAGATTCTGCACTGAGCAGAAACATAAAACCGTTCTTTAAATTATTCGTCGACAAATCAATGCATCATCTACCTATTTGTCAATCTAACTTATCTATTAGTCAAACTAAACCGCAACTTTGCTACGGCAATCTGCATAATATGCAATTAACCAAGACTGAACAAATGACGACTAGCATGACGTTCACTTTTCATTCCAATTGTATTGCGGAAAGTTCTGTTCTAGTTGCTCCTCATGGCGAAAAAATGAAACAAATGAAGATTCAAAAATTGAATCAGCAACATTTTTATTAATTTACAGCGAAAAAATGAGCACTATTCGAATTCGCAGCTTAGGTGTGTCAGATGCTGACTATTTCGACGATGGATAACAATCTTCTGCAAAGTAGCTGAGAAATGATGCACTGTCGAAAATCTATGCAGTAAATTTGTAACAGAAACAACTGAATATAAATAAAATGCCAAATAAAATATATATTGCAAATTTGCAACTGAAAATCGTCTAAATTCAAAAAGCAGCTACATTGTCGTTTGATTGTGTGTGACGTCAATGCGCCGCATGATACACTTCATATTAAAATTCTCTTCATCGCGCGTGAGAGCTATTTGTTAGCTGATGCTTGCTGTGCGCAAAAACGTCAGATAGACTTATTGGGATTAGGACACAAGAAAATGAGAAAGACTGGACATTGTGTTGAGAAACAAATGTGAGACTTTTTGGCTGAAGCATCGACGACTCTTCCAAAGAGGAGCTAAATGCTGTAAATATTGTCCACAAATGTCAGTGGATATTGGAAAAAAATTTCATTCTATAAGTAAGCTCATTCTGACAGACGTCATCGTTTTGCTCAGAAAGCCTAGAAATACGTTTGATTGTTCAATCATCCAGCTAATCAAACATAAACTTTTTTCTGGGAATAAGATGGTCGAAGTGAATATGACATCAAATGCAAGACACTTAAGTTAAAGGATAGACTCAGTTTCGTGTAGATAAGTTGAAGGATGGAATAAACTTCGTGCAGAAGAAATTGCAATATTTCCGGTGGAGTAAAATTGAATGCGATTTATACATGCTATTTGTGCCAAAGCATCAGTAAACATGTAAAATTGCACATGTGCACGTCACTAACTAGAGCTCAATACGGCCGAAAGTAAAGGAATATCGAAGTTTTAGCAGATTTTAAAAGCTATTTATTACTAATTTGTAAATGCGCAATTGATTTACATTTCCATACACTTATTCTGCTATACTGCTTACAATCCATAAATATACAGGCGACAGAAATCTCACAACAAGGTCGCAGCTTTAGCATTCTCACAAGATTATGTATTTAGAATGATTTTTTTAACTTTTTGCCATGACCATAGAAATAAACTGTTCATCTGAAGTTCGATAGAATGGAAATTGACTCAAGGTCGCGGCACATCCGGGGGAACTAAGTTGGGGCATGAAGAGCCAGTGAAAAGCTTAGAATTGCACGTGTGACTGATTCTAACCCGATGATACAGACGTTGACAAGTGTATCTAAGTGAAAATGCGTGCGATTTATCTGACACTGTTGTGCATTGCATGAAGCTTTACTTCCATTCTAGAATCGTTATTGTTATACATTTCTATGGCCATGACATACTATTAAACCACATATAAGAATTTGCTGAAAGTTATTCGGACGTGTTTGATGTACATGTATATAAACCGATCCGATGCCGGTTGATCAAATAAAAATTAACCAATTTTCTTGACCGTTTCTGCGTGCCTGTTATTATGCCTTTTATTTGCTCTTGTGTTAAATTTTCTACATTAAGTGATGATGAATCATCATTAACGTAATATTTTTGGTTAAAAATCAGAGTAGAACTGAGTCGCACGCATGTAAAATCTCTAGTGAAAACTGTGCTGGCGAAAAAAAACCAGATGTCGGTCGGCGACCTTTTCGAAGGTTAAATAGTTAATTTAGAAACTGGTCGTCAACCGGGCACATTGGAAAAATAAATATTTATTAGAAGGTCTCCGTGTCACAGTGACCAAGCATTTGGCCTAGCGATCTTTCGGTCGAGCTTCCAGAGGTCGAGCCCCGAAAGTGCCATTGGAAGTCGTCAGGAAGGGCATCCGGACTAAAAGATCACAACGCTCCAGATTATGGTCTGACTATGTCAGCACCGTTCAAGCCCACAGCATGGAGGAGTAGTGACGTTAAACCACCATTTTTTTCAAGGATACCATACTACCATTCACCATACTACAGATTGTTTCATAAAAAATGGATCACCCTTAAACATCGCCTTAACTTCAACTTTGTCTAATTCCGCCAAACTTGAACGAATTTCTCTGAGATTTGGAAGATATGTCAGTTGTGCTTACTAATATCATTGTTGGAAATTTCAAACATGAATATTGAGTTGTTTTCATGTTATAGATAAAAAAGTAGTAGATAATTTGATCTTCATTTAGCAATGTTACACAAAATCATACCTCACTCTTATAAAATTACATTTGTTTCCTTTGTTATGTAATATGTTGTTCTACAAGCCAAAAGCTATCAAGCAAAACAAAAATAAAAAAAAATCGGTCAATCAGAGCCAGTATAGCACCATTATTCATCAACAATAATGTAACTGCTACATGTGATTAACTGGACTTCATGTTCCATAGCTTCCTGACTTCGTTGCGGTGGTGTTGGCAGCACTCCTGATTGCTTTCAGCTAGAAATCTATCTCTTACCGGTTGAAAACAATACGAAGCACAAATGAACAATAACGAGATCGCATTCACAAAAGGCAAAGTGTCAGCCTTGCTAGAACTAGGGTTTTCTTTGCGAGCTACAAGCAAGCGACTAAATGTCCCTTACACAAATGTGCATCGATGGTATAATGATGATTTTCGACTCTGTCGTAAAGAGGGCTCTGGCCGTCCACGCAAAACATCCAAACGTAGAGACCGCCTAATTTTGAGATTTGTTAAAGTTGATCCAAGTCTCTCGTTAACTGAGATGGCTGCACTAGTCTCGTCTATTTCTAAGTCCACTATTCGTAGAAGACTTATTGAGTCGAATTTCAAGAGCTGTAAGAGGCCCTCTCAGATCGAATGATCAGATCAGCATACAAAAAAGACGTCTCAGATGGCAATGAGTCATTGTCACTGGAGAAATCAATGGGATCGGGTTGTCTGGTCTGATGAGGCATCAGTCCGTCTGAAGGATAGTGATGGTCGATTGAGATTATGGATAAAATCTGATCAGGAAATTCCGAGACATCTACATCGTCCCCGGGTACAAGGTGGTGCGACTCTGCTGATTTGGGCTGGCATTTGGACCAATGGCCGCTCTGAACTTCACATACAGCAAGGAACCGTGAATTCTGAACGCTATGTGAATGTTTACGAATGAACATTGGCCAAATGACAGATCAACTTGGTGATCCGTCGACTTGGTTATTTATGGATGATAATGCTACGTGTCACAGGAGTAGTAGAGTCAACTTATGCAAGTCTCAATTAGGGCTTAGGACATTATCTTGGCCAGCTCGTTCTCCTGATCTGAATCCCATAGAAAATGTATGGAGTATTCTAAAACGTGACGTTCGTCGTTCACTGCTACCTACAGATGGCGTATCACAACTTACGTCACTGTTAAAAAGAGAGTGGAGAAAGTTGGATCAGTCAAAAATCAACGATATCATCGAATCAATGCCTAGACGAATTGGTAATGTCATTGACAATAAGGGTAGGGCCACAAAATATTAGCTTCTTAAGAACCGTTACTGTATCATAGCTTATCAGATTATATAAAGACATTTAAATATATTAGGGACATGAAATAACATGAAAAATGCCTTCTGTATCATACTTATGTTTTATTTAGTCAAATTTTAGGATGATCCACTTTTTATGAAACGGACTGTATTTCTTGTATTTCAACAACCTCAAGCAATTTTAGCAAGCGCCCGGGGGGGGACATTTCCTGATGACCTATTTTACTTGATTTGTGATGTTCAATGAAATTGACACGCTTCACATTGAAATTCGCGCTCAATAGCAGCTCCCTAATCTAAAGAAAACCTGTAGGCTATTCACAAGGCAGTCATAGTAACTGATCAATGGACTGTAATAGAAATAAGTGGCCGATGTTTTAGACTATCAAGCACTAGGCTCCAGATATAGTTAATGTAGAAACCGGCCACGGAAAAATAAATAATAGGCCGGTTTTTTCACCAGTACAGTAGATTCATTCAATTCATTTAATTTGTAGACTGTGTTTAAAATTCTAGTTTGTGGTGCGTGCGGTTTGGAAATACACCAAATTTAATAAGAGATTGTAAATTCAAATAATTCGTCATGTATGCTGATTTTCTGCATCCGAGTGTTTAATGCAATTTCAGCATACATTGAATTATAGCGTGTGTATTTTACTTATTTGGGATTGTGGCAATAATTTCAGGACGTGACCCGTTGTGGAAGAAAATGTACCGTCAATTACACTCACACTTTGGCCCGTTCGAGTAGATCTAGGTAACTTGATCTCCGCTTCCTCTGAGACTCTATCAATGAGCTCATGTTGAAGAGTTCAGTGTTCGTCAAATGAACGTTGATGTTCTCCAACTGTTCGTCAGCTGCGCGAAGATTGTGACCGGCGTTTACAAGACAATCTGATGCCATCTGAAAGTTCATGCAATTCCAAAGAGTAATTAAATTTCATATGAATGCCAGTTTCATCGTCATCTACTCAGAGAGTACTTCATAATCATATTTAATTAAATTTTACTGTTGTCGATTGTGCAATCTTCAGACAGCATCCGAAAGAATTTTTATGATGACAAGATGCTCAGATGCGCTAATTGGTATTACAGAGAATATAATTATGATTTATCTCACACTCATTTGTTATTCAATGCTGTGTATATGCATTTCATAATGTCAGTTCAATCAAATAGCTTGATATCACAGACGTTAATTAATTTTCTTGCACTGGGGTTTCTGTAAGTTTACCATCCTTGACAACTTTATCATTGGGATAACCAACAGCTTCCGGAAAATAACGATTCATTTCACAGCCGAAATGTGGGAACTTCTTTAAACGCATGATGTATTTTGAGGGGTTTTACTTTTAGATGCAAGTTGTCTGCAAATGATGGCACATTCCGCTTTTTACAATCGGTTCGGGTTTGTATTTCATACAATGCATTTGCTATTTTTATATGTAACCTGCAGACATCCAAAACGCGTGTTTCATCGCCTGCGGAATCAATTTTCATGACAACGAACGTGTTTTATTAGCTTTATTGTTATTTTTAAATGAATGAACGTTTATCCCAAGGCTTATCTTTTGGGAATGGGGAGGGCTAACATAAACATTCATTGTTTTCAAAAAAAGATTAGGAGGTGCTGGATAAAATCATGCCATTTGAAATCCTTAGCGAAAAAACTGGACTTCGCATTTTCTATATAATTGCTGATATTTTCATTCTTTCACGTGCATAAATAAATTGACATTCAACGTGAACAAATAACTCACATCAAAGCCTAAGATTTCATGAATCTGTCTGGATATTAAACCGGTTACTAGGATAAGATAACATTAGAATATACCGTATATACAACTACAGCAGGTTAGTCTCGGGACCAGGGATGTGGAGTTTGAAACCTAAACTTTTCCCGCAGTCAGAGTCTTGATAACTGATCGGAATCCAATGATCTGCGACTAGATTATCGTCTCGATCTACATTTTGAAGCATTATCATAGATGTTCACCAATGCTTCAGAGTTGATCTTAAATTGATATCTTAACTTAATTGGTTTATAGATTTCACAATTTAGTTTCTTGGAGAAATGGGTGTATTAATATTGTCAAAGCTGCGAATTTACACTTTCTCACAATTATTCTTATTTTATCATCAGCCATGATAATATTTTCTTATCCTTCAAATTATACCGTTTAGCATGATTGGATATAATATTACATCCGGATCAGAATCAAATGGATGCAATCATGATTTCTATAATACACAAAATGAACTTTGATTCAATCAGTCTTTAGCCATAATCCAGAGACTTTCATCAGATTAGCCCGAGTGACCGTTTGGTCCAAAATAATATTAACTTTATGAGATTGTAGTTATGTACACTGTGAAAAAACTAAAAAAATTAATAAAACAATTTAAAAAGAGCACCTATACCTGATATGCTGATAAAACGATGTAGTCACTTGGTCAAGGATGATCCGCCCACTGTGATAACCAGTGTCCACCTAAAGTCACATCGTCCTTGTACAAGACGATTCAAGTGATTTCTTGTGATTAAATGTTTTTCAATTTTAGATTTATTGGAATAAAATGTCAATCACGTACATAATGTATAAAAAAAATTGAAAAAGGTCAAGTTTCTAGAAAATGAGCAGAAAAGTAAACCATCGCATTTCACACCATAGCCACTATAAAAGAACAATGCGATGAGCAATTCGTGATACACGCAAACACATGATATTTTTGATATATTGTAAAGAAACATATAATTAATCTTTGCTCATAATACTGTAATACATGTTCAATATATTACTATATGTTTACACACAGAATAATAGTCATTTTGATATACTACTTTATGATTGAAAATTGATTAGCGAAAGGTGCTAAAAGTTCTCTGGCAGGTATTTGATGGGAACGAATCGCGCTGCCGATATACACACAGAATCGATGACGCTTATCAAAATTCATCTCATATGCAACATTTCTTTGTTAAGCATAAATAAATAAATATTTTTTACAATAAATTACATGGATACCGGGAATAGTAAATTAGCATTTTCCGATTCCCGGAAATAACGAAACCACAGATATGATCCACTTACTTAAAGGTGAATTAACATTGGCGCTTGAAGCATAGTACAGGCCTAGTACATAATTTTCTCGCTCTTCTACAAATGAACCTACAGTGACTTAGTTGGAGCATATTAAAACCCAGAGGCGGAGTCCTATGGAAATGATGGATTATATATCCCTTATAGGAGCTTATCAATTTGTAGCCATCCATGTGGGTACTGGAGTTCCTATTATAAAACATTTGATCACAAATATCATAAGGAATCGTACCTGCATGGCCTCTCTTGCTTCCTGTGCTGTATTTTCCAAACTTTCACATTGCACCATCTGACATTGATTACAATAGTCAAGGTTCACCTTAGCTGTGTTCAGTTGTGATGTAATGTTCACCAAGCTCTCCTTCAGCGCTTCAAGACCAGCAGACTTGCGTGGATCAGGGACACGTATACTGACTCGCGAAACTGCAGCTCGTGCAACATCTTCAAGAGCTCCAGTAGAACCTGTGCGTCCGGAGCGCCGCTCGTTATATCGATCTGCAACCTGCCAATCCTCTGTGAGTTCCGAACCATGTCGAGCATCTCTGATCGCGTCCAGCAGAATGTTTGCTCGCTGGTAAATGCTAGGATCCCATTTTCCGGGTCGACTTGCAAGATGAGTCTGTAGAAGAATAGCATGGATTCAAACATAAAAAATTCCACTGCTAATACTGGTGACAGTAATATCTTATCTCAAACATTGATCAAAAGCATAGGAACAAATGAAGCCACTTATCGTCAACCAACATCAGGAAAGAATCAAATCATCTTCCACCGGCACTAATTAGCGGGCAAAAACATGTCTCATAAATTAAATTGTCTAAAAAAGTAATTACAATATTTAAATTGTCTATATTAAAGAGTTACCTGCATGAACTACCAGAGGAACGCAGAAATATAATAAGTCTGACATCAGTCATGTTTCTAGAAATTCAAAGCAAAAACAAAATACCATTGCTACTATGCAGCGATCATATTCAAATAGACTAATAAGAAAGCATCTGACTATATTTTAGAATTGGTAAGACAGCTATATCTTATCATCAATTACCATTCTCGGCGTAACTATAACGGACGATCTTAGGTGGAATAAATATTTTGATCGTGTAATTCTCTCTGGATCTAGACGTTTGCATTTAATTCGGGCATTTAAATCATTTGTTGAGAAGAAAAAGCTGATTGAAGTATACAGATATTAGATTATGTTAGTTATACTTTATGCATCTCCCCTCTTCTGTAAATTACCAGTTTCAATTACTAAGAAACTTAAAAGAGTTCATAGGAGAGGTCATTGCATTATTTGTATACCTATCTGTGGCTGCTCTATAACCGGTAATTTTGACTGATGCCCAAAATAAGTTAGCGCGGAAGTTCTTGCTGAAATGTGATTCTCTAGAACATCCCCTGCACTCTTATGTTTCATCAATGTCACCTCGCACATGTCACTATGCTTTGCCCTAGTGCTCAACTAGCAGACGCCTGAACTGATTCTTTCCTTGGACTTGCATGCTGATAAATGGCGAAGGTTCGGAATTTTTTTTGTTGTAAATAATTGCTCTTCTTTCTGATAACTACCGCAATTGTGATCATTTTTTACTTCCATGATTAGCTGCGTTTTTTGTAATTAGCTCGTGTATCATGTCAATTTTCATTGTCATTCAATATACGCCTTATCATTATTATACAATGTATGCTAGCAAAAATCGAGTTTATGAAAAGCGAATAACAGAATACTTAACAGAATCAATAGAATAACAATTACTTGTTCGACCAGTATGTCAATGTCTTCGAAGTCCCAAGTTGTCATCTTACTTCGTCGCACAAATGTCAAACAAACTGGTAAATGAAGATGTTGTGATCAATGGTCTGAATATTACTGCTTACATGTTACATAATTATGTCAATATGGCGACTATTGTCATAAAAACTTTATCTTCACGTGGATATTAAATATTGTCATCGAAAACCTCCTATCAATGTTTGGAGCATGCTTAACAAGCATTTTGTATTTCAGATTTAATTACCTGTAAATTCACTTGCTATTCAATTACAGGTACCAGAAGATTGAATAGATAGCGGGAAAATTTAGATGGCGTTTTATATTAATTGTTAGATGTGGTAAGTTAAATCAAGCACTGGTATCTTTGTATGATCTAGCAGGCTTTGAATGCACTAGATGTTCGGACCACTTCGTTATCCCAATTGAAGCAAATGAAAGGATTGTTCATGTCTTTAATATGTTTTGTGCCATCTGAGATTCTCGCTAGTCCCATTGCCAAATGTAACGATTTTGGTTTGTTTAGTCATCGGTTGTTGCGGTCTAGTCTCACTTATACTACTTACAGATGAAGTACTACAAGGAAGATAACATAGAATTTAGAAATCATGAGACAAAATTGATTCGATGTCCAATTATAGATGAATACCATATGTGTGTGTGTGTGTTTGTACGGATGCTGCTTTATGATACAGGATGGGGAGATCCACTACTTTCAACAAGATTTGTTCGAGTAAAAAATGTCATCGACTACTTTTGTAAAAATGGAGTCTCATTGCGACTCGGTAATTCGAGTTATTCAACAAAATTGCTTATAGTCTCTATTGTGTTAATTAATTTCTACTAGGTTTGGATAATATTTGAAAATTTGTAATGTTGATCTGAATAATCAGGGCAGGAAAGTAATTTTTATCATTTATCTTTAACTTATATATAACTTATATATTAACTTATATCTTTAACTTTAAACTTTAATATATCTAAATATCATCATTTTTCTCTATCATTAAATAAGAAAACATGGACTTATGGATAACGCAGATTTTTGAATTTTCGAGCTAAAGATACAGCTAGTGAAAACTTGTAATATAGTGTACACAGACTGATTCTTTGTGAGGGTTCCACTGCATACAACTTCTCAAAAAAACACCTGACAATAGCAATGGTAGGCACACAACTAAGCAGAGGCGTGTGAGACGCAACAATATATCTTGCAATATATCTTTCGCAACAATATAACTTTTGGACTGTGAGGGTTTGCATTTAAATCATGCAGATTTCAACGATAAATCATAAAATTGCTTTGCTGAGACCACTGAAAATGAAAATTGTCATACAAAAACCCCGTGCAAAAAAGTGATAGAACTGCCAACAAATTCCATCTGATTTTTAGAAATGTCTGCCTCAATGATGTGTGGTGTGACGGATACTCAATTCAATGTACATGCATATCTCCTTCGAAGATGCATAATATCTCTCATGTCATGGCTGAGCTGAATGGCTCATTACACAATCAAAATGACTGAAATCGTACAGCGTCGGTTCTCCTCGTCACGTGGACGAGAACGTCTGTGAACATCCATTTCATCTATAAGCTCAGACAAAACTCTGCTCTCAATTGCTCTGTATGTCTAAGTCATCCTTTCAACAAATATCGAATGATGACTGACCGCTCATACATTGCTGAATTATCTGTCTGCTATAAATCAGTATTTAGAGCGAATCGATCTGATCACGGTTGAAAAGATCATGACTATGCATAGGATGGACAGATGTTTAATTAAATGTATTTATCGTGTATCACCTAGAATGATCAGAAAACCACCCACGCTCATTTTAAACCATTATCAGATGATTCATTCATTTAAAGTTAAGATCCAAAGATAACAGATCGCCTTGACCACCAAATTTAAAAAAAAACAGATAATGAAAAAAAATCATTCGGTTATCACAAAAATTTTGCAATTCGTGTATTTCTATGAAGCAGCGTGCTCCATACGGTTTGAGATAACGATGGTTGCGTCCGTGGGATTTTTCGGAATCATTATTTTAATGAACCTATCTTAAATTGAAGACATTTCATTTCAGTACGACTGCGCATGACTATTTATTATAGGTGTGCTGTCCATGTTTTGAATTAAGCATTATCACATGACGAGACGAATTCTAAAAATTATTTAATTGAACAAAATAATGGTTACGACGATTTGATGAATTATTGTTCGAATTCGAAAGATAGCAAGAATAATACATACATTTACTGAGTCGTGTATTTGAAACATGAAGCTTGATATAATCTGGAAACCAAAAAGTCGCAAGAAAAATACAATCTTTAAACTACCGCATTTCTTCGAATAACAGCCGCCTTCCGCAGCGAATAATAGCTGCTACCTATTTCTACATTATTGGGCCTAACGGTTATAACATAAAGGCCTACATTACAGTGTGTGAATATACCAGGTACATGCATTTGTAAAAAAGATGATGCCTACTTTATGTCCATTTTTAAATTCGAATTTCAAACTAGGTATACCGGTAATTTACGTAGGCCTACACGGATTAATCGACTTATAATACGTACTGATGTAGGAATGTACAGCGACTTTAAGTTGAGAATGGACAAATTCTCTCAATTACGTTATAAGATTTCTGCCCACCTAATAAGTTCTGCTCGTGCACCGCAAATTTCGATGAATTTCCGTTCTGGTTATCCATACCATGAGGGATAAAAATAAATTTCTATGCACGCACAATTTACCAGTAATCAGCAGGTAAAGAAGGAAATCAATTTCACGTCAAAATTTTCGTCTCATCGCGTCAGTCAAGTTACTGATCATGAAACTTTTTAATAGTAGCCGCCCTGGAATAATAGCCGCACCCGAAATGTACAGTTTTCAATAGTAGCCAAGGCTATGTCTATTGTTCGAAGAAACACGGTAATTAATTCTTTGAGTGATTCACTAAAGCGGTCACGAGTTGGCCTCGTCATTCAGCCAGTACACTTGGTCATATGACGCCGTAGATGGAAATTTCCAAATGCAATGATCCGTGACCTCATTTTGTGGGTAACAGAAATCGAAATCAAGGTGAGATTTGTTTTAATCATCTGATTCTAAAATTTTGAAATTTGTTCTCTGAACTTTTATTAGCTTCGGAATTCATAAGGTGAGCATTTCAAGGGATTTTTTAATCTAAAATCCGTACTATAAGCTACATTTACAATTTCTTCCTTGAGCAACCTGTTGCTTGCTTCATTGAGACGAAAATGCACGCTACTTCTGCATCAAGTTAAGACGATGAGGCGCGAGTGTAATTTAGTGCACTATAAATGACATTTACACCTATGTGTCAGCCAATATTTCATATGAATTTTCTGCCGTATTGCTCATCCACAATAGAAGAATAAGGAATCATGTTCTCTCACTGCTCTCACTCCTAGTAACGTATCACGTCTACGTTTATACTCGTAGGTATAATTGGTATATTTGGTATATAATCGCTGTTGCGCTGCGGAATTTTATTTGACATTGCACCGTGCTTACTTCGTGCAGTAGTACACGAGTGTGCCACACACAGCAATTCCTTTTGTTTGAAACACGCGCGCCATGCATTCGAATTGTAAGACACACTATCAATCTGACATTATCCTTGATATTTATGATAACTATCATACCACTAAAGAAAAGGAGAGCACAAAAAAAGAAGCACATATTCATTAACTAAGATGTCAGCTTCAGAGAAGGAAGTAAACATCGCCATCGCTCGATTATTTAATAGACTGCAAAATAATAAGCTATGATCAAAAGATAATGCAATTTGGACAGAAACACTGCGATGCTAACGGCAATTCACACAATGCCCACTTATATTTCATCATTTTGAATTTCTTTGAGTTTCCATAATTCTGTTCTCATTAACTTATTTGATTTAGCCCAAACATTTGACAAATTCTTACCTCCATCTGTTGTATCAGAGTTGTCAACTCATCCAACTTCGGTAACAACGCCTCCATTTCTGCGATTGTTATTCCAATTCTTTTTCTCTCCTTTTCCCAATAATTCTGTGGATGAAGATGTTGTTAAGTAAATATTCACTTTATCGTCAAAGCACTAGGCGTCAGCAAAATAATCGCTTTCATATCGGCGAGAATCATGAGAGAAATTATGAACACAGACACGGACTAAGCGATCATCTAACCTCACAGGTTGAAGTACGCCGCGAAACCACGGATGACACGAAGTAAGTTGCTGTCTTATCATTCAGCATTTGTCTGACTACCCAATACGTAGTGTTCCTGTCAGTGGTGAAAAAGATTTAATCGCATGTAGTGTAAACGAACAAAATCTTCGTATGTATGACATATACAAGTAAGAACGCATCAGAAGCCCAGATAACACCCATCACAATATCAAGAACTTCTACCGACTAAACTTTTCATCCATCATATAAATTTCCTTTGAAGATAATTATCAGCCAGATCTTCAAATGAATTTCCAATGCTACGCTGCATTTACTCCCTCCGTTTTTTATTATATCGTCGAGATGACGTGATCATTATCACTTTTTCTGAAAAGCTTAGACAGTAAATAACGACCACTCAGCTTGAATTTTTAAAAATAACAGAGATCTAAATAACTAAATCTATATAACGAATATCATGCAGTTTGATTCTCACCTTCAGTAATAAATAGGCCGTTGCATTCTCTCCTTCGCTAGAACCCAGGTCTTCCAATTGAGATTGATAGAATGCCAACTGACCCCGAAAGTACTATAATACAAAAACATGAAATTTGAAGAAAATACTTAAGATTCAGCACTCAGTAAGACTTAGATATTTAGGATGGAGTTCTATATGAAGCACTTCATAAGTTTCACTAATATAGGTAATCCGAAGAACCCAAAACATTATTGACTAAAAAGTCAAGAATTTATATTTTATAATACAATTTCAGAAAAAGCAAGAATCTATATTTTCAATTTTCGAATAATACTGGAATTTAGGAATTTGTTTCAATATGCAAGACTATTTCTGACACAAATCTTGCGCCACCAGGCGCTAGAAATCCAAAATTTATCTTTCATAGCTTGCTTTTAATCATCATTCATTTCTAAATTTAGCCTTTGATTATTAATACTATTGTTGCAGCAATGATTATCATTCAGGTCGTCAAAAGTAGGACAAAAATAAGATGTGCAACACTAAAGGAGATATCTACAAAAATAAAGGTATTTATTAAGGGCTGTATCAAGCTATGTAAGATTAATTTTGATTGATTATGATTTTGGCCAAATAAGAATTCTGTACTTTATTTAGTTGTTCATCTTGGTTTTTCGTTGCTTATTCTAATTTTCCTATTGATAATTAGTTTTTGCTGAAATACGGAATCTGTTTTCACTGTTGCAAGTTCCCGGCACCATGTTTATTCCATGGTATTATTCCACGTTTATTCTCGCATATTTGATACATGAAGTTTTGACGTCACTTCTCCCCTGCCGAGGTCTTGGATGGCACTGATGATCTCAGACTTTTCTGGAGCGTTTCAATGCTTTTAGTCCAGATGCGTTTCGTGCAGATTTCCAGTGACTATCTCGGGTATGGACCACACGACAAAAAAGGAGCACAATTCCAAGCACAGAACCACTGTGCCACGAAGACAATACACTGTTGCGTTACTGAATTACAGAACTGGACTCTGGGAGTTTGTTTTAATATGCAAGATTACTTCTTCGATTCATCTTTTTGCCACGAGACGCAGAAACCCAAAATTTATCTTTCATAGCTTTCTTTTAAGCATAATTCAGGGTTCCCAGCGCTATTACCGAAGAATAATAACGGAAAAAACGGAAAAATAAAGGAATACGTTAAGTTTGCCATACCGCGTCATTCATGTATTTTCAACCAGTTTGACGCTATACGATCATTATTTGAATATATGAAGCCATCCATGATTAAAAATCTTGTTAATATTTCTAATAGTGTCTAATCCCATTGATTCACCTCATCAAATCACATTGTATTTTGTGTGTCATACAAATTGTACATAAAGTATCTAACGAAAGGGTTATGATTTGCATTTGTCGCATGAAATTAGAACACAAGTGAGACGCTACCAATCAACTGTCAACATGAAGGAAGAAGGTACTATTCAGCTGTGCGCGTAGACTTTCATGAAAATGATAATATTTGCCTTCGTATCACCCCCTCCTCCGTATTATTAGCCTCCGTCAATCTGAGGAAGTGGAGAAACTGACTGTAATAACAAAGTAGCGTAATGAATAAAGATATAGATATGTATGTATATCAGAAGTTAGAATCTACTGAAGGGCCATCTTTGAGAACCAAGGGTCATGTATATGGAGCCTGTGTGCGGCAAGCTATGCTTTATGGTTGCGAGTCATGACCGCTGCTTTCATCCCATCAGAAGATGCTTGAGCGTTTGGAGATGTGAATGCCAAGGTAGATCTGTGGTGTCAGTTTATCGGACAGGAAATCGAATGACAGCATCAGAGAAGCAATGAGTCTTGAGAATATCACGGACATCGTGAGAAGGCAAAGACTACGTTGGTTTGGCCACGTGGTAAGAAGGGATGAGACAGAGTGGATCAGAAAAGTGATGTGGATGGAAGGAATGGTAAAAGAGGAGCAGGAAGACAAAAGAAGACCTGTGAACAAGTGGTGAAATATGATCCAAAAGTGTAGGAGTCCAGGAAGCGGACGCCCGTTGGAAATTCATACTAAAGCAGTAAGCGCATAAACCACCATCTTCTGGAAAAGGACGCAAAAAGGGATGAGTGAGTGAAGTCATTGTCATTTTGATTCACACCATCCAATTCCACTTTAAGTTCCTTCTTTCTTTTCAAACTCGTGTGAATTAATTCCTGTCCATGCAAGATCTTCTTATCTCTTTGTATATTTCTACTGTCGAGAGCAGTCTCCAGTCGAGAGTTTCCTTTTTCTGTCTGAAGATCAGCAACTTCGATTCCAATTAATATTTCTTTCCTTTCTTTTTCCAAGCTTTGTCGTTGGTGATAGGCAGAAGACGCTTGCTGATCTCGTCGAAATTCACCGTTCGCTTTTTGCATCAGCTCTACCGTTCTTCTCAACTTTGAGCAGCTCACTCGTAATGGGCACTTTGATAGCGCCACCTCTACGATTGATTTGAAAAAGATTTTTAATTTTATTTACAGATTAATTCACACTAATGCGGCTAAAACGAAGAATATTTGAGTAGTTGAATACATAATGTAGAGCTAGAGTTACATTTCTTATTTCACTTAGCGGCAAGACGAAGTGTGCACCAAGACATACTGACACATGGTGGTGCGAAGAAGTAGCCGCAGCAGTGGAAGAAAAGAGAATGCGATTCGCGATATGCAAAGGCAAAGGAGAATGCCCGCAAGATCATTTGGCAATCTCAAGAGAGGAGAAGGAAAGAATTGGCGCAATTATTGACAGGTGAAGAGGGCAAGAGATGCTCAGGTGCGACAGTGTTACCCGTTTCTGATACTTGGGAGACATGTTGGATTCCGGTGGTGGAACGAATGCAGCTGTGACTGCGCGAATTGAGTGGCTGGGGGGGGGGAGAAATTCCGAGAGCTATCATGGCATTATGGAGATGGAGAAAATGACGTTAAACGGATAAAGCAAAAAAACGGATAAGTTACATAGGTTCACATTCTTCATGAACTGCAATGAGCAATCAGCATCTACTAAGTAGTGCCATCGTGAGTACTTACCATTCAAAAATGTTCGAATATGTTCACTAATTGAATTTCATAGCTTCAAAAAAATTTCGAAACAATTAATTTCACCATTCATGTGAGCATGTTATGATAATATTATGCAGACAAGCACCAAACTAATGTTTAGGTTGATCGCCAATCTACTGAACGTCGCTGAACTTCGTGGAATAACGATTGATGATATCTTACTGAAGTTGGAAGTGAATATTTCTATCATGCATGAACCAATTCCTCTTGTGCAATGATTCAACCAATGCGGAGTGGACTTTGACTTCTTCGACTGACCAACGCCACATACATTGTAGAATATCTTTCAGACTGTCACTTACAAAACACAAATGCAGTTTTTATTGTGGCAATCCTTCACTTAACCAAACGGACTTTGACCGTTGTGACTCATAAAAGAACTTCCGTAAAATGTTCTCTCAGACAACTAAGCACGCCTGACACTCAAACAGAACCAAGAGTTTAATTATTGTCTTCCAGAAATCCAACATTTTTGTACATAAAGTGCTGACTTATGCAAAGGTACACAGGTGTGCCGAATATGATTGTAATGCGTGTTTGACATGACCGAAATTGATTTTAGATCTGAAATTCTAAGGATAGCATAATACTTAAAGAATATACATGGAAAATATATTTCATCAAGATATCATCATTTTTGAAGAACTTGCAGTGTTTCAAAAAACATGTCGTCTACACAGGTAGACAGGTGTGGCGATGAGGGTTAAGATGTAGCGTAGGACTTGATACAGTAATACTGCCATAGACCGATTGTTCACTAAACATGGATGCATCTGTAAACTGTACTTTTGTACTAAATGATAGATTACATGAACATAAAAGACAGAAGCACCACAAATATTTGGTGCATGAAAGTACGAGCGCAATATTTTAACGATGTGATCAGAAAATGATAAAAAGCTAAAAAGTAGGATTACATTGAGTTTTGCACCCTTAAACGGAACTGAAGAATTCAGAAGAAATTTGTACATTTAAAGCTTGTCCTTCTTTTGTTGAATTGATCTCTATGTTTCTACAAACAGCCCAGATGTGATGATGTGATGCAGGAGCAGCAAAAATAGAAAAGATTTTTCGATTTCATCAGAAACATCCCATACGTATAAACACATACTAGAAATGTACCTATGCCGAGCCGAGCCAAAGCGATGGCGGCTCGGCTCCACTTGTTCGAGCCGGTCGGAGCTGCAGCTCTTCGGCTTGGCTTAAAATATATCGTTTAAGGTGCAAGATAGGTGTAAGGTATATTTTTATTTAATTTTTTGATGTAGGCTAACTACATTTGGTAGTATTCAATAAGTAGGCCTATTTAAAGTTCTAACTATTAGGATAATGATTTATAGAATTTAAAGACCTACTTCAGAGTTAGAGTTAAGGTATACAAAAATATTTTTTAGATAATATCGAATTCGATATATTTAGATGAATTTTTGGTCAAACACGATATTTATGGGTAGGCCTAATCGCAATCGCAGTTATAAAACGAGGTTTATAGCTTTACACCGGAATGGGTTTTTCCAAAATCTGATTTTTCTTCATTTTAACTGATTTTGTAGCCTACCAAATGAATGAATTTGTAAGTCAAACAATATGTCTGATGAATTTTTTAAAAAAATTACATCGAATTATTTCCTGAATTTTTGTGACTTAAATTACATCATGAAGTGATCATCAAAGCATGAATTTATCAAAGAATTAAAATTCATTCATTTAGGAGACTTTAAAACCTTTGCATAAACTCAGCAATGGACATCTTTGATATTTTTATCCTAAGATTGATGGACTAGAGGCTCTTTATTATTCGTCAAGGACCATCATCCTCAAATGATAGCTTGCGCTGCAATAAATGTCTTTCTCAAAATTTATGATAAAACTGATGCGTAATTATATTAGCCAGATGCATCAGATCGCTAGAGAAAATGAAAAGTAGAAAACTGCGTAGGAAATTTGTAAGAATGATAGACAAGGAAAACCATAGCCATGTATAAATATTGCATCAATACAACCAGGAATTTTCATAAGACAAGGTAGTCATTGTGATGTTACCATGTTACTAACTTTATCGTCAAGTGAAGAATTCCTTCACAATCTACAATTGATGATGCAACTGTAATTATATCCAGTAAATGTTCTGCAATCAGCACTTGTTAACAAACTATATGTATTGACACTGTACATTAGATTGAATTTTAACTTTATTTTACCCAAAAATTAAAACGGCTCGTTAGTTCCGCTTGGCTCGGCTTGGCTCTAGCATTGCACGGCTCGGTTCAGCTCGCCTTGAATATTTCAAAATCACATCGACTCGCGGCTCGTCAGGTCGAGCCATGTACATCTCTAACGCATACGTCAATATTCCCTTTGTAGACCCTCCTCAAAATCACATTATATTCACACCTGGGGCAAGAGATTGTACCTAAGCGTATTTCACTTTAATCTACTTATTTGAATGTTAGTATGAAAGTTCCAGGAATACGATAAAAAGATTCAGTAGCATTTTGCAATTTACGCATGACAATTTGAAGAAAAAAGGAATTAACGGAAAAATTGGTAAAAAAACGAGAAATAAAGGATAATTTTCGAAAAAGCGGAAAATAGCGGAAATAACGGAACTCTGGGTACCATGATAATTCATTATTGAAGTTAATTTATAATTATCATTATCAATACTATTGGTCCAACTAAGGTTGGTTGTCCAACTAACTTCTGGTTGTCATAAGTTGTACAAAAATACGATGTTATGTGCAACTTCCAAGTAGATATTTTTTGATGAAGCTACTTATTAAGGGCTGTATCAAGCTATGAAAGATTTATTGTGTTTCAATGTAAATTCGGCCGAGTAAGAATTTTCTTCAACGTTTTTCAGTTTGTCATCCTAATTTTTCCTTGCTTATTATAATTTTCATTTTTTGCTACTATTTCCTCATAAATATTGTACGTCAACGTAATTTTTCCTTCAATAATTCATCAGTAAGTAATTCGTTGCGATACATTTCCCTAAATAGAATAGTCATGCAGATTTGATCGATTTAACAAACGTTGCTTAAATGTTCCGGACATTCAAATATAGTTGCAGGGTAGTGCCTGCATTTCACATTAAGTGAACTGAAATTCAAGCATAGCGATCCTTGAAAAGTGTCGAGCTTGTATACTCTTGCAATTATCATTTATTAAAAGAAACAAAACGAAACCAGAAATGGTCAAGCAATCTTGCTAACGACTTCAGTGGTTGATATTCTATTCAGTAATCATTTGAAGTGTCAAAAAAATCTTTGATGAAATATACATGTAAATTTCATACTGCAACTGTCCATGCTCAAAATTCAATTTTCTGTAATGAATGCGTGGATAATCGTGGGAATGCGTAATGATGGATAATCAAAAGTCTACATAAAGGCAGGTTAACTGCCCCATGCCTTCAAATTTGTCCTATCATAAAGAAATCAACCCCACGCTACTTTACGCACACTCAACTGAGGGCATTTTTTCTACTGTAAATAAAAAATTACGTGCATTTTGGATGATTTCTTAATGATTTAGAGTTGCTAGAGTGAAGCGTAAGCGTGTTCATTGATCAAAAGAGTGATTATATCTCCATGGTATTTCGTGTGTGCGGATCATCATCTATCAGCTGTCTTTTGAAATATTTGTATGATCTCTTAAGACTCTGTCTTCTCTGTCACCAAGAATAATACTGTGAGATGACACTTGTCACTTTAGAAGTCGCCGCGAATATCGCGTTTGAGAGAAAAGAGCATCACACTCAGTAGATACTGTGATGAGCAGACATCGCCTGCACTTCAAGTTATCGTCTCAAATATTCCAGTTTCATGAAATTATTCATGTATACAGACAATGTAATCATTCACTGGCATCCGGTTTTAAGGCAATTTATTTACAGGTTGTAGACAAATTTGAAAACATGGGGAGAGGAAGCTAATAATAAATAAAAATTATGAACGAAAACAAATTCATTTTATTAATGACTGTTTCGTCTTCTCATGTCACTGCCTCTTTGTGTTATGTGTTATATCGAAATATACGAGTGCCAACGCATGATAGATTTCAAACCATTCAGTGCCAATATTCAATTAAACGCTATAAATATGACATAAAACTATAAGTAAAATAATATTAAATATATTTTTCTTATTGTTGCTGTTTGGGCTCATGATCATCCATATGATTGAAATAGGGCAATGAAACACACAAGTTAAGGTAAATTTATCCAGGACATTCAAATTGGGATAAGAAAATAAGGATGAAAGGGGCATTACATCTACATGCAGAGTTGAGTATATCATCTACAGATTTTCTAATCAGAAGAATGCCGGACAATAAAACGAAGACAAGCCTTCAAACAGTGTCATTCATTTGACAATTAATAGAATGCTCTGTTGTTTCTTTTAAAGCTCATCATCTGCAAAAGTTGATTATCAATACTATATCATTTTTGACAATGCTTATGTAGAACAACCTATAAATCAGTGATTCCGATAGTTGGGGAAATGCTAATGGATCTAAATGTGATCGCAAATACAATTTTATAAATATAAATACACTCGCATAATGTATGAATCATCAGAATAAAATAGGAATGCTTCACTGTGTATGCACATAAACTGGACGCCCATTTCTTTAGTGCATGTGTGTTAAAAGTTGATGCCATCTATCTCAATATTTTTTCAAAAGATAATTTTTAATGCACCTACTAGTACAATAATATAATCTCATCAGCCAATGAGCTAATATAGAATATTTAAGAACTAAACTATCATAGAATAACACCTAATTCCATTAGTATTATATACCTCTATTGAATGTTTCATTGTACGGATATTATTTAACTCATCAAGAAGTTTCTGTTGAAAAGTGTGGACACTATGAGAATCTCGCTCGTAAACCCAAACAATGAAAGCTAATGTACGCTATCAAAAGCCATTACCGACCATGTACGCATGCCATACAAGACAGCACTTAGACGGCGATATCAACATAGAAAAAAACAAAAAGTGGATAAGGCGCCTATTCAGCAAAGTTACAGATATTTTCTCATGATTGCTTAAAAAGTGTTGGGAGCAATCATTTAAAAGCAGGATGGTTAATCAATTGAAATAGAATGCTGAAGCATTTTTCCATCATATTAATTTTTGAGATTTATCGAAATTAACAATGCAGACTTTTCTATTGTGGAATTCCAGATAGTGACTCCTGAAATGTACACTCAGCTATTCCCTAGGCCTGGCTGTTCTGATATGGGCTGAATGCTAGGTGAACAGAAGTGATATGAAGTTGCACAATAAATCATCAAAGTGCTCCCTATTACATCAATCAAGAAAGCGAGTTATAACCGTAGAATAGGTCATGTTAGTCCACTCTATCCTGCGATGTGATGCCTTTACAAGTTGGTGAAGCATGTGCAGGATAAAAACTAGATTTTTGACAGGATCTGTTCGATTTTACATATGCCCAATGATTATTGATTTCTACTTAAATAAAGTTCAAATTTCTAGCACTTACTGTGATATCTGCGCAATTCTAACGAATTTATAGTGCTCCAACTGGACATCTTGTGTATGATTGATGACTTATCTTCTATACGACTGTTTCGCTAAAAAAGATGTACGAAGTCTGTCCGACATTTTGCGGAATGCAAAAGCAAATGCAAACAAACGAGTCTGAATTTTTTGGGTATTGAGAAAATTATTGGACTCTGCTTTAAAGATTTCTTAAAGTAAATGACCGTATAGTCAAATAAATGATAGATGCACGACTTTTACACTGACATGTAAAAGCATTTCATCAGCACAAGTTGTTTCAATCTCATTACTGGCATTGAAATGAATGACGACATGCATCGTCGTGAATAACAGGCCACTCATCGTAATAGGGAAACAGTGTACATTCCAGATGTCATTAACTAAAATTTAATGGCTCTTCTCGCAGATGATCTCTCCAACTTCTTGAGAATACAAATCTCCTTTCAGCTAATCGACAATTTAATAAAAAAATTTAAAAATGAATTTCATGTCGACGGTTCGTGTGATGAATTCACTTGACCTGTGATTCGAAGTTTTTGTGAGTCTAATTTGGAGGGAATATTAATTTTACTATGAATCGAGGGAGGATCATTGCTAATTTGCTTTGTAGCATATTCATAGACGAACATGCGTAAGTGCCAGTTCGTTATCTTTATAAACGTACTTATTGTACTGACCGACTACTCATTTACAAAGTAAACAACTGTATGTGAAATTATTTTCTTACGCATTTTGTTTTTTTAACTATACACGCCACAGTTGACGAAAAAGAAAAAAAAATTCTTCAGCAGGCACCAATTATTTAAAAAAGCGATAAAAGTGCAAGCTTTCGGCGTTGCTCTTTAATCATGCACAACTTAAACCAGTTTACGATTGAGGCGCAACGCCGAAAGCATGTACGTTTATAGTTTTACAAAAGAATTTGGTGCCTGCTGAAGAATATTCTTTTTTCTCTCGTCAATCGGAATCCAGGTGCGGCGTGGAGATTTTGGGAAATTTCCCCAACTCGATCATACATGCCACAAGTTTATAGACTGTTCATAATACATGCTGATCCCCTGCACAGTCCAAAGGCATTGTAAAGTCATTTCTAAGTAAATGCAATAGCTTGATAGTAAATGACTAAATGTTAGCAGTTTACAATGGAGATGATACAATAATTGATAGGGCTGTCAATTATCAGAAAATGAGAAGAGTCTGATGATGAAACTAACGCAATTTGTTAATTATATCTGTAATGTCACAGTTATTTCTTGAGTATATATACAACATCAAAATTCTCTCATAAGGAATACATCATGCTCAGACGCAACAAGATATTTCAGATCTATTACTAATGAATGCATTGATAATACCTTTCTCCAATTTCTGAGATGCCAGCTTCCTAAACAGACATGTGAAAGGTATTTAGTGTTGTTCATTGCACAATTCATTAAGCAGGATAGACTGCGGACTCCACCGGCAAATACATCTACAAGCGTGCCCAGAGTTCAAAAAGTCGCCAACTTACAAAAATGCGTGCATCAATGCGCGATCTACTCATTTGTTCTATAAAATATTTTGGGAACGCCAAGAAAAAAAATTATGAAAAAAATATGGTTGAATCAATCCTATATATTTCAGACGCTATCGGTTTTCATCCTCATTGACGATGCATCAAAAATTAAGCAAAATTAAATACTGAAACAATTATTTTTCTAATTAAGGAGAACTGGAGACGGCAACGATTTCACATGATCACGGGAAATTGGTTCCGATGCTCTCCGGGGCGAGAAGCTAATTTCAAAACATAGCGATGGACATGATTAAGATGTCACTTGGAAAAGTTCGTAATATCAGCTAATTTCAATCCAAAGCAAATGTCATGCATTAAAGCATGAATTCACAATTTACTTTCTTCTCACTGTAAACAGGATCTTTTGGGGGAAATGATCATCGTTTATGCTGAGAATCTGACCAATTCATGATGAGTTCAAAAATCCGTCCGAATCCATTATGTTGCCGAGGTTAATGCGGTTATCTGATTTTCCGGATTCAACAATTTCCGGAAATACATACTTTGATCTATATAATAAATAATGATTCAATGTTTCAACAGTCACCGCTTTTCCATGATCGGCTGCCAAAAATTGCCAAGCGCTTTTTAGTTGCGTTATACCATGTACATCTATGTTGGGGACACATACATACATATACTTGTATACATATACATATGCATATACATATACATATACATATACATATGTATACATATACTTGTATATATAGATTGTTTTTGACAATATGATGCTTTAAGCACTACATACACATTTTATATTTTTGTATTTTCTGTGCACTCACTGCGAAAAGGTTCACTATTCTCGTCTTCTACTAGAAAAAGGGCTATGCACACCATGCGACACCATACGAAATTTTCATCCATAGGCGGTAGTCGTGCCGTAATCAAACAGATTGGTACTACAACTGAATCAGCACGTCAGACGCGAAAGTACACATCATTTCATAAATATTATGTCTTTACTTCCCACAGAACTGTTGTCGTTTTTATACAAAATGACTTCACTTCATATTCGAGAACAAAACAGCAAAAACTCACGCATTCACACTTCATTGAGCATGCAAGGTTTGGAAATCTCAGAAAATGATGATCCATTTTAAACAATTATTAATGTCTTAAACAAATCATAAATCATTACCGCTACAAAATACTGGGTACATAACTATTAAATAACAATATAATATAAACAATTAAGTACACGACAATTTCTGCACACGGATATATAAAACAGATGAACTTGACCTAATTTAGTTACTTTTTTCTAAACTGTACTCACTGTACTAATCCTATGGTTGACTATGTTAACTGTGAACGAAAGCGCTGATAAAACGCGAATTATTAGAGCTTGTTACAGGCTTCAGATTCCATCGCCCATTGGCGAAGCTATATTTGCAAGCTTTTTGCATGGATACTTGCTTCCGAACGAGCAATCTCACCATGATACTTAAGGATGATGTACAAGGAGCTACTAGTAATTCCTGATTTCCATAGATCATAAGTGACCATACAGCTCACCCGTTTTGCAAGCGTTGAATACTGCTGTTCATAAACGCTTGAGACTAATAGAAAGCGAAATAATGAATATTATAGTAGTCATAACAAGAGCGCATTTCATTCAGATTTTGCATGACACACACTTCATTATCCATTCACTCAGTTCTCATTGATCAATTCAATTTTTTGCACTAATTCTCGTCTTGCGATAAGAGGGAATCGGGTACATGTTGCCACAGGGAAACCTAACTGCGAACTGTCTACCGATATCTTATTTCAAAGATTTGCAGAAAATTCATCCGAGATAAAATTCATCAATCATATATTATACTACAGATATAAATTAGGTGCCAATAGAATCTTTCACTTCAGACAAAGAAATTATCACTACAAAGCATGCGATTACAGCCACGTTGCAAATTGAATTGAAAACAATATCAAATTCACACTCACATTCCTTGAATCAGATTTTGTTTTATGTTCATCGAAATCAAAGAAGCAGATACAATGAATGCTCAATGTGCATTTTCGGTCTTATCATATGAGCGGGCGGAAACATCTGAAGCTCAAACTAATTGTAAGATATATGGAAATTCAATAGTTGAAGGTGAATTTGATTAAATATTGAAAAAGAGAAGATAATATCTAAATTAATAAATGGGAAATTAATCAAATGAGATTGAAAGTGAAGTCATCACTTACTATTGCTAGTTAAAATTAAGATACATTTAGTAAGTTAAAGCACTCAAAATAGCGACAAAAGCGAAATAAGGTCGAGATTCGTAAAGTAAATTGTCAGCAAAACAGAAGACACAAAGGCAGTTAAGTCTATGACGGAGTTATGCAAGGACGGATCCGATACTTACGGCATGCACCAACGCCATGAATTGCTAGAATGAAGATACAATAAAATCAACATTTAACGACATTCAAGTTATATACAGGCAATAACAGCTAACTATTCAAATCACCCAAAACCGCGAAGATGAAAACTCAAAACAATTTATACCCAAACTTCGACATAAACATTTTGTATATATTCAAGTATGTACAAAATACCTGAGATGCACCATTAAAATCCAAGCACAGTTAAGTGACAACATGAGAAATGTTAGTGTATTTAAAATATTTCTCCTTTGCCATCTGGCCCCGTTCTACGTGGACAAGGACGAAAAACGGGGAAGTAAGTAAGTTTCCCGATGGACACTTTGCAATTCATCACCACAATTTTCAAAAATACATTAAAAGTAATCTTTGTAAATGCCTCTCAATAGTAATGACAAGAGATTAAAGTAGGCACTCTATGGTCTTTGGAAACCTAGAATAAGCAAGAATCTGAAATCGCGATTCTCTTGCCTGGCAGAGACCACAGACTCTCTTCACTTCTCTGTGCGACTGTATGTCTTCGATTTGAAATATTAGTAATTGATCTTAAGCAGCAGAAAATGACAATTTGCAAGAGATGAACACGATGGTTATACATGCAGTTATTTTATTGATCATATTCAGTACTAATGTTCTTAATCTGTAGCATGCAGTGACTCTCGGCTAATGAAGCAGGTGATGCTCGATATTCAGAGGTAATGCGATGTGCGTTCTTCGGAGTAGGTGCAACTAATTTTGCTTTTTGATACATGCTTTTTCACACCTTTTGCATTTTCACATTTTCCTTGTTGATGTTGATGTTTTACACATAACAGAAATTAAATGAAAGTAGTATGCTAAGTGACTTGAGCTATGCGAACATTTATGATCGTTGCCAATCGTCAGAGGCAAATCCATGTGCTGCAGACTTGAACTTGTCATTCATTTCGTGTAAAATACATGCTCCTCCGGCGTCTGAAGCATCTTTTGACATCATCTGGTCACCGCGCTGCCTACATCTTTACTGCAATCCATGCACGGTATGCCAGACCAACACAGCAGTAGCAAAGGTGTAAAACACGAATGTTCTAAACATCGTTTTCTTATCAGAGCGACACGCAAAAATTTCATTGAAACATGGCCCTATCAATAGGGACCCCAAATAGAGACCGACCGACTTGTTGGGGCCCCGCGAAGAATTCTCGTTCCTATATTAAGCAAGATAGGGTCGCATTTTGGTGAAAATTTGCCCATTGCACAGATTGATTACATGCACATGAGATCACCGGCAACTTGGTTTATATCTTGCAAATCATCAATCTGACATATATCAATTGAATTTATTCCTGCCGGCTGACGGTGTGTAGAAAGTATTTCAAGTTTAATTCAGATTGGTTGGCCACAGCGTGATAAAATTGGTGGAAATCTTCATATACAATATTCACGAACATATTTCATCGAAATAACCTCCGCCACCGCTTCAAGATTTCAAGGATCTACATCTTTCATCCGCCGTCGACTCAGGACTTCGAGGATCTGCATCTTTCATCCGCCGTCGACTCAGGACTTCGAGGATCTGCATCTTTCATCCGCCGTCGACTCAGGACTTCGAGGATCTGCATCTTTCATCACATATAATTACACGCTTCATCCATAGAAATGAATCTTTATCATTAACTGTCTTTGTTCATTATTTAAAAATATCATAGTACTAGATAATAGTCCGTACACGAGCACGATTTTCTGCAAGGAACGGGGCCGAAAATGTAACTTTTTTGAATGATGCACAGCGTACAGCAAATCTGTGCGTCTGCTGACTTCTATCCGGTTCCAGTTCTTGTAAACCGGACAATATGAATCAGATTGAAGTTTTCGGCAAAAATAAGCTTTTCTATGTTTCTCTATTTGATTGAAAAGTTCGATATATAGAGCCATAATGTCTGGCATGGAATGTCTTCAAATCATGTGGGTCTCGAATAAAACTCCGAATCTTGGCTCGACAATTTTACGACTCCAACTCCGCATCAACCCTCAATTGTCATCATAACGACATTTTATAATGTGAATTAAATTCTTGACAAATTACCGTATTTGCTCTTGCGATTTTACCTCGACTTTGCAACTTGGACTCATAGTTGTTAATGATTTAAGACTCCGACTCCGGGATCTGCAATTTTTGCGACTCCGCATCACTGGTTTCAGCCCGACTTTGATGCTATCGCTATATCTTGGGTGGAACAGGAATAAGTATTAAAAATGCAATCCTCGAAATCAGAGGCTGTCATCCTCCAGATATTAGATATCTTAAGGGCAGAATTTGATTCCCAAAATATTCAAGTGGAGGATGGTAGTCACATATATGAAATCTAGAGGACAGAAACCGATTATCTTGAAGTGAGGGCGACGTAGTCAGACTCGAGGATCGGATTGTAAACTTAGTCAAATTCTTTAGGTAAGTGATATTTTCTTGTGATTAGGAAGGGATAGATGCAAAATTGCATGCCAGTGTGTTCGACAAATTATCATTTTCGCGACGAGTGAAATTTAAGCTTGGACACAGGCTCACATCGTTCTAAAAGATAAATCTATCACTGAATCCTTCATCATTGAATCATAATGATTCAGTCATCCATACAACGGTTTTGCCAATGTTTCCTTAAAATACCAATGGAGATATACATAATACATTTCATCTGTATTTTTATCCAAATTACACGACTTGATGAAATGCAAACGGTGATATTTGTAATAACAACTCACAACGTGCGCGACATATTCTAAAAAATCTAAGCGGTCGATTTTATGTTGTAGTCAGAAGTTTCAATAGTGCTTTTTCTGGCGCACTCTAGTATTTGCATGTGTGGAGAAGGGGGAAGAGTTTGCGGCCAATGGCGACGCTAAAGTCGACGCTTTATTTATGAAAATACTACTACAATATAAGAGAGATGGAGTTACGATTTGGACTTTTCTTGCCCATTTTGTAGACAATCAATGATGTATGGTCACTACAAGAAATTGTCAGCAATGAGAGATAGATACAACACCACAAAAAACAGAAATCTAAATAGAAACAAATCTTGAAGGAAAACGGTTTATTGGTTAAGATGATGCATTTGTCATCTTTGAAATCAAGACTAGAACCATTTAGAAAATGACATGTCATGAATAACTTCCCTAATTAGAAATCACAAACTTGCAATCAACACTAGTCGAGCTTCTTTCTTCTTTATTGTCGATCTTATTGTCCTCTGAAGGGCACTGATTTAATTATTTTATATCCTGTTTGACGTTTCTGTGCAATTCCTAATTATATTTGAACATGAAATGGATATGAGTGCTAGTAAGAGTAATTGACAATAGTATGAAATTTTTGAAAGCACTAGTGAGTTAAAATACAGAACAAAATTACAATTATAGCGCGGCAAGATTGAAAGCTTTCGCACTTAGCTGTAAGTCTCGCACTAGAATCCCAATGCTGCTACATAAATTTCGTGTACAAAACCCGTATAAAATCTACAATTACTACCGGTACAAGTATTTGACCACGTTTAAGAAAAATCCAATCCACCTACACAAACAAAATCACAAGAAAGGATTGCGAGGAAATCACAACACTTTTATCAATCACCATCACGAAATACACGCTAAAATCAACTTAAATACATAATACTGCACGTATTTGTTTCGTACCTCGATTTGAGATCGAAGCTCATTGGCAGCCTTCTCAGCAGATAACGACTCGTAGACCAAGTTGAAACTATTGATCAATGATTCCATTTCAGCACGGAGAGATGACAAAGCTCCGATTCCCCCTGCTTCTGGTGAATCGGTTCCCCACAAGGCGGCTGCCACACTACTGGCAGTTGATGATGCAGCCGATGCATCAGAAGAAACCGATAATGTCGAAACAGCTCTCTGAAATAGAACCACATGACAATTAACTGAATTACATGTTTTGTATTTCACAATGCGATGATCTCCATGGTTACTACTTCCACAATAAAATTTATGCTTTCGAAAAAGAGCAAAAATTTCAACGTGTGCAATAAACAGTTTTTATTGCACACTTCCATTGAAGTAAAGTTGCACATAGAAAGTTTTTCATCCTCTAAAATCCCACAATTCTATATCAAATACGAGTAGAGGTAGATTTTTGACAGTCATAAAATTCTGATGGACAAAGAGAACCTTTATTTCAGAAAAGAACCTGATGACAACGCCATGCAAAGAAGAAAACACAAACATGTCTAAATGAATAAAGGAACAATTCATGCATTTGTAAGCAAAAATTGTTCATATTGAGATATAAAAGAAGTGAAGCAGAACATGAAACAGAAATTTGCATTCACACAAATTATAGTATGAATTTCTATATATATCGTAATTAACTAGCAATAAGATCAAAGGAAATTTGTGAGATCAGAGTTTCATTTTTTGCGGCCCCGATCTCCACGCAAATCAACTAACATGCTTGTAAATAAAGCAACGGAAAGTTTTGCACTTAAATGATTGATGACTTCAACAAGATTCTTCAAAAGATATTTTGATATTTCTCCTGATGAAGATTGGTCAATTCATCATCCTGTTGCCTATTGAAAGCGGTAAAGATCATTAAATGATTCATTCATTATATGATTTTTGAGACGTTTTCAAGCTTTTTTAAAAAAGACTCAAAATGACATTCAATTCAATGTTTCACAAAGCCAACCATTTCCGTCCATCTAAAGTATCAATATTTTGCAGCTTAATTAATTCATTCATATTTTTAAAAACTTGATAACACATCGTTCATCCGATCCGTCGCCTAGAGTCGTTTGTGAGAATATTATTTCCGAATTTCACTAAAAACAATTTTGAGTCTTTTGTCAATTGTGTGCAATTCTCTCTCAGGTTTGTGTTTCATTGGAACACCACATAAGAGAGATTTGATCTATCCGTTAACAAACACAAGAAGTTTGAGTCAAGAATCAGAATTGAACGATGGATGACTCTCTACCATTTTTACCATTGGGTTATTATATATTTTTGATATGTTTTCTGTCCTTCAATAATTTGAGTGTGGGGACGCTTTAATTGAAATTACGCACGTATGTAAACCTTCATCTGTAGAATGAAGATCAGTCCTTTGGTTGATCCTTCCTCCATTGTTGATCTTATATCTAATAAAGCCAAGATATCTGATTTCACGCACTTCTCTGATTCCGTGTTTGTAATGCGTGACTTGAAGGATTCTATCATAGATAGACAAGATTATCTAAATGCACAAACTACAAATGCAGCAGAACTGTTTGACCGTCCACCATGAAAGTAGTCGACCAAAAATTGACAAATCAGTATTAAAAAATATGTAAAATCAAGCATATCACATTCTTTGTGATGGAATCATTGTGATGAACATACTCGTATGCTCTAGCCTGATTGCTTTGGTACATGAGCTAACATGTTCATGAGTCATGCTAACTGTACGAAGCCATCCGAAACAAATAAGAGTCACCCACACCGCAGCTTCACAAAATACTACGAGCATCATTCATACGGTTTTCTTATCTGAATTCTTGAAAAAATATTGCGAATTACTATTACGATTACAATGAACAAAAATGAGGAAATGAGTCACGCATGTATTTTCACACTAAAATAATGATATGCTTCTTTGAGGATTCTATAAACATAAAAGACCGAACCTATTTATTTTTTCTAATTCGTTGGAATCTCCGAAACCTCTGGCCAAATGCCATGATGAACGATAGAAGAGCAAAGTAAACCATTTCATACGTAATTTGATATTCATCTATGTTTTTGACGCTAAGATAAGATTTTCCTTTGCTCACAGTGCCGGGAAATTAGATTGAAAGCCAATAGAAGAAAATTAATTATGCTTATGTCGTGTTCCACACAGCGGATCATTATCCTTAATAACATTATCTGACACTACATTCAATCCAAATCCTAATTCCATTTAAACAAGGAAACAAGGTGAGGTTTGGCAGTTGGAATGTCGGAAGCTTTCGTGGAAGAGGAACCGAAGTCTGTGAAGAGCTGAGAAAAAGGAATGTGGATGTTTGCTGTCTGCAAGAGGTGCGGTGGAGAGGTGAAGGAGCCCGCTTCGTTGGCGTCAGAGGACGAAGGTACAAGTTGTGGTGGTCTGGCAATGATGTTGGAAACTCAGGGGTTGGAATACTGGTGAAGGAGGAATTGTGTGAGAAGGTTGTGGAAGTTCGAAGACGGAGCGATAGGGTGATGGGAATGGTGATGGCCTTCGAAGCTGAAGTTGTGCGCGTGGTTTGTGGCTATGCCCCGCAAAGTGGCAGACCATATTTTGAGAAAGATCGTTTCTATGACGAAATGGCAAGCGAGTGGGAGGTGCAGGGAAGTGACGAGCTGGTGCTAGGTCTTGGCGATTTCAACGGCCACGTCGGGAAGAGCATCGACGGTTTCGAAGGCATACATGGCGGGAATGGCATCGGAGTGAGAAACTTGGAAGGAAAGCGACTCCTAGAGTTCTGCGATGAAAAGACCTTGTGCGTGGCGAACACGTGGTTCCGGAAGGACGAAAAGAAGAAGGTGACCTACAGTGCCGGTGGCAATGAGACAGAAATCGACTTCGTGGTGATTGGACAGGAAGATCGGAAACACCTGAAAGATGTGAAAACAATCGCTGGCGAATTGCAGCACCGATTGCTAATTGCAGATTTGGACAAAGCAAGGACACGAAAGATTGTGAGAAAGGAGCGCGTTTCAAGAAGAAAAGTTTGGAAACTTGAAAATGAAGGAATGAGGCTACAATTCCAGGAAAGGGTTGAGCAACTTGTTGATGTTGAAGCGACTGATCTGTGGGATGCTTTCAAGACTGGGGTGCTGCAGGCATGCGATGAAGTTTGTGGAAAGAAGAAAGGAAGACGAGATCGAGGGGATACCTGGTGGTGGAATGATGAAGTAAAGAAAGCAATAGCCATGAAAAAGGAAGCGTTTAAAACCCTAAAGATGAATGGTTCAGAAAGCAACAAAGCTAATTACAGGAGCAAGAAAAAGCAGGCGAAGAAAGCTGTTGCAAGGGCCATGAAGCAGGAGGCCGTGAAGGAGATGGAAAAAATGAAGGAAATCCGCATGAGATCTTCAGACGTGTCAAGATCATGAAGCGTGAAGGGAAAGATGTCGAAGGAGGACGGTGTATGAGGGGGAAAGATGGACGTCTGGGTTTCACGGAGGATGACAGAGGACGAATATGGAAGGAACACATGGAGGTGATAATGAATGAGGAGTATGAATGGGATCAAAATACCCACGTGGACAAGGTAGAAGGGCCAGAGAAGAATGTCTCCAGAGGCGAAGTGATAAGAGCAATGAATGATATGAAGACAGGGAAAGCAGCTGGGCTGTCAGATGTGTCTGTCGAGATGATCCAAGCGAGTGGAGAAGTCGGAATTCGTGTCATGACGGAAATTTGTCAGGGTGTCATGGAAGGCAAGGGAATGCCAGAAGAATGGCAAACAAGCGTAGTGGTGCCAGTTTTTAAGGGAAAGGGTGATGCCATGAATTGCGGAGCGTATAGGGGAATCAAACTCCTGGAACATAGGATGAAGATCGTGGAGAGAGTGTTGGAGCGGAGAATTCGGGAGTTTGTTTCTTTGGACGAGTCGCAATTTGGCTTCATGCCAGGCAAGGGCACGACAGATGCCATTTTCGTATTGAGAAGATTGCAGGAAGAGTACATGGACAAAGACAAGAAATTGTTCATGTGCTTCGTGGATCTGGAGAAAGCATTCGATCGTGTCCCAAGGCGAGTACTGGAATGGGCGATGCGAAAGAAGGGTCTGACGGAAGTGATAGTGAGAGCGGTGATGAGTTTGTACGATGGGGCAAGGACACAAGTCAGATCTGGATCGAAGTTGTCGGACGTGTTTTCCGTGGAAGTTGGAGTCCACCAAGGGTCCGTTCTGTCGCCTCTGTTGTTCGCTATCGTAATGGATGTGGTGACTGGAGATGCAAGAGAAGGACCGCTAGCGGAGATGCTCTATGCAGACGATATTGTTTTGACAAGCGAGTCGTTGGATGGGCTAAGAGTGAAGTTTGCTAAATGGAGAGAAGCGCTGGAATCAAAGGGGTATGAAAGTAAATATCAGCAAAACGAAAGTGATGATGAGTGGCTCAGAAGGAGAAAGAGTAAAATCAAAGAGAGATCCATGTGGTGTGTGTGGGAAAAGAGTAATGAAGAACTCGGTGCTGTGCACAAAATGCGGGCTCTGGATTCACGGCAGATGCGCGAAAGTGAAGAAAGTGACGTCCAACCTTGCGCGGAATTTTTCGTGCGAGAGATGCCTAGGGTCCGGTGGAGACGATGTGATGGGCACTGAAGAGCTATGCCAAGGAATCGAAACTGTGCGAGCCTTCTGTTACTTAGGTAGCAGAGTCAATGCCAGTGGTGGATGTGAAGCTGCAGTTACGGCGAGAGTGCGACTTGGGTGGATGAGATTTCGGGAAATCAGTGAACTGTTGCTTGGAAGAAGATTCTCCTTGAAATTGAAAGGGATGGTCTACCGTAGTTGTGTAAGATCAGTGATGCTGTACGGAAGTGAAACATGGTGCTTGCGGGAAAACGAAATGAACATCCTGAGGATGGCAGAAAGAGCGATGATCAGAGCGATGTGTGGAGCCAAGCTGAAGGACAGGAAGAACAGCACCATCTTGATGGACATGTTGGGCTTGAAGGAAGAGATCGGAAATTTGGCGAAGGCAAGCGAGGTACGGTGGTACGGTCACGTGCTGAGGAGAGAAGATGACAATGTTCTGCAGAAAGCCCTTCATCTTCAAGTTGAAGGAAAACGCAAGCGAGGACGGCCCAAGCGTATGTGGAGAAATCAAGTAGAGGAGGAGATGAAGAAGGCCGGCCTGAAGAAAGAAGATGCCTTGAATAGGTCTAGGTGGCGTGAAGGGGTCAGGAAAATTTCGCTGCAGTGAGGTAGATCCGGCCACCCTCGCTTGTCGGGGACAAAACCGGATTCAAATTGGCGATGATGATGATGATGATGAACTTGAGCGACATTGGTCGACTCGAAACTTGGTAGATTTAATTAACTAAAACTTATAACCCAATGGCGACTTCACATTGTATAACTAACCATAATCTTAATTTCAGAATATCATCAATAATGTGCATCCCCAAAATTATCAGGCGATTTGAATCAGCGTCTAACCACAAGTAAACTAATTCTTGTTGCTAGAGGAAGGACCCGAAGTCCCACCTTGCTAATATCACGGCTTTAAGGAAATCGACGAAATGCAGTTTTGTTTTGCCTATACTCGACCTTCGAATTGTACCCAGTATTGATTATCATGTGAGATCAATAAGAAAAGAAATCGAAAACGTTGAGCGAGAAAAAATCCGAGTTCTTTTCATATAATGCATGTTAAGCGGCTACGCTAAACAAAAAAGGATATGCTCTAACAGGTAAGCTAAGCGCTAGCAACATGACGCTTGATGAAACGATTTAACCATTGAAAATGATTTTCATGTATTGGGAATTCAAATGCCAGCCTTTCTTCGTTAAGCATTATAACGAGCATCAAAGCAAAAAGTTACATTTATGTGAAGCTTACCATCAACTTTTCTTTGATGTTTGACAAAATTTCTTTAGTGCTGTCCACTTTCTCTTCTAGACGAGATCTGTGCACATTTGAAGGAGACAGGAGTGACTCTGTTGCAATGGTTCGAATTTCACCAATCCGCTGTCGCCATTCTTCCAGTTTCGTACACAGCAACTACAATTATAAAGGCAACGTACAATTTGCTACACATACTCGCACATGTCAACTAATTTTTCATTCTTAACACTTTCGTGGCATTCCATGTTTTGAGCCATGACCTAAAACCAAAACTATTAGTATGAAGATGCCATTGCACATTAAAAAGATTTTGATAAGATTTTAAGAATGCGTAAGATCAGCAATCCTACTGATAGCTTATCAATCACCCTCCACGACAGCTGCCTCGAAAGGTTATAATTCAATTCAATAGTCGAATTGCAAACGATTTCAATGCTTATTTTCGTAATTGCTTTCAAGTATGATAGGTGAAGCTGAATTTTGCGTTTACAAAGTCTAAGACCGAATGAAATGATTACTTAGTTCACATTTCTTGATAGAAAAAATTAAAGGTTGAGCTCAAAAATGGAATATTCATGCAAGTATGAATAAGCTTATTCATTAAGGATGCCAGTGCTGTGATGGTTATTTTTATGACAAGAATTGTAGTCGCTTCATCGATGGGCCTATCTTATACGATGTTGCTCTTCACAATTATACATAAGCTGATATTGTAGTCAACAAGTAAGAGCTTGAAGGCCAAGAATTAAATGAAATAATTTACTGGCTAGTAACGCACGGACACACTTTCTCTTGTTCTATACAGCTTTCTTAGGTGGTGTACAAACGTATCAGAGGCTGAAGCAGAGTGATTAAATGTACATCCATTTGCCCCAACAATATGTACCACTCGGCGTTCATCTTAATAAATGATTGTTTCATTGTCGCTTGAAGTTCAAGGAAAAACATAGAACATGCGGCCGAGATTACTCGCTTTCCAATGATAATACGGAAATCTCCTTATTTTGGTGCAGCAGAAGATTCAGAAGCACAATAACAATTGCATTTTAATAGAGCGAATGACAGAATTTTTGAAACATGCTGCTCTAGGACGTAAGTGCCTGTAGGAGTTGTCATGTCGAGAGGAGTATCTGACTGCCGATTCATATAGAGTCAATGTAGAATGAAGAGGATGATTAATAATGCATCAAGCATTGCTGGTGAAGCTATTGATGTTACACCACTCTTGAAAGCATCATTTATTATGAAAAAAATTGGGAAATATTTTCTTGATTGTCGCAAAACAGTAGAATCTGGTGGCTGCTATGTATGATACAACATGCTGAGTAGCCATAGCAACCCATCAATCTAATTATGAGCAAGTTGGTAGACTATCCGCATAACTGAACAGTTGGAACATAAAGAACAACTTCCTTTCTCTTCCGCATTTCCGCAACGTCGGAATGCGGTGACCATGATTGAGGCGTTCGTCGAACTCAAGCCAAAGTAGCTTAGTCGATGTCACTGTTCGATCAAGGTCACGGAATTATTTCCAATTTGAGTTCAAGACGGAAATTATTAAAAGTCTAGTAATTGTAACAATATTCATGTTTTGTGATATCCATGTAGACTAATAGTGGCGACCATAGACGACTTTACAAGGGTATTTTTTCGCCCACTGGAGAAAAATACCTTTCGGCCATGATGTCCCCACGAGCCCAAAACTTTTCACCTTTAACCCGCTATTTCCCAGATTTTTTATTTATTGATTTTCGCATTTTTTCTTTATCAAATAGCCCTCTCCCTCTTTGAAGAGCGCGTAGAAATCCGATTTTTTCAATATTATTCAATTTATTCAAATTTCGAATTTGTCGACTATAGTCGACCCAGGTAGATGCACGTTAAAATAGACATACGACTAAAAAATATAGAAGAATGCCGATCATTGGAATCTATTGCTGATGAAAAGTTGAAAAATATTCAAAGTACATGCACAAGTCAACGTTGCGTCAACCTTCCCGACGTAAATGCTTCCTATCAAGGTCATATCTTCTTTGTTGCTTATCAACTGTTGAAAAAAGGAAATAGTTGCCATCTGATGAATGCAGGCATATAATGTGTTGGGTATGCGTTGAAGACGACAGGGCTGCCTAGGAAGTGTGTTTGATTGAACAGCAAGAGGTGATTGAATAACCTTCACCTCTTCGTAGATACCACAATCTTTTTTTTTTCGTCGCATGCGATACGTATAGCAAGAATGTTGGCGATGTCATCTTGGGTCATCAGTGCCAAGTCTGCCATTTCAATCAATTCAATAGAGCGCTGATGATTTTAGATTTCGTCGGAGGATATCTCTCTTTAAGGTGCACTTTTTCTTCAAATCTTAGCGAGCAATCCAACCTATCAAACTACTCCTCGTTTTCGTTTAGGTAATTGCGCAACCTATGAAATTCTTGTCGTTTTCAATTTCACCGAAAACTTCCTTGGGTCGACTATGGTCGACTGATGCGTTCAATAATTGATGCAGTGAGGCATTTCAGTCGGCTCAGAGTATAAGGATAAGTTTGCATCACAGAGAAGATCAGATACTGATAGGAATAGATTTTCACATACAGTATCTAAAGAGAAAAATCCTAGTTTTCATGATTTGTGTCAAAAATGACGTTCATCTTCCAGAGTCGACATAAAGTTTATTCAATTATTTCTTGTACAAATTGATTTATCTTTCTCAAGTCACCGATTGATATATAAACTGTTTGGTATTGACATTACTTAACATAAATCAAATGAATGGATTACTAAATATTCGAGATAAACTCGCATATTCAATATCGCTACTATAATTACGTAAATGATAGTGTTATATAATCAGTAATTACTGAAAAATTAGGAGGTGGGATTTATTCTGATCATGATAGCTTACATGTCTGAGATGAGTTATTGATGAAAAGCATCTTCTTTGACTCCGAAAATCATTGTTTAACCGCTGTCAGCCTGAATAATGTATGGTCGACAAGTCGACTCAGGTAAATAACGGGTTGGAATCCTAGCCGTGTTAACTGAGTTGTTGGGCGACTTATCTATAGTACGTGGTACGATGTTAGTACGGCTCCTTGACGCGAATGTGGTCAGTTATACTTCTCAATTGGGATACAAAAATTAGCTAGGCCATAAACAGCTGTTGTAATGTATTTCGTGAATATAATCTCGTCACGATGACAAAGTTCATGTAATGTGCTTACATTCCCATACTTAATTATTGGAAAAACTAGCATTAAATGCTGCACATTGATATGCAGTGGCGAATCCTATGCTGGCCTATAATGTGAGCTTAAAAAACCAGCAATAGTATGAAAATGTCAGCAATATGCCTAAATTCGGTCTAAGGTGTATGAAAGCAGAGGTACAAGCTGCATATGACATGATCGGAAGGTCCCTCTGCTGTTGGTAGCAAAACTCAATTCGAGGTCCATCAGACAGCAGAGAAGACCTTCCGATCATGTCATAATGGAGGCAGTTCATTCTAAAATTTGGCATGCAAAACATTGCTCGACGAGTCTCTGATAAGCAAATCATTGACATACTTTTCGAAATCCCTACTTCCGTCAATAATTTATTTGTTGGGCTAAAGCTCACGAATGGCTCTAAACTCTAAAGCATTATTTATGTGTAGAACGAGCAAAAGCAAAACCTGTCAATGAGCTACTTTTTTTAATCGGAATTTCTTTGTTAATATAAACTCACTGTCGATGAATAAACAATATTGAAAGGATGCTCGTAAAAGAGAAATAAGAATAAAACGTCCGACTTCAAAGTGTTGTGCAGCTAAGATGAATAATGTAAGTGTTGCGCAAGTGTGGTGAATAATGAAGAATCTTGAGGTTAAATAGCAAATTGTCTTTTTCAATGTAATCAATCTCTGCGACTGTCAAATGAGACTTCTACATCTAAAGAACATCTCAAATGCTTCATCGGTAGCTCATTAATATTTTGTTCGTATCCTATTTTTCGTATTAACCAGGAAATTACTAATCCATCACTATATTTACTGTTGTGTGTAAATATGAAATATACGCAATTATTCGGATTAGTGTGGCAAAATTACACTATGATAGAACCTTGTCTACTTCCGCTTAGCATGACTAGGTTAGAACTCAAGAGACAGATAAAAGTAATAACAAAAAATTTATTGAATAAATCATTGGTGGCAAGTTTAGTTTCACCATTCAAAATCACAATATATGTATCTCTCAATCAATCCATTCAAATTGTAATGTAAAAACATTCAGCTTTCTCACATTATTGAATATATCGACGATATCACTCAAATTCATAATCTGCACAGGACTGAAATTTTGTTCGGTCTCATATTTAAGTTAAAAAAGGATTGAATGAGATATCAACACATCATGACATTTAAGTGCTGTCATGATATGATGGACGTTTTCAGTAAACGTATTTTGGACTGATCATCATGAATTCTATATTGAAGAATTGGTGAAGAATTGGATGATTATAGTATTATATAATACATGCATAATGACATATAGAGAATAAGAAGAAGCAATACATTTTCGATTTAACAACTTTAGAAACAATCTCACCATTTTCGAAATCCTTGAGGCCAAGACCATACTTGTGTAGAGATGCAACGTGACCAAAGAAAATATAGCTAGCACACAAAAAAAATCCTGTCACGAAAAACAACGAACGATGTATTTATCATCGTTATCAAACAACCTTCTAGTGCGAAAATGTCTAACCATTCGATATTTCTTTGCAGTTTCTTCTGTTAAAAGAGCAGTTACATGTATATTTTGATAATGAGAACAACATTGACTGTGAAAAGGTGAAGAGCTGCAGACAAAAGACTAAGGGAAACTTGTATCGAAATTCCCTATTTTCTTCAGCTTGAATCGCATAATCAGGTTATTCGAAACACTGTAAATATACGTCTGAACTTATTATCTATGCATTTTTTGGGTTGACGTGGACGCTTTCTTGTCTCACACACAACGTTCTCCCAATACAGCGCTTGGCAACAAATATGAGTGGACAAACCTTAGAGGAGCGATTATGAGCACGATTTCATGACTAAACAAAACTCAGTACATGATATAAAAATTCTCCATTAAAGCAACTACTTTGAAAAACGAAGCTCATTCTAAAAGATAGTGGAAAGATCTATTAGGAAATTGCACCCGTCCACCCTTGCGAAAAATGGACAGTGTAAGTAAAATGAAAAAGTAAAAAGTGAGGAACGAACAGAGGCAGATATCAACTCTCACAGAGATCACTCGGAAACTAAGGTCAAAGTGGAGAAGCAAATTTGACACCTTTTCTCCAAAACGAATGGTGCAATTTTAATCTAGGTATCCAAGCCTCTTCAGTAAAAAACCGGACAAACATCTATGAGATTCCAGGACATTTTCAACTTTAGTCATTACCAAAACTATATACAATTTCAGGTGATAACAAATGAACAATTGATCTGTGTTTGTCAATAGCTACCAATATTTCTTCTCATAACGTTGGGTGATTATGATAAAAGATGAACAAATTCAAGTGTCATCTTGACTAAATTTATAGTTATGTTTCAATAGGCCCATTTGCTTTCTATCGTATTTTCGTATCTTTGGCTCTTTTGAGGTAAAAAATATGATGTAATGAAGCCTGCTGTGCCGCTTGTCTAGTGTATGGCAGGTAAGGAGATAAGCAAGAATAGCCAGCGACACATTACGGACGAAGAAGAAACTATCTTAGGGAGAAGTATGTGACGAGGAAGAAATATCTGAGGAAGTAGTTCATAATATGTTCTCTTTTCGGCGTTCGTGATTAATTCAGAGAATGATCGTGTTGATACGTTACTCTGAAAACTGCAGCACTGTATTATATCGTGCGCTTTTTGCTTATTCGGTTAAGTAAATAATGTAATAATGAGTTCTGTAAATAATAAGTACTCTCAGAAGTGTGCTCTATTTTACATTCTAATAAAAAATATGATGCATGAGTTTAATCAAGAAAAAGCATTTTTGAGATAAGGAATAAATTTGAAAAGAATCTATCGTACAAGAGATTATGGTTTTCATGTGTGGCATGAGCAAGCTTACCATTATATTAACACTTAAAGAAAAATGAAACAGTTGCAAATATATTTCTATTATGCTTTTGCCATGATGCAAAAACCTACTTACTGTGCATTATTTTCACAAAACCTTTAACCAGCAGCAGAACGTCAGACTGGTTCAAATGTAAATGCTACCTATGGTAATGATTGGCCATCATCAAGGCAGAAAGGATTTCAGCGATAAGCACGCATTATAAGATACGACAACTTGCCTTAGTGAAAATTTTGTACAAAAATTTAACTTTAAAGGTCTTCAAGTCTGGACAAAATTACATACGCATGAATTCTCTACAAAAAGTGTTACACTTCTATATCATTATCACATCCATTTACTTCCGTTAAAAACTTATCTCGAATAAAAGACCGAATTAAGATTAGGATTGTTGATTCCCTCGATTGTTGTTTCGTGCGAAATAAAGATGTGTAATAACGGCATTGAAAATCATTCGGTTCTCACTATCTCTCCGAATGATACAAAATTTGCATTAGCGTATTTTGGTTCGACTTAGGATCGGTTATCGGAACGAAACGTCATTCATCTTCACTACAGCGATATTTATTCAACATTTTTCGTGTTTTCGTGACATCTTAAAATATGACTACTCACTTACATCTCGTTTGTTTCTCTTCGACTATCAGGTGATATGATTACTTCCGGATTTACAAAATTATCCGGATAATCATTCTGATTATAATTCGTTATGTTCATCTTATAAATAAATTCCACTGAACCGCTGCTTCATAAACAGTTAACTCTCACAATTTCTTTTCCTTCAAAGAATCTTCATCAAAATTCTACATAATTTCTGCAGCTCGACTGTAGAATGGTGTATTCAGTGACTTTATCTCATAGATGATCTAATTTGAGCATCAAGACTTTTATGACTCCGAACTTCGACCGACGCCAAACGCAGACTTCATCTATTACATCATGTGTTAGGAGAAATGAGTCTCTAACTAACCTGACATTGCTCCTCATCATCATCACGCGATTCTTCTCTTTGACACGCAACAACTTCAGTGCAGATGTCCGTTAACTCTGCTGTCAATGTGTCAGCCTCGCGTTCGAACACTGACCGCTTCTCCTAAAAAACAGAAGTATGATGGAATGTCAGAAATGTATTGTAGTTTTACAAGAGAACATGCAGCCTAAACCATTTAGACGATTTTTAGGGAAATCGCTCATGTAGAATGAAACGCTTTTTCTAGAATATCATGCCAATGTCATGCTGCATAAAAGAATGAATAATTTCCTAGAGGAAGCATTTTTTTCTTCTGTGCTACACAACCCACTCATTTCATAACATGACTTTACCAAGATCACTTTTGGAAAGCGTCGCGTTCCATACATAAGATTACGCATGAATCTTGTGTAAAATCTTACGCATTATTCCTACCCATTTTATACTGCAAGAGAATTTTCTTATAGGACGTATATGGTACTCCGGATTTCTTGGATGAATTTGCCATACCTTTAGCACATGTATGAGATATTCATGATATGATCACCATGCCAAATTAGATTCGCAAAAGTACCTGATCTTATAGTTCATTGGTGTGAAAATTCATGAATCATAATGATTCAATTCACACCAAATATCTTTTGTTTTTTTATAAACAATGTTTATATTATTGTTAATTAATTATTCTATTGTTTATTTTATTTCTTTAAATTGTATTATATAAATTTTATTTTCATTTCTATCAATTAATCTATTTATTTCTTACTTAGCTGATACTCGCAATTCCATCTTGAACAAGCATTGACTAGCTAAAATAAAGACAATTAATATAAAGGAAGAGCCAAAAAGATTTTTGTAATTTTTATCTTTGATCGATGAGTTCATTTTTGGATACAGCACGGTACCCACAGTTAAAGTCATGGAATTCATCTTAACATTCCTTTTTGAGTCACAGAATGAATTCAAATTTCCCACTGCATGGGAAGTTCCACTAAGAGTGTGAGTGATCGAAAACGGGAAAAAAGGCTGACAAAGATGGTAAAACTATGCAGTCAAATTTCAACTAGAAAGTGGGGGTTGAAATATGCAATATATGGCATTTGGTCAAAGTGAATGTATACTGAGGCAGGCGATACCAAATGAGATCTCTGGAAAAAGTAAGAGATGAGGACATGGATGAAGAGTGAGGATCGAGTGGAAAGACTGTCGATCATTGAGTGAGGAAGGAACAAATAATTTACGTCTGGCCAATTCACGCCGGCGGTTGAGCTAGTTGCTAATGAAACGGCTATTGAGTGAGTCAGATGGTATTTGAGTGACTTCTTACCAACAGCAAATCGAAAGTCATTGATTCGAATAGAAATTTCATAATAAGTATACAATGTTTTCATCGCGAAAATGTTATTGAAAAGTAAAAAAAAGAGAAAGCAATGTGAAAAGTGATTGAATGACTAGTGGTGAGCTAGTGGTGAGATGAAAAATCAATACTTAGCTACATCTTACAAGCTAGATCGTAAATGGAAATGGAAATCCCTGAAGCATCCCAAAATTGAAACAATTTCTCTGTATTCAGTAATTTGGTTGGGCGAGATGGTACGGTCTGCTGTGGTTTCAAGATATCTTACCTGACATCATTAAAGCAAAAAATAAAATGAAGATGTAGTAAAACACTGATAAGATATATTTCGTCGCGGTACATTAACAATTTTGAATTTTCAAGAATACATTTCAGCCATCAATTGTTTGTCATGAAAATGTTGAGGATGGTTGACATTCGGTGAACGTCTTCTGATTTTGTATTTTTACAGCACTCTTAATTGGCTTTCCAAAGACCTGAATGTGACTACATGCCAAGAAAATTATCAAATATCATGTTTAAATTTCAAAAAGTCGAGATTCTGAGCGTTATTCAGGATCATGAAGTTAATAGTTTTCAATGCCGATGAAGAAGGTTACTTTATCTCGAATCTCCGATAATTCTTCGGTACGGGTCTTCTGCCTTTAATTTAGGAAACATAAGCATTATTCATGCATCAACTTCGAACGCAAAGTGCATACGGTGTTCATGTGCAATGAAGCATGATCTATTGTACAAAGAACTTAACATATTCGTCTATGTGCTTAATTCAAAATGTTGTCTCTTCTTGGATGGGCTAGGTATCTCCTAAGATACAGTAAAGGATATTATTGACATGGTTGATGACGATGCACGGGAGGTGATAAATTATCTTCATATTTCGAGCATAAAGCGAAAGCACTCCCTCTTTTTATAATCATCTGTTGGTAAAAGTTAAAATAAAATATCGCTACAGTGCCCTGACGTTTCGTCCTGCAAGGACTTGTTCACAGGTTTGACAAAGCCATGTACGGGGTTTGAAATTGGCTTATAAATACGAATGACCACTCGTCAGCTCCTGTTTGCGATTAATGCAAGGTTGATGAATGCTAATAAGCTTAGCTTCAGCAATACGGGTAGAAACTGGATCATTAAGACATTGCACAATAATGATGTCAAAATCATCAATAGTTAAAATCGACCAATAATGGTCTTTCTTCGCATGTTCTGAGAGGGCACTCTTGCTGTCCTGATTATGCAAACTACGTTTGTGTTCCGAATATCTTGCACTTAAAGTGCGATTCGTAGAGCCAATGTAGTTTTTGCCGCAATGTTTGCAAATGAACTTATATACAACATATTTTAAGTTACATGTGTTAGGTTTGCCAATTATACCACAGAGATTACAATTACAGTAAATTTTGAAATTAGCTCATGCTTCGACTATCGCAATAATTTACAAATACTAATCTCTGTCCACAATTAAGCTCTAGCCACAATATACAACCATGTCTATATAAGAGGTATATAGACAACATTATTATGGGACCATTCCCAAATGAACCTAGCATTTTGAATAGTATCCTCGACATTTTCAATTCGGTATCAGCAAATATAAAATTTTCCATAGACGTACCTATGAACAACGTTCTTAATTTTTTGGATATCAGCATCAGCATAGCCAATAACCAGATAAAGTATGAATTATATAGAAAAGACTGCCATTCTGGTAATACCCTTCACTATGATAGTTGGGTCCCCTCACATGTGAAAACCAATTTTATTAAAAATAGTTACACGTATGTTGAAAAGCGTTGTTCTACGCATGAGTCAGTACGTAAGAATAAAAATAAAATGACTAAAAGATTGAGGAGGAATGGCTTCAATCAAAGTTACTCGAAGCATACCAGTAGTGATAATACTACGAAAATAGGCAACAAAAATAAGAATAAAAATAGTGTCAATTTGAAATTGGATTACATGAACGATAGTACCAATCGTAAACTAAACAGATTAGCCGATAAATATGATTTGCCTATTAATCTTGTCAGTAAACCTGGCAGACAAATTAGCTCATGCTTCAACTATCGCAATAATTTACACAACTGTAATTGTAATCTCTGTGGTATAATTGGCAAACCTAACACATGTAACTTAAAATATGTTGTATATAAGTTCATTTGCAAACATTGCGGCAAAAACTACATTGGCTCTACGAATCGCACTTTAAGTGCAAGATATTCGGAACACAAACGTAGTTTGCATAATCAGGACAGCAAGAGTGCCCTCTCAGAACATGCGAAGAAAGACCATTATTGGTCGATTTTAACTATTGATGATTTTGACATCATTATTGTGCAATGTCTTAATGATCCAGTTTCTACCCGTATTGCTGAAGCTAAGCTTATTAGCATTCATCAACCTTGCATTAATCGCAAACAGGAGCTGACGAGTGGTCATTCGTATTTATAAGCCAATTTCAAACCCCGTACATGGCTTTGTCAAACCTGTGAACAAGTCCTTGCAGGACGAAACGTCAGGGCACTGTAACGATATTTTATTTTAACTTTTACCAATAGACGATTATAAAAAAGAGGGAGTGCTTTCGCTTTATGCTCGAAATATGAAGATAATATTATTGACAATTTTGTCTATGTTAAGTCTCGTGCTAACTACTTCAGATATTATGTATCAGACGTCAAAATACAGAATTCATGGGTCAAATTCAAAATTCCACGTCACGGCCTCATAAATCTACTATAACCGTAGATATCAGCATTTTTATTAAATTGTGAGTCTTCTCGGTGCTCCCCAAACTCATTAACATCTCATATAATAGCGATTGTAGAAACAAGTTATTCAGCTCCCAAACATTAAATAATCACAAGTAAGTAATCACAGAGACATGATCATGGGTAGCTGGTTGCTTTTATCTTATTTTTCATTTTTCATCCGACAGTGAAGTCCAGGGAGGTGAATAACTTGCATTTACAATCACAATGAATAACCTCCCGTTAAAAGCAGCTAACATCTCACGTAAAACATTTCTACAGCATATTCCTCACAGAAATGTCATTAGTTACAAATCTGACACTCTGTCGAAGTTACACATAAGACCACATTATGCATCATAAAATTGCACACTCGCATGTGATAAGATTTCCCTCCATTCTGATAATTGAAAGAGATAAATGGGGGTGAAGATGAGATGTAATTGATATCATGATTAGCAAGAAAAAATCGACATGATAAGAACAATCAAACTTAATTATTGACATTCACTACCGGAGTGTGAAAATATCTACAGACAGGAAGCACAAAATCTCCACATGACCGGATGTAAAACTCACAATTCCGCAACAATTGCTCGTGGATAGCGGAAATTTCGCAACACTCTGGATGCAATTATTGTTTGAAATTTCTTACGTTATTCAATACTCTGTCAGTTAGTTGTGTTTCGTTTCAGAGATCAACACAAGAAGAATAAGACACTGGATATGTCCTACATCACAACTATCAAAGTCTAAGAAAATTTGCATCTGGATTGAAATAACTAGAAATAGGAAGTAGCCAGAATCGCTTTTACAGGGGAATTCTTTGCAATACTTCGATTCAGGATCAAATTGATGACTTTTACAGCTTTCATGGGTGACTTTTTTACTGACAGATATGTTTGGCTGACCGATTGCGAGACACAGCATACACACACGAAAGAAAGAGAGAATCAAATTTGTCGAGGATGGGCACAAATCGCTACCGTCGCTTTCAATGAAGCAAGCTGAGAATTATCATCATTCAATTTATTAATTGGTGAAAAGAACCTTAAAAAACCCGAAGCTTCAGTAAAAACAGACTTCAAGTACACAATTAATCATTATTAAAGACAATTCACAATTAGTAACTTTTATAGCTTCTGTACAATCTTCAATAAATATTTGAGCTTTGAGGAGAATGCGTTTACGAATATCATCTGAGTATCATGGCGCTCTAAATTGACTAATGTTTGACGCACCGGTGCGTCATGGTACTGAAAGGGCTTAATTTACCGAAGTTTGAGGAAATCTTCCTAAATTGCACTTATCCTAGCATAATCCAGCAAAACCAACTAGAATATTATTGAATTGATGAAAAATAGACAAGTTGGAAAATGGAATCATTGATTGTTTTGAGATGAAAATAAATTTCAATTCCCTTTCAACTGACTTTTGTAATCATGATGTTCAGCCTAGATCACTGATGATGAATGAGAGGCCTAGAAAGCAATTTGCTTGACATTGATTTGTCGCGAAAACATTTTATTGTTTCAACCATCGATAATATATCTGATAACTTTGAGTCATTTGTAAAACTCTGTATTGATGTCCTGATGAAAGAATTGGGTGTTGATACTTCTTTTGAGCTTTTTGGCAATATCACACATTCTCTTGTAGAAGACACTGAAGAGCAACTACTGAGGAAAACTACATTTACCAATTGCAATAGTAATAAAATTTGTTATGCTAAGTGCAAAACTACCGAAAGAATTCATTCAACTTCAGATTCATTACACCATACTGTAACATAACATGGTACCATCACGAGTCTATTATGTCTACTATGTCATTTTAAAGAAAGTTTTAGAAGATTTGTTTTAGAGAATTTCTCTCTTCGACATTTTTAGAGTTGAGTCCTCATGCGAGATATATGGAAGTACTGAGTATTATTGAAGCTATTTCGCTTCAAGTTTTTGACTTTTCGACTCTGTACACTAACATCGGTCTGAATGATTTTATTTCTCATTTGTTTCAATTTTTGATTTGATTTTGAATAACTTTTCTCGAAATGCCATGCATCTGAAGTCGTGGCTTTTCCGCTATGAAGTAATGAAAGCTGCCAACGTCTTCATGCTTCTCAATTTTAAGAAACTATCCTCTACATAATTTCTGAAATGTATGCTGCTTTCGGCTGACTCAATTTTAAGCAGGTTCGCAGAATTTCAATGGCAGGAAATTATTATGGTGTGTTGTTAGAGGATATTTTTCTATTGCATGGGAAGTTCAGGTACATTGGCATCAAACAAGATACGTCGTCTCTCTAAGTGGCTATCTAGTAATACTAGATATACAGATGACGCATGTCATTATCAACATTTTTAAACTTTGAAACCACATGTTCACGTGACGAATTGTTTGTAGAAAGAATTGGTTTAAGTGATGAAGATGTATATTAAGATGTAAAATTGAGATGTTGTCAAGATGAATTGAAACGAATACCAAAAATTGAATTGATGAATCACTATGGTGTCCACTTGTCTGTTCACCATAACGTTGAAACTTTCCCTTTCGTGATCTGTGAGTCTTCATCAGTATTTTAGTCTTTCGATAAAGTTCGGGCTGTTCATGAGATGACAACTGTCAACTCGATGTAATATGAGATTAGTTTTATGTATATAAGCCTCTATGCTATGTTGTTTTATATCACCTCTGAAAGGATTTTAGGGTGAATGGATGTCCATTTGCATTTTATGGAGTTTTTATGAAGAGCGACTTGAGCCTGGGTCGGCCGGCTGAGTGAACGCAAAAATAAGTCGTTCTCTGGATTACCAGGAGTCATTTTCAATTCTACATGTGCAAATAATTGCATATAACTTTTCCCCTGCTATTTTTTCTTCACGCAATTAGAAGAGGAAGAATATGCTTTCAGTTATCGATTTTGAAGGTGATCCCAAGTCATTGATAAAGCAACTTACATTGAAATCTTGGATCTTGTCATCAACTTCTTCAGATAGCTTTCTTCGTTTATCGACAATTTCTAAAATCTCGTCGAAGTTTTCATGGACCATTTCCATGTCTTCTGCCAATGGTCGTAAAGCATCTATAGTAGTTCGCACGCTCTCTGCCACAACTTCGTCTTTCTTCAAAATCCCAGCCATTTTCTGTAATTATAAAGTATGACATTGAGTGCTAGCACATAATCGTTGTTCCTTAATGAATGATAAATCAATTTCTTTAACTATACATTAACTTTTAAAGCGCATGTATGTCATGATACTAATATCGAACGTCTCTCACTCGTACGTTTCGCTTGGCTATTGAAATCTATGAGACATTGACGTACTCATGACAGTCTAATTATGTTCCTAAAGCGAAAACGTAAGGAAGAAACGATCCCATAATCGTTCATGAGCATTTTCCTTAAACATTTATCATTAAAATTACACTACTAAGCAGGGATCTGACCTTGACCGGTTAATTTACTTTAAGCGCTTAACCGCGGTTAAATAGAAATACTTACTTTTATGAAAATTTAACCAAACATCCTAACATTAATCAATCACAAACCAAGCATGTTGTTTTTATCTATGAAATAAATATCGGTTTTAGCTAAACCACCAGAATAATAAGATCAACAACACGCATGTCTGTGTATACTAGGGATTTAGTATTATGCAGGTTTATTACATGATCTTCACATCCAAAACGTCGAACAAACTTACACACAAGCTCAGATGGGCTGACAGCCAATCAAGTATCGTCATCAAACTGTGTACTTTCACAACAAAACATGGAAATCGACTATCAATACTTTTGACAAGCAACACAGCATCAAAACAACCAGGAAGGATATTTTCAAGAAATGCACAATTACGAATCAAGTGCCTCAAATCTCGAAGTTGGCCCACTGGATTGGCGGAGGACAAATGGCTGCCCATTTACAAAACTGCGTAGACTCGCCAAAAGGTACCTCACCTTGTTCTCCAAATATGAAAACATGTTCGATGAAAAAAAGAATGCGTTTAACGAAGGAAACGGCAAACGCAATAGTGTTTTTACACTGCAACTCTGACTGAGTGAATCTGACACTTCCGGACAATTAGACAATACTTTGTTTTTTGTTTCATTACCATTAAAATAATTTGATGAACAATTACCGGGTTTTCTAATAGAAAGCACATTGACACAGTGTTGCTTGATGATAATTCTCTCGAGCACCAAGTAAATACCTTTCACACTCTACCGGGACGCACAGTTGAGCCTTCTGACATATTTTTTGGCATATTTTGTCGGTTAACCGGTTGACTTATTTTTTCTCCGCTTTGTTAAGCGAATACTTTAACCGCTCCAATACTGCTACTAAGACCAATTTTCAAGTGCATTCTTTTGCAATCAAAATCTAGGGGATCCGCTTACAATATTCGTCATTAGTAATATGGAATTCGCCGCAAAGAGACGATAAATACAATCGCAGAAATAAGATTAATTTGGAAATTAATGGAGAAGTACCATGTAATTAGCAGATAACAAACACTACGTCTCCACTACAAATTTCTACCTCTCCTGATGCTCCATCGTTCTGTGATTTCGCTAGTTGCTTCAAATGCACAATGCTGTCAAAAATGTCAAACGACTGGACGATAATTCATTCCTTTTTCACATGCGATTTATTAATAAAATAAGTTTGAACCATAGCCAAAATGAACTTACTTGATAAAAAGTTAATTTCTCGTCAAGGCATTCAGCATCGTGAGCATAAGAATCTACTTCAGCTACAGTATCCAGCGAGGATTTCAGTTCCTTGAGATCAGCAGATAGTCGCCGTGACAACTCTAATCCACGAAGGAGTTTTTCTCTTGCTTCCGATACCTATGTAAAGATTTGTTCATTCAGTACATTTACAATGTTTATGTGCATGTAGACTTTCGATAAGATCCGATGTTTAATTACAATTGATGATTACTCCATCCAGCAAACGCAAAAATACAAACAAAAGTATCCACAATGGCTCGACATGTATGTTTTTCGATTCTCTGGTTCTGGTTTCGATGCAGTCATCATATACTCTAAAATTATGTTTTAGTTCCGATGCGGTTTAAATCCGGCTGATCACAGAAAGACATGGCGCCAGTGGGACTAACATTGATGCATCGTGAATATATGCAAAACACCGCCTCAGTCATGAACATGCATCATTATGAATTTTCACTCGCTGGTCATTGTCAAGATGTTCGTTTTCTGCTAAAGGACAATGAATGTTAATGCATACTCCCACCCAACAACACCACTTCATCTTCATACATTTCATTGAAATTATCAAATCAATAATAAATCCATCATTCTTGTTGTTGAATATCAATTAATCACTATGCAAATGTACAATATCACAATCTCTTGTCATCACTTTGTATTTGTAAAATTACAGTAATGTGTCATTTCATCTTCGTGCTCTCTCTTGAGAAATGAATAATTTGAAGATTTGAAATAAAGATCGGTCTCTGAATTGTCACATTTGCAGAGAATAAAGATCAAAATGAACCACATTCAATACTTCTTATGACAAAGAATTCCTCTTTCTCTTAAAGCATGTGGATCAGATATTATATCATGTGCATGTATGCCTTAACAAACACCAGTTGCATGTTGCTCATTTTGAGTCGCGTCTTTAGACATCAGATATTCATGGTTTTTCAACTGTTTTCAAACGTTCTAAGAATCGTGAGAGTTTGGGAGAGGCACAGTTACAAATAGATTGAATTCCGATTGAATCTTTAATTTTGACATTAAGTTGCCGTTCAGGGTACAAACACTGTTTCTTCAGGTTAAATTCCTCCAAAAAGTAAAAAATAGGTTGCTATGAGTGGGCATGTTTTTTGCTTCTGACCTACATTAATTGCTGACAACGTGATCAGCATATAAGCATAGGTCTACAAATGTCTGCCAGGATAATTGTATAGATTTTTAAGAACTATTTGATCTTATATAAAACATTTAAATTCAAAATCTCATGTTCATTTATATATCCACTTCAGTAATTACTATGAAGTAAAACTTACTTTATGAAATAATGAGAAGCATGAAAAGTGATCTTACAGAATGATGAAAACTCTAGAAATCCTTATCGAAGTATAGAAAATGCAGTAGGAGAATGTTTTTGCTTTGTCAATAATTGCGATTTAGTCAGTTCACATGGTATTTCATCGCTTATTTTCAATGCCATCTGATGTAAGGCATAATCTCAATAGGATGTAGGGATGTAAGGTGTATGTAATCTCTATAGATTGTTCATTAGGAGAAATATTCGAAAACATACCTGCTTATTCAAATCTTCATACGTTTTCTGTAAATGATCAAGTTGAGCCACCAATCGATTAGGAAAATCCACCTGCCCACGGTCAGCTATTTGACGTCCATTTGTGACAACATACTCGAGATCATCTTTCATGTCGTCAAGTGTCTGCTCAAAATTCTGAAACAAGACATCTGGTTTTTATCAAGCATTTAGCGGACGAAGGTTTACTTAATAGTGCATTGCTTCATAAAATAATTCATTCACCTTTCGATCCATAGTCCATGCACAAACTTTCTGCGCAGGGCTTTAATTCAAAAATTAATGAATATTTGATCATTTGAAGCAAAAATTTCAGATATTTAAGATGAAAGAATACTTCATGTTGATTAATATCAAGGGTGCCTTCGTGTAATTTTGAAACCAATAATAATGGAAAATTGTTCAGGATCGCTTACTGACAAGAATCTTTCCAAATCAGATGATTACTTTAATAACTTCTGCCGGTTTCGATTGCAGGACAGTGAATTGGGCTACTAGCCACAATCTTAGTTAGGAAGTTGAAAAGGAATTATGGAGGGGCCTATATGTTAACATTAGCTAGTAAATTTGAAATTTGGGTTAACGTATCATATATCATTGAACAGGGTGTCCGCGCAAATTTGAATGAAAATTTCCAGGTGTCTTCCAGGATTTCCAGGATAAAATTAATATTCCAGGTTTTCTAGGGAAATTTACCGAAAATCAGGGGCCAAATTTGAACGAAAATAAGAAAATAGAAAAATATAAGACTTAACAATGAAGTGTAACAATTAACGGAATATCTGTAAAGTCCACTCTATAATAAAATGCAACAAGGTGAACGTCAGAGCGTTGCCATTCAAAAGATCATTTGAACTGAAGCATTGCAGCGTGAATCCGTGGAACATGGAAGACCAAGAGACAGAAAGAGGAACATAATGGCTGATGTGCTGCATATGCATGAGAGGAATCACAATCAGCTTAAGATAATGACACTGAGAATAATTGACCGAGGAAAGTTCATTGGCACACGTGTCGGGAATAATATATCTACATATTAAAAACCTACTTGAAATGTGTTTGAAAATATTCGATATTAGCCTCGAATCGGATCATTCGGAACAAGTCTGGTGCCTAAATGAAGTTTATAGGTTTAGCACCATTTTGCGTCAGTAGATTCTGCCACACGACTATCAAGTGTGTAATAGCATTAATCCTAGATTACGGCTCCCAGTTCCCCATACCACACGATGTTAATGAGGGAGTTTACAGCTCATAGTTCGCCATTCCGCACGACATATTAAGGAGTTTACGGCTCCTAGTTCCCCATACCACACGACGTTAATGAGGGAATTTACAACTCCTAGTTCATCATGCCGAGCAGCGTTTATGAGGGAATTCACAGCTACTAATTCACCATACTATATAACGATTAGGAGTTCAACAACAGTTCATAGTTAACCATACCACGCAGTTCGGTCTCATTCATGTTGTATACGTTATGATAGGAGATTCCAGTCACTGAGATATTCTAAAAACACACAACTTGTATGAGAATAAAGACTATATTTGTAACAAATAAGTAGAGATATGAAGAATTATAATCTGGAGAAATAGAAAACACTTCAACCATAAAGTATGAATTCAACTGCAATTAGTGTTTTAATTAGTCTCAAAATTTTCAGGACTTTTCCAGGATTTCCAGGTTTTCCAGGGTAGAATTTCATTTTCCAGGAGTTTTCTAGGATTTCCAGGTTTTCCAGGGTAAAATTCATTTTCCAGGTGTTTTCCAGGATTTCCAGGTTTTCCAGGGAGCGCGGACACCCTGATTGAAGATTAAGTCATAGTACTTAATCAAGAGAAAAGTCTGACTTTTATAATACTTATGTTGCTGTGATCACATCAGATTCGGGAGAGCTGCTAAGTTGTATGTAAGAGTCAACGGTGAAAACATCTGAGCAATGATTATCAAATGAAAGAAAATGAAATAACTCTAGAATTTCGAACAAATGCTATAATCATATCATATATTTACTGCTTAAAGACTGCCTTGACTGTGGTATCAGCTCCTTTAACAATCTTTGCATTATCATCATAACCCATCTCCATGTTATGTCTGCAAACTGTTGTGTCAAAAACTGCAATATAGTTTTTATAAATGCCAATATTGCTATAAGTTCACACACCAGTTACAAGTTTTTTATTGACGTACAGTTAGTCTTACATGAGCAGTGTTTCAGTATAGTTACATGATATGTATGTTTATTTACAATCAAGACATATTAAAATGGAATTTAAACAAAGCAACCTTACACAATTTCTGCGAATTCCTGCTCAATCTTTGTTTCATTTTTTCTTCTATTTTACTTAAAAAATAATATTTTGCATCTACTAATATTCATTTGTGAGTAACAACACATAAATCGAGGAAACAAACCAGGGAGATCTAGATCTCATTGGAAACAAGCCACATAATAATTGAAAACAGAAGTGAATCTATTTTTTATCATTTAGTAAACGAGTACATGGCCTGAAATTTTCTAGAAAAAATAAATTATGATTTTAATTGATTCTTACATTGCAGTGATCTAGGGAATTCTCAAGATCTTCTGGTTCGATGTTGATGATATCGAGAAAATGAATGTGATTCGCGACATTGTCAATATCCCGTTTTACACGTTGGAGCTTCGGATCAAATGAAGCTGGACGCTGGAACCGACGGAATAATATTTTCAACGACTGGAAACGTTCCTGCAATGAAAATACATCAAGTTTGAAGAAAATTTGCACATGTAAATAATTATGACAAACTTGCGGTTCGCCATAAGAATAAATTCTGTTCCTAATTTATGTTTTTAAACTTTAAATTAGTCGGTATACGTTCTACATAGTACTTGCTTGCATGTTCTTACCTCCGCGTTTTGAGTCTGTTTGTTCCAATGTCATTGGGTGAAGCTGTTTCTTCTTACGGATCTCCTCCAAGTCAAGGGCTGCTTCAGATGCTACGATAAGTAGACAGCAATCAGATGCCACCATTTCTTCCCAGATCCTCTTTGGACGCCCCATTGGTCTTTTTCCCGTCACTTCTAACTTACAAACTTTCTTTACCCAGTCTTCTTCCTTATTTCGGTACACATATCAAAACCATTACAAACGATTTCTGCGAATGATGTTGCCTATAGGCTACGCGATTTATTACCGATCCCTGAGTGACACACCACACGTTTGATGCACTATGGATATCTCATCCGCATCCAGCCAATTTTCATTTTCTGCTTTTAATGCTCATGTTGCGTTTGCGTGCGACGTACAACTTTGGATTGGATGCAGGCTTTGAAAATCTTTCCTTTCATGTGGCCTTTCCTTGATGTTAAGAAAACTGACAGATCATGGAACGCTCTCCAACCTGCGCGTATTCTTACGGTGACAGCAGCCTCACATCCTCCTCCACCGTCCTGCACGTCACACAGGTAGCAGAAGTCTTCCACTACTTCATACTCGTCACCATCTATAACAACGTCCAACACATCCGTTCTTGGATGTCGTTCTGTTCCCTGGCACTTTTTGTACACAACGGAGACTTGTGCTGCTTGAAGACGACCTTTCACACCACTGCACTTGAGATGCACCCGAAAATGACATGACGTACAGTGAAGGGAATAAGAGCCAACACTATTTGCCTTTAGAGCAGACACCACAAAGATAGCTGCTTGAAGTCACAACCTAACCAGATCCGCTGGACGAAAACATGACCTTCGACTTTGTAGAGTTGACTTTCATGCCCTTGGCTCCGAAAACTACCTTTCACTTCTTGATCTTGGACATGATGTCCACCTTCAATTCAGCAGACAAAATTAGTAGATGAAAAATGCCACGAAGATGTTGGTTGATGGCATGAAATATATTCGCGAGGTCTTTCGTCCGGTTCTCGTCTGGCGAACACACCGAAATGACTTTACATGCATTGATCAATCATTTTAACTGAACATGAATGTCACCTGATGCATAAATGTGCATGAACTTGACATATACATCACTCATGAAAGTGCGCTACACCAAACAATAGGATCGAAGACAGACAAAGGAAAGACAATAAGAATTACCACGGTAAAGACAAGGTCAGGACAGAATCTGTCTGTGTACATAAATCGGAGTTAAAATACTTAATAACAAGAGTTTCTAATATGTGCAGCCTCATAAAATACTGGGAGCGGTAAAATACTATGAAACGGTCACGAGCACCCGAAACATCTGATGAGCACACTTGGAGATGACGAGTGATAGCACTCGCAGGAATACGTGTAGAACGCGTTGGGCACTTGTCATCGGAAAAGATCTAGCGCGGCACGTGCTCATCAACTCTATCGCAGACATATGACTGTATAAGACGAGAACTGGACGGAAGGCCTCACGAATATATGTCATGTCATCAACCAACATCCTTGTGGCATTTTTCATTTATTAATTATGCAAGGGGACTGCTTTCTCCAAGACAAAATTAGATTATCTGCGTACAGGATCTACCAAGGCAAGTCACTGTTGGTTGCAGTTGGCACTGCGTTCATCACCAAAGTGAAAAGGAGAGGTCTCTAAGCGGAACCGTGATAGACTCCGGCAGTCATTTCGAAAGACGTTGTGCTTCCAACTCCGGTGCGCACCATGGTTTGAACATCATCAAAAAATATCATTGCAGCTTGCGCCAACCAATTCGTCTAACCAGCAAATCGAAAGGAGAATCTAATGTCACGCGGTTTCCCATCGAACGCCTTCTCCAGGTCTATGAAAGTAAAGTAGAGCGGCCTCTCTTTCTGAAGGTACGACTCCTGCAGTTGGCGGACAATGAGAACATTAGGTCAGTTGTCCCCTTTCGTGGCATGAAACCGAACTGCATCTCCTTCATTGATACGAGGGGACGAATTGTAACTTGACACGATTTGTCAGATCTGGTTAAATCCTACGATAATGAGATATGTTGTTGAAAATACATGTGTGGGTAGAAGTTAAGAAATCAGAGCTAACCCGGTTCTAATCTTGCCTATATCGGGAAAATATTTTCTGTTGGTCAGCGATATGAAAGATCATGAATTGGTAAAAGCAATCTTAACATTACAACATGCATTATATTTACCTCCAAAGGTTTCAGAACAGTTTCGAGGCGGATTGCGGCTTCAAGGTTGCCTGTTATGCGATTATCTTCCACCTGTTTTCGGGTGTCTACAAGGAAGTCTTCGTGCTTCTGAAAATCAGTTGTCAACAAGGCATATTCCTCAGGCACGTCCTCGCCTACTAAATCAGCATGTAAACGAGCCTGTAACAGTTGACTGACTTCATCTACCCATCCGCTGAGATCTTGAAGACCCTGGTTAGCAGACTGCACGGTTTCCAAGCTCGACTGTAGACTTTTCAAACGATTGCAAAGCTGAAATCAATCAACGAATAAACCACGTTTGAGAAATTTGATTTAATAAAGGATAAACTATACATGAACTATAAAATCAATGGCACATTTTCAATGTCATTTTTAGACTGGTATTTTACGAATTGGGGGTCGCGGAAGGTTTCTAAATAGTGATGTTGGAATGGAAGGATAAATTTGATAACTCTTAAAATGAACTTACAACACTAAATAACAAAGCGGTCATCAGATTCAACAGCAAGCCTGCGATGCTCGTAGCCTCGTACAATCGGCGACAGGCATATATCAATATGTCATTATTACCAATTGCATCAACTTACCAGAGATTTTGCACTGGCAAATTTTTCATTGTATGAATCGAAGGTTGATAACGCGGCCTTTGCTAGAATGTTCGCTTCACTAAGAGAATTCTTGAGATCACTTAGTCGATGGAAATTTTCCTCAGAGTGATTGAATGAAAGCTTTTCAAATGACTGAAAAGAGAAAAATAGAAGAAAATAGTCTTCCTTTAGAATGTAACTATTGTACAGAATATATTGTAGAATCCTACGTCAAGATCTTCGGATATGTCCTCAGCGTCAACATAGCTTCGACTTAACGATTGTTTTGCTGATTGCGTCACTGTGTCAATCCATTCGTCCTCCTCTTGAAGAAGAGCTGAAACAAACAATGACATTTTACACGAATCATTTCGCGCCAAAAAAAACATCAGTTAGAGTAAATATAAAATATACGAGTATTGCTGAGTCAACAAGTTCTTTGAACGAGTCATAACCTTCAACGTCTCTAAACTAATTGAATTCGTTTAGGTCTTTGACTTCTTTCTTCTTGCATTCCATCAAGAATAATTTTCATTTCTATTTTCTCTCTTACCTTTGCTACATACTATTCAATTAGTTTTCAGTAGTATGACATTGAAGTGGATTATTATGATGCTGTTGTGAAAACAAAACAATTTCCGATATTTCTGCAAAATGATGTGATTTCCATGCTCATCGTTTTCTCCTGACCTCAAACTAGACTTCAGAATGATATCAAAGTCATGAAATTCTGAAAAATTGTTGTCGAAATCAAGATTTTAAGGGCTAAGATTTTATGAAACTACAATTCGCAATGTCTTTTAGCATTATCGTTCTCCTTTGAAGTTTTGATTGTTGAGCTAAATTGATTATACTAGTTGGCTTTCGATTACAAGTTTCCTTAACCATATTACCCAGGCAATATTGAGCTTCGAAGTCGTTTGATTTTAATGTTGCCATGATTCAATCGTTCCCAAATTTAGTGGCGTGTGCTCGATCCAATGGTTCAGTTTTCACCAACTCACAATCTTGTAGAAAAATAAATAGCAGTCAAAAATTTGAATTCAACCCTTTCTCAAAAAATTATTTTTTGCATTTGATGGAAATTTATGGTAGGTGGCTTTGATGAGAGATATGATTTGATCAGTTGACACATGAAAACGTCTTAAAGACAATGTTGAGAGTATGCTTGATTGCATTGTGATAATTAAGCCGCTCTGAACACAACTCCAATGGCGACTTTTGGAAAAACATGTAAATTACGTACGGTATAGTCTGCTACTATGTTAGTTTGTTCATCGTGCGGATGTCACATACATATTTTTTAAATACAGAACCAATGTATCGATGAAGTACCTGATGTTTGGACTCATCAAAGAAATCATCTTGAAACAAAACTTACAGAAGATGAGTGTTTGCTAGCGCGTGTCTGAAATGGGCCCGTACACTTTCAAGTCATTATTTAAAAACATTAATAAAAACATGGTAGTGCATAAAAATTATACAATTACAAATGCAACTACTACAGAGAAGTGAACAAACTGATGTCCATGATGAAATTCAATTAGCTTCATGTTAGGATAAAATTCAATTTAATGTCAGAAACTAAAAGAATACAACTTGAACACTTCATTATGAACTGTAGTACATGACAATTGAAAATTATCTCGACAACCAAAGAAGGACAAATAAGGTCGGTTTTCACAGCAAGGACAGAAAAAGACTGTGGGAACCTGACTATTGCTATTATTATAATAATCACATAGATGACAATAGATGACATAGATGCGTATTCACTACAAGCCATCCTGTAGGACGACCATTGGCGTGAGAGTCTTCAGATATCAAGCCCAACTCGTTTGGAATCAAATTCCTCGTGAGCTAAGATACTGTACGTCAGTACTAAGCTTTAAGAAGCAGGTATCTCTATCTCTTCAAGATTTATAGAGTATATTTTGCCTAAATATCAAATGACTTTTTGTGCATCTTATCTTGAAATTTCTGCATACATTTTTTTGCGTCAAGCGAGCTCGTACGAGCAGATTGGCGCTATACAAATATGCTTACTTACTTAGATGCATTTGTATATGAACAAATATTTAATGTAGATGTAGATAATATTAATGTAGACCAAGGTGTCAATGGTCTATAATTAATTTGAATTGATTACGATGGTAATAATTACCATCAAATTATCAAATCGTAATCAATTATTGACAACTTTGTTATTTGACAAAAATTCTCGATTTTCTGAAGACTTTTGAATAAAAGTCAATTTTTTACGTTCCACTGGTAAAATTTGAATTGGTTGTTAGAAAGATGTAGAATCTTAAAGTCACAATAAATTACAGTTGCAGCTGCAATTGTTTTTTCACGGTTCTACACAGGGTAGCCACCATGCGTTAATTGATTGCTCTCCACATGAACTTATGAAAAGAGGAAATGTCGAGTGAACTAAACAATCGATTGCAAAATGACTAATAGTATTTGAACAAAAATTGTTTTCAAGACAAAAATCGAAATTTCCATGCATTATTAAATAATTGTAGATAGTTAGCGTACCTGATGCTGAACATCCTCTTCTTCCAGACAAGCAACATTTGCTATTTATGATTCACGATGACCTTTTGCAGAACTGGTTTCTGCAGATATTATACTCATCATCACATTACCTTTCCAGATTGTGTCTTGAATCTGAGTTACTACGATTTTAGCAAAACTTGCGTATTCTAGCCCCTTGCATCTTAAGGATTCTTACAAAGCCAATCACGAACTTTTGTAGTAAAGAACTATGAATAAGTCTTCCATAGAAAATGCGCTGTCGATATCGAATGCATCTTTGCTTTAAACGTCATGATTTAGTAATGAATTAACAAAATCACGGTTTCTCAATTGCAACCGTTTACAGGCGACCTTGGAGAATTGATTAAAGTATCCAATGCCTTTGGCTGTCATGAAGTCGAATAGACGATGCCTGGTGCCTTGCACAGTCATAAAATTGGCTTGCCAGCTGTGAATCGACCAATTGGCCCAAGTCATCGAAATGCTCACACGGCACTTCAGATTCATTAGAATGTCGTTCTGCAACTATCCACCTCACAATTTCAGTTCGGATGGTTGATAGATGCTCTGTCGAAAGCTTTTGATGTTAATGGATACTCTCCGAATTTGTCAAACGATGATGACCAAAGATGAGTCACATTATGCAAAAAGGTCACCTGTGGTGCGAGCCTTTCTGAAACCATATTAACCATCAGTTAATATCCGATGGGTTTGGAGATGTGAAATCAGGGCCTCAGACGTCAACGATTTAGACAATGCCGATAATTCGAGTGAATACAATTGGAAGATTATTATCCTACTTTGGAATAGGCAACGTGTGGGACACTTCCCTAGTAGGAGGACATGCACCATAATGACATAGAAATTTGGAGGAGACGAGTGATTACTGGAGCCAACTCCGAAGTAAACTTATCCAGCACAATCGCAGGAATATCATCCGACAAAACTTAGTGCTCTGCGATGAGTTAAACTTCCGCGACACCCTTAAATACTTCGTATCACAGATGCAGAAGAATGGCATCTGACGATCAGTAGCACCAGGCTGTGGAGGTACCTGACTCGATGAATCCAGAGTCGTTTGACGTAGGAAGCGTTAGTTGATCGGTGTGCACTTAAAACATTGTCTTCAGATTTCATGACAATTCAACTAACCTATTCAAAATATGCTCATTTAGAATAAAAATAGTTCTTCGAAATCCTACAATTTCCTTGAATCTATACATAAATCGTCCTGACCACTACTTTCTTTCCAACGTGTAGCGTAAGTATTAAAAGATAATACATTACAAATCTTTTGATTGGCCTCACTGTCTCCTCTTCAGAAATACGATACATAGCAAAAATCCGATCCCTATCATTTTGTTGAGTGATTGGCTGGAGCGATGCCAAAAGTTTTACTGCAGCTGTCACATTAAATAATGCTTCGATTGCTGAGCAATGAAGCGATGAACTTTCCTCTTCGTTTTACAGCTTTTGATAAATTCTGACGTGTTCGACTGGCAAGTATTGCATACTTTACTTTTAGGTATGAAATTGATGCAACAAATGCAACAATTTTTGAGCTGTATAAGGACGGAATTTTTATATACGTACAAACTGCACGTAAATATTTTGAAGACAGCACAGGCGGCCCATCGGAATAACATGAACGAATTTTTGCAGGCAACTTTAATTTTCTTGCTTATCTCACTCCCAGTTTCTAGCAGTGTCCCATAACATACATAATCACATAAAATGTTAATTAACATATAAGATAAATACCAAATGATCCAATTAATCATTGAGTTGCATAATCTGTGTCAATAGTTTTAATAGAGATCAACGAACAAGTTATTCGAAAACATTTATACTTTTCAAAATATGTTATGTGAAATATATGCTGGCGAAGTAACATCAACGGCGATCGGTATTAGTTAAAAGATAGAAATGACAGCGATAAATACTTTTGTTATTGATGTATGAAATTTATGTTTCACAATTTTAAAATTCGACTTGAAATCATATTTGATATATTTCTTCAAAGCTCTAAATATATTCGAAGAGGTGAATTTGGTTTGAAATCTGCAACTTTTACGCAAGATACATCATCATATTGAAAGTGAATAAGCAAAGGTGATTCCAAACAAATCAGAGATCGCTCAAAGCAAGAGATCTTCTTTTTCCAAAACTTATTCCACCCACTAGATAAGAATTGTATTAGAATCTCCCTCACGCATCCATATCATACCATCACATCAAAAATTGAACTGCACATTTCAATAAATTTGGGAAGGCACATTTGACCTCACATTGCATTCATTTTATTGACTTTCATATTGCCACTTGGGTTCTCGTCCACTGTCAATAGCAACATAATATGGAACAACAATGAATTAATGTGAGATAATTGATCTGGTTAGGTTACATGTGCTGTGACATGCAAATGTGCAGATGATCTGCAGGAAAATAAACAAAATCAATTAAATCACTTGTCGCAACAGTTTCATGATATGCTTGTTAAGGACAACTAAGTTCGTTTTCATTCTATTTGATTAAAATTGGCTCAATGTATTTATGATAGCTTATGATAATGCTTTATCATTCTATACATTTCTTCAGGGCCATAATGCCAATTGCCTTTCAGATGCTCTTCAAATGATGGTATGGAAGATGTTTGGAAGTTCATATTCTGCTCTTTTTGGTTTCATAAGCATTAGTTGTACTTAACGGAGGAGTTGAGCAGAATTACCGAGTCCAATTGAAAAACATCATAGCAATGCATCATCGGTCGTTGTTTTGAAGGCTAATTAAAAGGGCTTAAAGAAAAAATATATCTACTCAGAATATATGTTCAATCTGTATGCAGATATCATTAGCTTCGACGTCACAATCTCAGAAGCGAACTCAATACGCTGTACGAAGGAACAGGTGATCCCGCATCCAGTAATTTCTTATTCCATCCCCTAAAATGAAGCTTTTTGTATCACTGCTCCCCCACAGGGGGCTGACACTTAAGATTGAAAGTTGCGATGCTTATGATCCCGATGCCCTTCCACCCAACTTCCAATGACACTTTCGGGACTCGACCTCTAAACCAAAAGATCACTAAGTCACCACTTAACCACTGTGCGACAGAGACCACACGTATCAATTTCCTATCAAGATTGAAAATTCATAATTAGATTAACATCGACTAAGTTTGATGTTCTTCAATTGATAATAGATCAAAAAATTCAGTTCGCAAAATTAATAAAAGTGCATAAATTTAATTCATCAGTGAATTTCTTTCAAGTCACTTGATTAAATAGAATGAAAGGAAAGTCATGGAAGGCACTTGATGGCAGCATTGCAGTAAACATCGCGACGAAGATTACTTTCACAATGACATGATTGCCAGTCTGCAATGTATTCTTTCATTTATCAATTCATAAATCGTAAGTTTATGGTCCAACACATCGATCAACTCAATGAATAAAACACATGATATTTATAAACTCACCCTGAAAATCTTCCCAATGGTAAGTCGAAGCCTTGTATCGCTCTTCATCCGCCGCTAAGCGGATTTTTATTAGCTGCAATCGGTTGGTTTCGTCCTCGGTAATCCCATCTGAGTTCTCCCATTCAGAAATGTCCTTCGTTAGTCTCGTCAATGTATCCCCAAAATCGTGTAGTATTTGCTCGCCATCGATCCTTTTGAATAGGTCAAGCTCTGTTTCGGCTTTCAAACACCATTCGAATAATGACGGTGGTACAGCAGCAGTCTCCTGAAATCAGAGAAATGTGGACTGTCGCCATTCATTCGATAAAGTGTCAGTGCATGCAGACAGGCAATCAAACATGACATGTATTATTGTGAAAGATATTCAACACTTCAATCATTTTCAGTCTAATAATAGTAATAATAATAATGATAATTGCTTGTTAGACTAACTCTAAAGTTAATCTTATGAAAATTGGTGATCTTTTGATTGAAATTCCCCAAATATTTGCTATCGATTATCAGTTATCATTAACATCAGAAAAGCACATTCATGTAATATTTCAAAATTTTTCAAACTCTCCGACATTGCATTTATGTGCATGCAAAATCATTGATACAATGACAGAAGCCTTAATCAAACAATGAGCAATATCAGTAGGTATCGAAATCTGCATATTCAATACGCTATGTCATACTGGCATGAAGTCGCATTTCCAGGCTTGCTGATGCAGGTCATTTTTGATTCCCGCTCCCATGAGATTCCTATGAGAATTTCCATGGGAATGGAATCTCATATCTAAAGGGCTATGTATTGGCTCCCATAAGACTTCCCACAGCCCATTATCTTTAAATGCAGTTTTTTAAAAATAGCTTTTTTCAAATCAGTTCTGTCAGTTCGACTATGCCGTGTTCAAATAAGTTTCTTCACATGAACTCTTGTATTTCCTACACAGTAATTTATGATAATCGCTTCAATAGGTCCTATACTTCTCTCCCATAATGGCGTGTTTTACGTAAATAAAAAATTCAAGCATCAAATATCTAGAATGAAATTGTGACATGCCGTATTCTGAAAATCATAATTTGGATTCCATCAAATAGCTCGCGAGCTAAGGTTGTAATTAATTTCAGCGCATGATAATTTTGTTACACACGGGACAATGAGCAATACCCTAACCAAGTAAGACATCAAAATATTTTTCTCATTGTCAGATTAAAAGAAGTATTAAAGAGTTTAAAAAAATAAAAGGAGTAGAGGAGAATATCCATTTTTCACATTTGATCTCGAATTAAAATGATTTTCACATAATCGTTTACAGTCGGTGTTCTCCAAAAGAGCACGTGGGGGGAGGTTAACCGTCTTTTTGATGACTTTAAAAAATTCCGCTGTCAGACGATTTTTATTTGTGCTTTCCTTTACTTTTGTAACTCAGCAATTTATGTTCACTTTCTCCAACGGCTTTTGGCCATACTCGCATCTTATGCTTTTTCCTATCATTAGATGCTGTACACTTCGATTCACTTGTTTATCCCTTATGTTTGTCGGCTTGCAATAAAATTAACTTTACTCTTTTGATCGCATAAATTAGCAACTTCGTTCATTCTCCTTCTACCTGCGTCTTTATGTTTTGTTTGATATTTACATTTTTCGAGACGAGCTAAGTTTGGCCTCTTCCAGCAGAATCTGATGTCTCATTGACACATATATTACAGAGCTGCATGACAAAAATGACATGCAAGGTTAATAATTCACTTTTTTCATCGTTTCAATTGCGCTTATTGATGCAATCAGTGGTGATAATCGGTGTTTGCTGAGAATGGCAGCTATATCTGGAAATAATTGATCAATTTCTGTATTTGAATGTGCTAAAGGATGCAGGGCATAATTAAAAATGTCATGGTAGCTTGTGCTTATGTCCAATTTTTTAGGAAAGCAAAGTTGTATGTTGCTACCAGAATGATAGATTTGTCAATTTTTCATCCATATTCATTTTCAAGACATATAAGAGAAATGACTGAAACACAATTCTTAATAAATTCAAAATCACAACGGCAAAGCTGGCATATTCTATCTGTGCATTATCAAAGATTGTTTGACGCTAATTCACAGATAAGACATCTTAAAATCCCATATATTGAAAAACCCCAGCTGCCCAGCCAAAATATCCATGATATCATGGAAGTAAGACATGGGAGTGCACAATAAAGTAATGATGTAAAATAAAAAGAAAGTCTTTGTATTGTTCACATTCGAATTAGTTGTTGATCGTTTGTTTCATCTTTCTAATTGTCAATTCTTTCAATCCCAAAATAGCTTCATCTTCTGCTGTTGTTACTACACTAACTTCAAATTTAGTTGTTTAGAAAATATTTTTGTGTCTGTAAACACCAGACTCTTTATTTCGAAAGTGCTATTTAATCCCTAAGTGAAAAATCTGATAGAACTGCCAACTTGAAGTATATCACGTCAGACCTAGAAGTATCCAATTTAATTCTCTGTAATGCTGCTCTCAAAACGCAGTATTGACTGTCAACTTTAGAATTTCAGAGAACTTGTGGAACTTCACGATATTATATGAACTTTGATCGGAATATCAGAATATCCCATAGTTTGCTTCTCTTCGCCGGTGGCACTGCGTAGTAGTAGGAAGCATTATAAGTGCATTGCGTGTAGTTTGTGCATCATGAGTACCGCAGTCAATATCTATCTTACATGCGCCTGATATCTTAAGTAGCCTAGGTATTCTTGTAGCATACTTACTATAGCATCATTATTCAACACCAAAGTTCGTATTTATCTTTTGTCTAATTTCTGTTTCTGGTGTCCGTATTATACGTAAGTCATAGAAACCCACTCGCCACCAGGAATTGCGAAAAAAGGAACCCTACGTGTGATACCTAGTTGCGTGCGGGTATACCGGTACGCACCGGCACATTATTAAATATGGAAACTACATCTAGAATTTACTGTGTCACTAGCCTACTTGCAGTCGTCATGTCTTGTATATTAACGGTAGATACATGAACAATTGCACAGCAGTAACGGGATGTTTTTCTATGGTATATAGGGTCCATATGATGCTTCTGAGTATGATCCGGGTTCTATCAAAGAAGTCCCGTGTTCTAGTAGAGGCCCCGGGTTCTTTTAGAGGCCCGGGTTCTAATGAATCATGACTCATAAACCCAGATTCTATACTAGGCCCGGGTTCTACTACAGGATATACGCTGTGTTCAAGAGGTGAGAACATATCTGACTTAAATCATTGCGGGAACTACTAGCGTTTCCGGATTATTTGCCATCATCAGTGCAGTAGACCCTATTGTGATGAGTCAGTAAATCAGAAAAAACGTCATCCGACCTCCAGACATCTACAATTGATGAAATAATTCAAATCTTATTCTCAGAGCTCGGATTCAAAAATTTGAACTTGCAAACACGAACACATCTAGTACACTGACTGCGCCGTTTTCATTTGCAATCTCCGCATCTTCGTCCATACTATCTTCCGCTTCCTCAACTATATATTATGTATGTATCATTATACATACTGTATATTGACAGATATGATTAATTTTGGATTAAGACACCCAGCGGCAATCCTTTTAAGTAACAATAGCAAAAGATTCGTTTCAGCTCAACTTCTTCGAGCTTCTTGTCGGGTTCTGTGTCGTGTTGATTCGACCGAAGCGTAAAAATCAAGGATTATGTGCACCCCTACTTACCATGAATGACCTACCGCGAAGCATTTTGCAACATTTCTATTCATATAGCACAATAAGTCAAAGGAATAACGAACGGAAACTGTGGAATCCGTTAAACATTCGGATACTGAAGTGCATGCATTTTTAACTAGCCTCCTCTGCTGATAACATACCTCTCGGTTTGTGGTCGGCAGTTCGTATTCTCCCTCGTCCATGCTACTGTTCACTCCTTCACAACTACTACTGCTACTAGCTGCGCCGTTCTCATTTGCAATCACCGCATCTTCGTCCACACTATCTTCCGCTTCTTCAGCTAGATCATCATCAACTGTTTCCATCTCTGCTACATTTCTTTCCTGATCTGTCTGTGCCACCAGGCAGGGAGCATCACCGTAGCCCGCATTGTTGAGTTCACGTTTTAAGCGGTCTCGATGCTCAGCCGTACCGCCTCGTACATTAGTCCATTGCTTCTCCAATGCGTCTAGTGCAGAAGAAATTGTCGATTTCAATTCCGGTGAACCATGCTTGAGGAGAATCTGTGCGTAATGAAAGCAAATATTCTATTAATATTATGCAGAAATAAAGATACTTTGACAACAAATTAGCGGAGAATCTCCACGACTTCTAATCTTTTATGAGTAGACTTCGCACTTCCTGCTCATACAAGCTCAGAAATAATAGATTTGATCCGAATATGAAATAGCAAAGTTCTTTCGAGTACAAACAAGTTATATTTATACATTACCCATTGAAATAGCCGAAACATTCAGTTGAATATTATGTGCATTCATGATTTGTTAATTATAGATGCCATTCCAAGAAAAGTTAACGCTAATTTCAAGGCAATTCATGTTGCACCATGTCATAGACACTGGTATTTGCCAAAAATGGGTATAGACTTCGACAAAACACATACTCGTAAAAACGTGAGAATATGTACCGAAAGCACTTGAGCACAAATTTAAGACGAAAGAACGTCTCATGATGAGATTTCTATTTATCAAACAAATAACGATGTGACCATCATCAGTGACAAATTGACAGTACATTTTATGAACATTATTTCAAATTTTAAACTCAATATTGATGTCGTAAATACGGGGTGTTTCAAGAAAGAATCCTCCTATTTCATTGGACAATATCTATCTATGGCATTAACGCAGAACCTCGAATTAAGTTTCAAAATACTTGTAGAGATAATGAGTTTTATACATCATGCTATAAAAAGGGTTCTATGGTTCCGTAGCACGGCACACACTTTCAAAAATGTCAATTATTGGGCAAATTTTATTCAGAAAATTTACAAGTGTTCAATATGAGCTCCTCTGTAAGCTCAGCAAACATCCAGATGATAGCTTAATTCATGCCATACGTTTTTAGTATTTCGTTTATTACTGTCGCTACTGCCTCAGTAATGAGTGATCGCGTTTCACCTACAATTTGTGGAAGTGAATGCAATAAATCTTGCCACGGAATTAAGACCCACAGAACCCTTTATAATGTGATGTAAGAAAACTTGTTTTCCCTACAAGTATTTTGAAACTTATTTTGAGGTTCTGCCTTAATACAATGGATCGATGCAGTCCAATAATTCGGATGATTCTCTTTGAAACACTGAATTATATGATCTATACAGTGCTTTGATTTAATTACATGAGTTTTCTTGTTATGTCTTCCAATGTGTTTGTTTAGGAAAGTAGTTTCCAAAATATAAGTTCTTTATCCTGTTGCCACTCTTCTGAATTATTCCTCAAGTTGCTCAGTGGATTCGATGCTTTCATATCAACCTGTTGTATGACCCATGTGCGACCCAAAAGCTGAGTATAGAAACAATTTTAAAACAAGAAGTGAGAAAAAGTGAAGAATAAAATGTGGGAGATGGTTGTGCTGATCATGCAATAGAGGAAGTTTTTCAGCAAAGTGATATGAAAATGACTCCTTAATATCCAACCTAATTTCTGTATAAACACAATATTTTCATTTTTACTGTCTCATTTACTGTAACTACCAGGCTTGCCGTGGGAATTGATTTTGAATTCCCACTCCCACGGGATTTTTCAGTATTTCCCATCAGAATTCCCATTGCTCATTACTCTTCCTATATACGGTTTATGGTTCTCTTCTTTCGGACTACAAGTCGATTAACGGATCTTCGTAATTGAACTGATGAGATTAAGCGCTTTTAGTTTACCTATCTTTTGGATGAAAAAGTATTGGCATATCAATCTATCTTATTTTGCAATTTCCAAAAATTGCAAGTTTTTACTAATTATCAATAATATCTATCATTTTGTTTCAGGGATTAGTCAATCAATAAAGACGACTTCATCGAAATAGTCTTCGATTGCATATAGGCCTATACATACACATATTCGCATGTCTATTCACTCTGATTCATTTCATGCGGTGCCGTACTTGTGATGAACATGGCAAACTTCTAGCCCATCGCAATATCATATTTAAGTTTACAATACAAGTACAGTGCCTGTATACAAGCAATGAAGTCAATACTTCGCCTACGCATATTTCTATGACTTATCAACAGAAAACAACTACTGATTTATGAATATGTGATGATACGCTCGCTTGCATCCCATGTATTTAGGTACGGTGTAATTCCAATTCTATCTAACTTTGATGATAAAGCCACAAATGCAAAAAGACAAATTTATATTCGAGAAACAAACGTTCATTGAAAATTTGTCCAAGGATTGACAAACGTTGCTGCTAAAAAGGCATCAAACATTAAAAAATATCAATGGATTGATGAAAGCTACATATTATAAAAACTCTCCAATGTAGGCCCTATTATGTATGAAGGCCTACAAATGACAGTACTACAGTCTACTTCAATAAATTATCAATGGACTAACAACCGTTACTTTGAGACCCGCGTGATGCCGAATGAAGACCATCGATGGATTAACAAGCGTCACTTTGAAAATCATCAAGGCAAAAGCAAATACTCAAGAAAATATCAATGGATTAACAAACAAAATGTGGGTATAAAAACAATCATGAGAATAGCAGATACTGAAGTAAAATATCAATGGATTAACAAACGCAAAACGCTACCATGCGGCAATGAAGGCTATCAAGAGAATAGCTGATGCTCTAGAAAAATGTCAATGGATTAACAAACGTTGTTATGAAATATATCAAATGAATAACAAATGTTCATGCAAACCTAGGAACTGAATTATAATACAGTCTCTAACTTACAAGCATATTTTGTGTAAATCATAGCGCTGAGCTTGTCAGGCTTGGACCTTTTTCGAAGCTTTGATAAGAGAATCCCCGCCTCGCTGAATAGTCTTTCTACAGAAGCCGATGACACTGGGGTGGAAAAAAGAATTTTTGCACACTTTGACAAAAGTCTCATTTGTGGTCCTTTCTCTTTCCAAAAATCCTTGGTCGGATGTCTGGAGGCCACACGAATGGTCTCAAAAAGCAACATTTCTGTTTCAAGTTGTTCATGAAGCGAAGTCTTCATGCGCTTTGGGCGTGGAGCAAACAATGTCTCAAACGGATCGCTGGATGTCGAGGGCTCACGTTCCTGGTTATCACTGACTTTGTCCGTGGGGATATCAGATATATGCATTGAATCAAGCAGCTGATTCAAATAGTTCACAACACTCGATTTGAATCCTTGCATCTCCTGCTCCCATTCATTCATGAACACCTGCAATTCTCGGGTCTTTTTGCTGGAATATCTAAGAGTTTTCACCATATCCAAAGCCGTGTTGCAGACATCAATGCCTGACAAATAACAAGCCGCTTTTGCAAATGATGAACCACAAATGGCCACAGCTTCTTTTTCATCTGGTTTCATAGAAGGTAGCAAGTCTCCCGAGCGATGGCAAGCACTTCTTCACTAATCTGCATTTGGAACAAGTGAATATCCAAAGTAAGATAGTTCAGGTAAGATAGATGAGAAGTTGGCTCATCAACCTCAACTATGTCAAATATTATGTCTTCCATAATATCCAAAGGAGATTTCAGTGAAGGTAAAGGTGGCAAATTGTCAGATACATGACAGTCTTCTTCTGACAGAAATACAGTGTAGTTGTCCACCGCAGATCGAAGTCGCGAATGTTGAAAGCGCCTTGGGCGAGTCGTGCTTTTATCAGGAATAGCACGCTTCAGTCGCTTCGCATTTTGGTCGCGTACATTATAGAAAGATTCCACAGAAGTCAGATTAGACAGCATGCCACTTAGTAATTCTGTTGGAGACTTCTCGAAAACGTCTTTGACACAAGTCGACAAGGCATGTTCGGTACAACCAATTCTACCACCCAAGTTCAGCGTCGTTGGATAACGACCGTCGAACGCTGCGACCATTTTCGGTTCGTTGTCACTAACTATAAAGATGGGATGAGAGAGCTCACCCTGTTTTTCATCATCCGGTGACTTAATGCATTCTTCGAGAATTTTGAAAGTGAACGAAGCGTCGTGTGGTACATCATCCAAATCACAAATCTTAAGTGGATAACTGAACCAACGCCGATCTTTATCGAGTCCACAAGCAACAATAGCAAAATAAGAAAGTCGATGTTCATGTCCTCCAGACCAAAAATCAATCATGCATGATACACCAGCATCCGGATCGTTAAGACTGTTTCTAAAATGATGTTGCAACTTCGCATGGGATTGCTCTCCCTCAGTCATTAACCCCGATGAAATGTAAGTTCGTCCGATGGAATAGTCATTGATCTTGTTGTTTCTGTGCGTTACCGAAGAAGCGAAGTTTGCGCAAGAAGATGCAATTTGAGCCATGGCGTTGATGGACACAGTCGGATGGGCACAAACAAGCTTCACTACATGCTGCTGCCATTGTTCTTTTGCTTCTTTCGGAAGAGGAGGCTTGCTTGTTGATGGAGCACACTGAAAACTTCGGTGAATGGTGAGTTGATTGGACGTCGACGTTGCCGGTGCGCAGTTTTTCTCGAGATGGCGCTTTATTGCATTGACCCCACTCTGGTTGACCCACTGTTCTCTTGTCTTCTTAAACCAAAGAAACAATTTCTTACAGGTATCACAATAAAGGAAAGGGGCCAACAATGGTTTCTTGTCGTCTCCTGAGCTCTCGGCAACCGGTTTTTTTGTGAGTTTTTTTTTTGTCTACTTCGAAGAACTTGTTCGAAGACATCGCAGCGACGACCTGCCTCAGAGTGGGAACTGAAGTTGCAGACGATTATAATTGCATCATATAGCTAGGTTCCTCTTCGGTCTGCAGCCTAATGAATCATCGCCAAGCGTCAATCAGGGGAAAAGAATGTTTTGCGAGCTCACATTCCCTCACTTGAATTGTCAAAAGTTGCGTAAGTGAAATTGATCATGCAGCGCACGGGGCGAGAGAATCGGTCGGTCAATGACATGGATACTGATTCTCCTCCCGTCGGTTGACGGTGCGAATTGACAAACAGCCTCAACAGATAATTACATAATCCAGGTTCTCTCTCTCTCATTCAAGACCGATGTTAGTCTTCTTATAAGATTGATAAGCCAAGAAAAGAATTGTTATGATGATGGCTACCGACCCGTGTTTCGTCACCCTGACAGAATCATGCTTTTTTCAGACAAGGACAGCCTGCTTACTGTAGACACACCTGTGCAATGTACATGTATAAATGTTGTATTTTCACTTCAATCTGTGCGTCATTCATGAGCGGCTTCGCCTAGTCATCCAGTAAGATGAGTGCAACTACAGCCTGCATTCTCGCTTTCTCACAACCTTTGCAAACCAAAAAAGAGTTGATACTTTCAAATAAGATTTAAATTTATCTTATTTTGGTGATCAAAATTTTCATTTAATTACCATGGGATTCCCATGACCTGAAGCAAGATTCCCATCTCATGGGAATTCCCATTCCCACGGCAAGCCTGGTAACTACCCATTTCTATCATTTGAGTTTATAAACAAAGCTTAAGGGAAGAAGACTAACGTGATGAGTACAGCTAACAAGCGTTCCATTGCAGAATGTCACCATGTAAGTACGTTTCTGCCAAATGATTGAAAGTCCCATTTGAATACAAAATGTCGTTTAGGTGCCTCTATGGGAAGATACGTTGAAGTTGTGGAGTCAATTTACAGTGGACCTCAAGGGTCTATTTCAAAGGCGTGAGACATTTAGTTCATCGTACGACGCTCGATGATCATATCGAAATCTTCCCTTACTAATGAGCACATTCAAAAGTAGACAGAAAATTGTATAAAAGAAAAAAGCAAGCATAAATTGCATGATACTGAAGTAAATTAATTAATCATGCATAGGGATAAAGATAAATATATCTACATGTTTTTACTGCCTAATATCGACTCAACTGAGAACCTAAGTAAATGTATAGTGAAATGTGATTTGAATATCTAGATTTAGGCACTTCTGGCTTTGCATAAAATCGCTCTCATGTGTAATGTCAGTAATGTCAACCCAAGTTCATCTCAGTGAAATTGAAATGACTTGGTCGATCTTGTCGCGAAATACCAATCCATCAGGACTTGCAGCGGCTGCGCTTGAGCTGTTCTGTCAACCTTCATTAAATCAACACACTGTAGCACTTCATCATGATTGCCTTTTTATTAGAGTAAATACCTTCTTCATGCCTGACGTCTAATAAGTTGTCCAAGCTTTCACGTGACCTACGTTCATGAATGTCATTAACTTATGCAAATGTTTTCTAGACGAAAATAATTTGATACGATATCCTGGAGGACATTAAGTGACGCCTTATCGTCGATTCATCCGAAGCTATTCTGTTAAACGAGCAGGTTATACTTGAAATGTCGATTTTATAGCTGAATAATGGATAGCATATAGAGATCACATAATTTTCTCTGAAATCGGGACATTACACCGAAATTTTAATACCTACTTTGAAACTACATTCAAACATCAAATTTATCGTTTCTATAACATTACAGATTCTATGTGCTAATATTCGCATTTTATCATTCAATTTCAAGATATTCCCATGCTCCTTATTACATTTTACAGTTTGCTTCAATGTTTCAAAGAGGCTACTGATGCAACTCATACATACATATATCATTTATTTTTACCAGGCAGATGAAAAAGCTTTTGCAAGTTCCCTGATTTTTTCTTTCTATATTTCGTGACATCTTTTAGTCTCGAAGAAAAAACGAAACACCCCAACGTTACTGGTAACTTCAAAAGCGGTCGAAGTGATTTTAATGGTTGTAGCTACCCCACACAACTTTTAATTCCTTCAAAACATAATCATAAGTTTCATGTAAACTTTGTTCTACTTGACGATGTGTCTGGGGATAGAAGATGGATATGTTCTTTCACGTCAGTTTAACTTGGTCATCGTCTTTATCTTGAAGTGTACTGTAGTAACTGTGGGAAAGCTCATCTTCGAAAGGCAGTTCAACAGTACTGTATATTCTGCCCTGAAATCGGTCCCTTGGAATCGACGAATCAATAGTCAATAGTTTGCAGGATTGCATGAATATACTTTTAGGTGACCTTGGGTGTCGAGTACAAAAAAAAATAGAAAACAATTCAAATGTTCTATCTCAAAGCTCTGACCTAAAACATGGTACATATGGATAAAAGCATGGAAAACAGAAAAAAGCGAATCTCAATCAAGATGGCCCTTCTAATCAAGTCTCAGATGGGTCCTGAACATCAATATATAGCTATAGAACAGCTGATTGGCACGAAAAATCGATTTTGAATGACTGTTTCATTGGCCTCTAAGTCAACATCGTTAAAACTCGTGAATATCTGAGTGTAGGGTACAAGAAATTTCTGTTGAAAGACTATTAATTAATATCTGTTGAATAACTTGTTGAATACTTCACATGCAACCCCTGCCCCGAATCTTGGATATTTTTACAGCAGCACTTCGCATACATATAGATAGCAGATACAGCGATTTAGGAGATCACTGAAAGTAGTGACCTGCAATAATTCAGTGACCAAATAGAGACCTTTAGCGAACGGTCACAAAATAGTGACTAGTTTGGAGCCCTGATATGAGATGCATGTCTGGTGGGATTGGAAGCCGTAATGCTTGCGTTACAGTAATAACTATACTCTTAAAACTCTTGAGCAGAATGAGGTGCCGGGATCATGTCCTACTGTGATATATCAGCAATCACTCACTGAAATTATGAATATGTGACTTTCTTATATTTCAATGTGTGCTGGTACTGGAGGTTCTTCATCGCAGATTTTCTTGTACGGAAAAGAAAAACTCCGATGACTTTTTTGAAGTCATTTATTTGCACGGATGTTGATGATTTATTTACAATTGAAGAAATATGATTACTCGAATAATTCTACTTGACAAACTAGCTAAATAAATTCGCAAATTAATAGTAATTTGATGTAATTCCGATGGCACTCAATAAGACACATGATTATTATGATCTAAGAAAACCGCACGCTTCGTGTCTTCATCTATGAAAAAATGACTTCAATCCTATTCGACGTTTTCTTAGAAAATCAATTTGACTGATCAGAGTCATTCTAATAGTCTATATCAGCTGTCCGATTATAATTCACATTTTGAGAAATATAAGAACTTCGATATCATATCAATATGAAGTCAACTGAAAGCTACTTATAAACACACTGCAACTCTCCGACTACGAGACTGTCTGAAACGTCTCAAAGTAACCGTGCCCAGAAGCTCAACATTCCGCCATCCTGAATCGATCCGAAGAAAGTCGAGAATTTTGAAAACGCTACCTTGCCGAACACATTAAAACGTCCGCTACACGTCCGCTACTTATGTTTTTTACTCGGCGTATTCTGCTGCACAGTACTGTGTCCCCGTATGGTGCTTCAGCTGCCACTGCCCTGATCGATGCTCCTCAAATAGTCATGCGACTAATCAAGGATACCTGCGGAACACACCACTAGGCTGCCTTGTTCACCTGTTTTGGAAAATTCAAGATAGTTGAAATGATCTTAGAATATACAAAAAGACAGATCACCAACAGGCAACATCAAGTCCTCTGCATCTATCATGCATCCATAAGGTTTCATTCTAGACAACCACTCAGGCCGTGCACTAAATAACAGGTGACGGTGAATCCAGTGTTTCGACCACCCTCCACCGTTGCAAATCTGCTTGAAAGTCGCACACTGAGGCGATCACCTAAATCGTCGCACTAGGATGTAACAAATTTCGCAATGTTTTGATTGATGTAGCTCATTTCGCGGTCCTCATGAAACCTTCGAATCTGACAGCATCTTACTTATGTCCATCGTACCTACCATCTTCTTTGCCCTCCAGGTAGGTATGCAACATTGATGTTTATATTGGTCTCAATATCGGCAGTCATTATTGCGACGAATTATTTATTCACTGATTATAATTGCATGCAATGACAACTGCTGTGTGATGGCGAGGGCTTGATCCAAAAAATGTTTGATCAGTCGCATGTAAGCGGTCGTAGCTTAATTGCTAGAGCGAACGGCAATGTTCGAGAGACAAGCTGGAGTCGTGCATTTTCGAGTCCTACCAGCCGCATTTCTTTTGCATGGCAATTTGATCTACTGTTTATCTCATTTCACTCTTAATTAATGCAAATCAATCATTAATGTTTTATTTGCTTTTTTCGTTGCAGGTCGTATAATGTTTTAATGTTGTGTAGATAATCAAGCAGATCAGCATAGCACGTGTGGATCGATTATCGAGTGCTACGATCCAGGTGTCATGCAAATCAAATGTTTACGCTTCACAAATACAGTTCAGCAACGAATGCAAATCTATATATAAATGTTTTCAATTAAGCGTAGCAATAGATGAGGTCACTGGTGATCCGCGTGAACATTTTTGGCTCAGATAGCGAATCAGTCTCGTAGTATTTCTTGGAAATGCCTTTAGCATTTCTATGGCTGGTCAGCTGTCATCTTTGCAGTTCTTTACTTTCACTCTTAAATTTTAACTTAAGGATTCTCCTGTATATTAGACTTAACTGGAAGTTCCACTGCTGTTTGTCGCTTTTACTTATGAAGCACAGACTTTTAACGCAATTTAATGCTTAAAATCATTTGCCGTTTTTTGGCATTAAGCCAGATAATTGATACGTAGCATATGTTCGCGTAAGGCATTGTGTGTAGACGGTAATATCTAAGAAACATCTTGATCAAAGATTGGACATGTAACTTTATAGGTACTACATTATATTTTATATACATGTATATATATTGATTCATTCATTGATGTGCACACACTTATCTCATTAGAGAATTCACTTTTATATTGCTGCATAATTAAGGAAACTGCTTGATGAATCATAGACATTAAAATATACTCAGGGGAACAGTCTCACAGAAATTTCTTTGGATTTTTTGACACCTCAGCCCCAACAATATTTCTCCTTCAGTATTTATCACTTACATTCCAGAATGGATAAAAACAACCTTCTCAATACATTAACATCACGTGTTTTCGACACAAGAAAGATTTGATGCTTTACACATCATGTTGAGAAGCATTAATGTACTTGATTTTGTATTTTATTAATACCAACAACTACGCATTTGATGTTACTCTTCATTTGATGTCATTGAAATAATTTCTCACCAGTTGTTGGTTGGAACAACATCAAAATTCGCACTTAAATTCGTCCTACTCATTAATCTGATCCTGATGGTCAAATTCAAGAAAAAAATTGGAAATTTCCATCGCTATATAATTTGTTTTAAGTGCAGTAATAATACATTAGAGGACGCGACAGCTAAGAATCGAAAATATGAAATTCTAGGTAAGTCCAGTCTATTACAAAAGCACGATAGTCGACTGGCAGAATTGGTCGAGAAAGAACTAAGGGTAGACATGCGTTACACATTACTTGACTGACACAATATCGACGGGAATCTAATCGCGTCAATTCTCTATTTACGATTTCATACACGTATATTCATGTTTGCCGATTCACACTAAACAACATCCTGTCGGCACTGAAGAAATACATAAAACTTACCGATATCTCTTCGTCTTCCACTGTTTTCTTCATATTCATGAGTGACTCCATCGTCGGTGTTAGCGTTTCCATATCTTCCAGAGCACCTTCTGACTCTAACAATTGCGCTTCAAGTACCTCTTTTGAATCGAGAACTGCGGTTTCCACTGAGCGAAGATATTCCTCCATATCACTGAGCCACGTGCACATTCCTGACAACTGTGTCTGAAATAGTATATGAAGACTCAATACGAGCGCCAGTTTGACATTAACCAATGAATTACACGAAACGACGTGCGTGATTCGTTAAGATGCATATACAGTTGAACGACAATAACAGAAAACACATTTCCCAACAGCTGAGCATAATACTAAAATTATTTCAAGAATCACATGACAGATACAAGCATGTGGGATCACTCGAGATTTCTCGGTACTGTCACAAGATAAGAGATGGTAATTCAATGATCTATGTGACTTGTGAAAGATGAGCAAATGGTCGATAAGATTATCCCCTAGTAAATTAAAAGATCCTACAATTTTCATGCATACTCTACATCACATCAATATTGCTCATCTGACAGTGATCCCATCTCTTTCTTAATACCAGGAAAGTAGTGATACTCTTTTCTTTCTCAATGGTCGCTTATTCCTTGTAATCAGAAATCCCATAATGATACACCCGTAGATCGAAAGATGTCATACACAGGGATGAGAATTGGGCAACCGGACCCCGGCGAAAATTCATATTTTCAAGGGTACCGAATAGAAAAATTGAAAGAATATATTAGGAAGATTTATTGGGGCCATGTATTTATTCCCGTATACATACAAACATCATAAGCATTAGGTGCTCTAATATTTGAATATTTGTAATAGCTCTTCACCTTACATAATATCTAGAACAAACACGTAGAAACTATAATTCAGAACACCACTATTGAGGCATACAAAATGCGCAGCCTTCTATAGATAACTTCATGTTAAACATTTCGACAAACCTACATTTGGTTGAAATAGCCTAGGTCTAGACATCGCTGAATCTTCCTATTGAAATTGACCTTTTAAAATTGAGGAATTAAGTAAATGATGTATTACTTAAGCTCATGCTGCATCGACTACTCATTGACTAATTTGCTATTTTCTATAATACATTTCAATGTATTGCATACTCGGCCATTATTTACTTTCTAAGTACCATTGGTGACTATTTTAGTGTGAGTGAAATGCAAAATCTAGTACGACTTCGCACGTGGGGAATTTCTGCCGCTACTAAATCTGCGTTTCCGGTCATTGTAAATCAAAAATGATTATCGAATGTGGCGTCTTTTATGTAAATTACCGAAAATCTCGGCATCAGCAGGTTGAAGTACATGTGCATGTAGATATTTCTGCTTTGCTTAATCTGAAAAAAATGCAAATGTAAAAATCATGATGTAATTTTATTTTCGTCTGTTACTATTCATTAAAATATCAATGAGTAGTGAGAACATGTCAATGAAAACTGTATCGCGCAAGCAGTAGAGCAAGAACTCTAACTCTGAAAACAGATGAAGTTGAACGAAGTAATAGTGCTCATAGAATTGAATTATTGCATCCATCGACTCTTCCTAATGTAGATTCTGTCTCAATTGAATCATTAAAACTATGTATGTTAATTGACCGCTGATGGTAGTGATATTTCATGTCTGACTTGACATCTTCATGCATTCTGAGAGTTGTTGGAGGTAGCGAGTAAGAACAACTGTCTCAAAATCCTACCATACTATTACCACCGTACCTGGAGATCATCAATTCGTCGCAGATAATTGTTTTTTGAAAAGGTAATATGTTATTTCGATCAATTGAACCCTAATCGTATCCAAAGAGAAAGTGAACCGCAAGTGTCTACCTCATATTGTTGAAACGCGTCCTTTCCATCTTCCAATAAATGTATGCGTCTAGCTAGGCTCTCCGATACTTCTTTGTATTTGAGATGCAATGAATGCAATTCAATCACCAAACTTTGATGGCCACTTGACTCACGTTCGAGACGATGAAATTCGTCTTTGTGAGAGGCGAGTTCCTTCGACAAATCCTAAAAATAAACAAGAAAAACATTATTGTAAGGTATTAAGGTACATGAAATGACAAAATATGTGTACTGTGCTTTGCTCCTAAGTTTTACAGCACATCGCTAACATGTCGATAAAACATCAAAGTCACGTAAATCTTTCCATTTGAAACCTGTCACATACGGGCCTTGAGCAGCTGATTCTAAAGAAGCAAACCAGAGCTTCGAGCCACCTATGCTTTCGCGATAGCATATTAGTGCGTGTGATGTATGAGTGATTCCGCAAAATGACTCTTTTCAAGTGACTTTTTTTCCTCAAATCCCGTCACAGAAATTTATAACAATGTAGTATGCCTTAGAAATACTTTTGCAAAGCCTTATCCCGTCCAACAGTTTCATAACTGGAGACGGATTGAGAATTTTCTTAGTCTGACAAAATAATGAGCATTCATTAGAAGGACTATATCAATAGCATCGTATACTTCACCTGATAATGTCTGATTTGTTCTTCCATTCCATCCACACCGTTTCCGCTGAACTGAACTTTCTCATCGCCCAAAACTCCGATTACGTTTTCTAACCATGCCCTCAGTTCAGCAGCCTCGGATCGATAGCGTTCAATTTCAACATTTGATTTGGCACTCTCAAAAAGAGCCACTGAAATAAATGAATGTGCAATTAGGGCCAAACCACGGTAACGCTCGCTACAGTTGATAGCAAAACTCGATCGAAAACCAACATTCTCTATGATGCGATATTCTTTTTGAATATTCTGAAGATGCAGTTTGATGTAACACGACGTCGACCTATTACATACAAAATACCAATTTCATACTATCTCTACATTTGTGTACAGACATCATTTAATATGGTAACGCTCGCGACACATAAATATTTCGTTATAGATTTTTTGAGATTGCATGGATATTTTATCTAAACTACAGAAGCTGTTGTCTCAAAAACGAAATGATAGATAAATAATGGATAGTTGATGATTTCTTCATGCTTGACTAGATTACTGAATGTACCGATTGCGAGATTTCAATCAATCTTGACAGTAACGCTCGCGACATGCCGTAGTAACGCTCGCGACATTATCTAATAAAATTACGGATAACATAAATTTTGCCATTAAATTTGTCATCACAGAAGATAATATAAATGAAGATAACAAGATTGAACGATTAGTTTAGAAACAGCACACCAAACATTATATTTGTACCGGAACCATAACACAGAACTTTAGCATAATGTAAGATGAACGTCAACATTGGAGAGTACTATATCTTGAGTAGCTATGGCCATAGAATCATGAACAAGCTTTTGTCACTTGAGGAAGAAACTTCCCTTACCTCTCTCCCTGACTTAGGACAGGAAATGGAACTTTTTTAGTCCTTGTACATATACTTACCCTCACCCCGCTTTTGTCCTTGTACTTAAACAACAAATTTTTGTTTAACACAAGTTGTGTTTTTGTTCTTCACATAAATTAATTCTGTCTGTGTTGTAGGTTAAACAACTTAAATAAAGGATTGGGCGTATTATTGAATGCCAAATATAGTCCAGATTGGTATTGATATCTTAATTTCAATAACAAATAAAACTAGAGAACTGTAATTAGGCCAACAATTAGACTACTGTACAGCAAATTGCAATTATCTGTAATTAATTACACTTTCTGAGTAATTGGCACAATCTGATATAGGCCTACTTGTAACATCGAATTAGAGATCTCGAGATCTCGGCATTTGATAAATATTGATTCTCGAGATTGAGATTCATGATCGCGATTAAATTTATTAAGTGTATGTCATGGTAACGCTCGCGACAGACATTAAATTGATTATCTACCAGGAAGTAGACTTAGAATAACTTTGTTGATTATCACACTGATTAGAATTCATGGAAAGTCGATAATTTATGATAGTATAAACTGGCCAATCAATCTTGTCTCCGAGGGAAAAAACTTTTTCAATATTTTGGGTAACGCTCGCGACATTCTAATATAGAAATTTAACATTTTCTAAAGTCATAATTAACTTTGACAGAAAGTTGTCTTTCAGATACATTAACTAGCGTGAAATTTTCTAGCATCACAAACGATTTTTCAACTTAATACTGACATTTTCATGTACAAAATGCATTGAAGCACACAGTTCATAAAATAGGGGCATCATTGAAACTTATATAATAGTTTTTAGACTACCCTTTGTCATCTTTGCAGACATATTTCAGCTCTTTAGCTAGCATGCGTCTGAACTTTAGACTATATATCATATCATGGTCATCGGCATAATTCGTCAAAAACTGATTTGAAATTTAACTTCGGTGCAACCAACTCGTGGTTTGACCCATTTCATAATTCATTACGAATATCATAGCTCGTATAAAAGATCGAAGCAGCAGACCACCCAGCCGATTCGAATTTTAAAAAACCGAATCCTTAACTTAGGAAAGCGAATATTGAGGATATTGAGGAGTGAACACTGTTTGCCGAAAACTTTTCATGTAAGAAGGATGGCAACGAAGAAGACGAGCTTGTAGAAGGATTGTTCAGAAACGCCCTGCAACTCATTCGGAAGCATGTCATTACTGACCAATTTCTAACCTAATGCATTATCGATTTAACACATCAAGTCATCGCGGTAGCTACTTAACATTGGAGGGAGAAGGCAGCGGAACGAAGAGCAGCGTTGGAAAAGTTATCATCACTTTATTCATGTTCAAAAAGTTGACTTTTATTGATCGATATATCAACAATAAACCGAATTCAATTTAACAAGTTGATATCATGTCATTTCAGATACAGTGATTTTCTTAACACATTCCAGTTGATTGCAGTAAGCAATCGACTCAGTTAAGAGGATTTGTCATCACATAATTGCTTGTTTTGCTGTAGACGCTGTTACTGCAACGTAGTTTACAATTCGGCGAGAAAGGTCAGCCATAATTATCGTAGGTGCAAAAGATCATAGAGCTATTTTCTCAAGAAATAATTTCTTAGTCAAATCACAAAATAAATTACAGATGAGTTTGACAGGGCCTCTGTGTCTTCCAATAGTCGATGATCAATCACCGCTTTCGCTTTTCTGGATCATTAACTCACCTACTTAGTTCGCAACGTCCAGATAATCAAATATGCACAGCATTTATTTTGTGGTTGTACTCAATTACGATGCATGAAACTGATTTTTTGCGCCAAACGTAAAACTGCGTGAAATAATGATATATTTATATCCATTTTTGATATAATACCCAATCAGAGCTCTTAATAGATGGTAATTCATGAAAAGTTTGAAAGTCTATGAATGCTTGCAAATGTGAATAGATTTGAAATTCAGATTTCTATCCAAAAATGATTTGAAACATCAATTTACCAATTCATTCATTAATGGATTCTCAAGCAGGAGTCACGGACGATGATTCATGACTGTCTGGTATGGTGAGATTTCTATGAGAGATTGACGGGCATGATGTGATGCATTATATACCCCAATGCCGGGCTATAATGCATTTCAAACTCATTTCAATCATTCAAACATAACAATAAAATATCAACACTTACTGAATTTATCGAACACGCTGAGCCATTGTGTGTTGAAAGATGAAAAATCCTCTTCTAGCTGTTTCATCAGATCTGGTAAATCCTGACATTGTAGCATCGCAAGTCGGCTTGACAGAGCTTTTATCCGTTCGTCCAACGATTTCATTGACCGCATCTGGCGTGTAACCTCTTCTAGATGACTCATTGCCGGTGCATCATCTGACTCAATATCATAACTTCTCAGCCATGTTTGGTACGATCCCAGTTGATCTTGAAGCTCGCTCAGTTCTTCGTAGAAAGCTTGAGTATCCTGTGAAAATTCGAGTCTACGTTCACTGTCCCTATAAAGAGACTCGATATCATTCATCCTTTCGTCAATTTCGTTCACTAACACATCAATTTCTTCTGCAGATGCACCTTCTGCTATCAGCTCCAATCTGAAGTTAAAACACATTTGTTCAGAAGTTGTCAGCTTATTTGGCTAGTTCATCTCAATTATGATTTAGGACATTAAATATGTAATGAAAATGTAGGCATTAGCAGATAACGTACTTCACTACTTAAGCAAGTCTTTCAAATGGTATAATAAACTTATTGTTTTTCTGTCGAATTGCTAAGGAGGATACAATTATCGAAACATATCAGATGACGCGACATCTCCTGTGTCGAGATGATGCGAGGAAAGTGGTGTTGCTTACGGTTACCTTACACAACTGTTTCAGTTGCAACATGTCTCTCCTTTTGCACAGCAGTCACCGCTCACTGTAGTCCAATTGAGACCACTATCAATTTTGAGTCTGTTGAGTCTAAGAGCATCTTTAAACAATAATTTCGCATCAAATCTGTCTCTGTTCACAAATTTCAAAATTAATAATTCAAAGCAAATTAATGAATGTACTTGTTTCTGATAAAATGTGCCAGCCAATGTTTATCAAATCAAATTAATTGAAGTAAATAATGAATAACTTCACTATTGGTTGAAAATCTGCAGTTCGTGTACTCAAATTGTATCAAGTTCAGAAGAATACTGTTTGACATGGAGATTATTGACCTGACACTATATTTCAAGTCATCTATCATTTTTCATATAGGCCTATGCCTGCAAAAAATCACAGAATTTTGCATTTTTTAATGTCAGACGAGGAGTAAAATCTTTGCAGCTTTCCATAGTCATTGTTTTGTAGTAAGAGCAGGTGAATTCACAAATTTGACCATGAATAAATGATTTCAATTATATAAATTGCCAAGTAACCAACTAATCATTGCAGCAGTTTTAAGCGGCAACTAATACTTCCTATTCTTAATTTAAAAAAAATCAGTCTATGATAATGATGTCAATTAAATTTGTAATAATGCAGATAAAAACATAAATAATCCAAAAAATCATGTAATTCAAAAGGAAATGACACACATTTACGACCTCACTCAACTTTGAAAAAATCCAGTATATTTACCTGAATTTTTCACCCATTTTCTTTATCTCTGTCACTGCTGTTCTCCAATCTTCTAAACTTGAGGCAACATCAAAAAGGAGAATCTTTTGTTGTTCTAGCTGCAACTTCTGATCAGGATCTGGAGAGTCTAGATTGATAAGTTCTAGAGTTGATTCCGTTGAATCGAACCAACTGATTAATTCGTTAATGCGAGATTCAAATTCGTCTCGATTGAAACTCTGAAATAAAAAGTTTTAAAAAACTCAGTAAAAATGCATAGATATTTTCCAATGTTTTCAAGACAGAACAAAGCATCCTACTCTCTCGATATACGTTTATTAGTCGATCATAGATAAAGTCAGAAGTGAAATAGACAGTGCCTCCGGCGTCCAGCGCCTTCTATCGGTTGATGTAAGTGCTGTGTGTGACAGATATTTTCTCGTGATTGAGTATTTCCTCTTCACAAACTAGGTTAAAATTTCACTTCACATTTGCAAAGATTATTTAGTTATGCCTCCATAACAACAGCATTATTTGAATGATCACATCAAATATCTTCTGACCATAGAAAGAATATGGAAAGGGGGTACAGTAATAATGAAATTCTTTATCATATTGTACTTACTGCAGCAATTGATTGCTATCACCTTGGTGCAATAAACCTTGGTGGTTTTCTTTCTGCTTTGGGTTACATCGACCCTTGGGATGTCCTCCGAGACAACTAATGGAATAACTTGTCCCTTGTTTACTCAATTGATTGCTATCACTCAATCTGGTGTGTTGTAGTCTTCTGCGATATCCACATGAATATCTAAATATGACCTAAGGACACTTTGAATCATGCAATATACAATGACGACTAACCGCTATTTCATTGGAAACTATTTTTAAGACGGATTGAAAAATAGTCAACATGTCGAAGCATCGGCAAATAATGAATTTCAACGTTTCATTTCGCTTTATTTTGTCATTCATCCGGACGCCCGTACATATTTTAGTCATGTCGACAAGAATCAAAATTCCGAATTTCTCATATCCGCTTGTTTCGATCGATTCCATGATTAATATGCATCATTTGACACGTACGAAATACAGTGTATATTGCATGCTTATAGCAAAAACTATTTGCGCTTCCTGGTGTATGTCTGAGACTTTCCGCAGCTACAAATATTAAAATATAAAAATAATACGAATACATCCACCAAAAGACTTGAAATAACATAATACTTCATATTATGAAGTAATAAATGAGAAACTCATAATAACAAGTAGGAATATGATAATGAATAGTCTCTGAAAAAGTGGCACACTACGAGTAAAACATGAGTCTGTCGTCTAGATGACTTGTGTTATTTATTTCATCATTACCATGCTTACATGCAGTAAAAGTTAGCACTTAAAAGTTCATTCTGTACAATTATGACATGTTGCAGATCAATCATTAAAACTATGGAAAGTATAGAATGAGTAAGAGAAAATTCGTGACAAACCATCCTTGACATAGCTTTACTAGCATGTCGTCAGGCAATTAGGTGATGATAATGTTCACGTTTGAGACACAAAACGTCAGCCGATTTATGACAGACATCAAACTGCCGGATCAAACCGCCTCACCACTCTCACTCGCAGTCACAGGAAATGCGATAACGTACAAGAACGATGAACAGACTGTCGAACTAAGATTCAAAATCCAGAAAATTAAGTTTGAATTCGGCAGCATTTTACTCGCATTATTGGAGTGTTTATAAGCACATCATGTCTACACAATTAAAAAAACAATCGCTTCAAATGGCACGAAGCAAATTACAAGTTAAAAACATCAACCGCAAATCATTCAGCCTAAAATACTTTGAACGCAAAGGAAATTCATAAAGTAAGAAAATTATCACAAAACTTCGAAGTTAAGCTTTATTCCTCTGTGTTTTGATGATACTAAATAATCAGATTATCGAAATATAGTCTTGCCTTAAGATCTTCTAATCTGCCATTGTGACAATGCAAAAGATGAAAATACTCAAAACAAGCTTATGTATCAGGTAATCCAGCAGAGTCGATAATGAAAATTGAGCGAGTCACGATTACTAACAATCCGATGATGCAATTAATCAACTTTGTATGGATATCCACGTTAAGTTCTATCTACGACATTCAGATTGTGGATCTGATCAAGATTATGTCACAAATATTCACTAGCCACAAGAATTCAATGTAAATGTGCTCTTTTCATCACGAGCTAGTGTATTGTTCCACATGTTTTTTAATTATCTATTACCTTGATTACTTCGAAAAAATCAATTACGCATGCACTTTATAAAAGAAATATATTTTAGCTATAAAAGGTCTAGCCGATAAGCAGGGTCTTGATACGAAACAATTGTTAAAGCGTCCATCAATGATAATGAAATGTCTACTGCGATCATTCAGTAGCAACTAGAAAGGTAGAATGTAGTAAATGAACAGTCAATTTAAGTGTCTATCTGCAAGCCACAAGTGTGCTTCAGGTCTATGGAATTAGGTCCATAGAAATCAACTAGCACTGGTTGAACCAGGGATGTCTATGAATAATATTATACTTTTCAGGCATCTTTTGATGTTTGCACAACGATGTACAATTCATAAAAGGGATATTTCTACTTGCACCTCTTGAAGTGAGAATCATTGTCGGATCTCTCTCATTTTCAGATAGAAAAGCTAGATAGTATGTGAGCCAGATTCAGTGCATAATGAATCACTTAACACCACGACGTATTCATTGATGGACATCGTTATCTTAGCTGTCTAGGGTTCAGAAGTTATTCTTCTATGTTCCTTCACCTCACTGCAATTCCTGAATTTGTGAAATGCGAAATTTCTTTCATTTCGCCATGTCATGTGACACTAGGATTTCTTAGAAATAGGAGTTCCATTGATGATGTACTGTCTGCTTCTATTAATAGTAAATGGAGACCCTTCAACCATTGATAACACAGTGACTGTAAATTGATGGTTTTGTATCGTTAAATTTCATATGTCGTGGTGCAGACATTCGACAAAGGAGCATTAAGCAACATAAATGATCAATTTGACTCAATACGGCAGCGCAACAACGGATGTTAAGTAAATGAAGAGCTTCCTGATGAGATGTTCAGACGGCAATACTTGGATGTTGAAAGAGCAGCCAAAAAGTCTGTAGCGAAAATGTCCGTTTTGCAAGCTAGGTCAATGAATATAAATTATTTCGATGTATATGAAATTATGTCATAATTATGTATTATGAATTATGCAGATCTATTGAAAATCAAAAAAAGATTTGTTCAAGATATTTCCAATATTCAAAAGCCCATAGTCAGTGTTAATAAACACCTCAACAAAACACTTTCTCTTAAAAAAGAGCTACTCCTAATGCTTCCTCAATCATTGAATTTTCATGAACGCATCATGAGTATTAGTATAGTAATTAAAACTGCTTGGACGGGTATTCAAAAAAAAATGTCGCGAAAATTTTCGCCCCTTAAGCTAGTAATAGTATGTCCTGATAGTGCATTTTATTGAGCTTTTGTAGAATTCATTGTTGATACATTATTGCTTTTCATCAAGTTCTATGACTGCCATTAAATTTTGTAATTTTATCTTTATCATTCATCCAATGACATTGGAGAGGGCGTGAATTTTGACGAAACTTTTTGTCTTATTTGTATAGTTTTTACTACCTCTTTGCCAGTAAATGAGGTAATGAAGTTTAAAATGAAAAATGCATTTTGGATTACTGGATTACATCGACATAATCGAAGAGGAAGAACAGATAATTCCGGATATGTGGTATTGCTAGTGGCAGTATTTTCTTCCATAATGCCGAAATTGATAATATGCACTATTAAGGAATTATACTCGTACATTGCTTGCGTATCTGAAACTTGTCAAGGGTTTTGACATTGATTATCATGACGATTGTGCTTTTTCAAGATTATAGAGATTTATTAGTATTTGTATTCAGGAAAATTTGAGAAGTTTCCGATTCAAAAAATGAACCAATGAAAACGAATCAGGTGAAGAGCAACACAGTGTAATTAAATCGAATGTAGAGAACCATTTTTCCATTACTAGGTGAAATCTTTACCTCATCATGGTGCAAACACCAAAAAACTTCGTATGTCATAAGCTTCGCAGAGCAGAGAAAATCCTATTAACTCATAAAATACGAGTCAAGCGTAGATTGTCTAATGTGTGTTGATGTGCTACGAGCTTCTCCATGCTCCGTGCCACGAGGATGACTCTATCAAGGTTATGGTTGAAGGTGAAGATTGGATAGCTGTTTCAGCTTGTCGCAGTGAATCGTTCTTGTCATTTTCTATCTCGTCTTCCGCCTCCACCTCGATGACATTCTCCTCTGATTTGAAACTGGGTCCCGATCAACTACGCGTTGACCGCCATCACATCGCCAGCATTGAGATCTGAGTCCTATCTGTAGAGATTTCCTACAACGAAAACTACCTCTGATTTTCTATCTGAGAGGATTTCCTACAACGAAAACTACCTCTGATTTTCTATCTGAGAGGATTTCCTACAACGAAAACTACCTCTGATTTTCTATCAGAGAGGATTTCCTACAACGAAAATTACCTCTGATTTTCTATCAGAGAAGATTTCCTACAACGAAAACTACCTCTGATTTTCTATCAGAGAGGATTTCCTAGAACGAAATCCTATCTGTGTAAATCTCACAGACATTGCAAGTCTTCGGACGCGATCTTTTGCAGATATTTGTTCGAACAATCGGAAATTGAAATAATCTATTGTGGCTGAAACAATTGCGAATCGTTTCAGAAGACACTTTGCCGTGTGACCACAGAACCGAGTAATGTAATATGAAACTCCTTCATATCCTTTACCGGATATGCCAAGGTAGAATCCATAGCCGGATTTTACCTTGCACTCGGCATGTAACTCGTAGATCATGAATGTCACTAATGCTCACAACATTGGAATACGTTCGCAAAAATGACAATTAAATGCTCTGACATGAAGGGATGGGGATCTGGCTGTTAAAAGCTGCGAAGCTGCAATCTTTCTGAAATTCTTGCTGGTCTTAATCAAAGTTTATACTGATTTGTAGAAGTGATGCAGACAATTTTCTCATATCTGCTGATTTCTTCTTGCCTATACACGAAATTTCATAATCCGAAATTCTGTATTGATTTTACTCGGGATCGGCAATTTTGCTTTCACACAGCAGGAATTCGACCGTCTGTATGTTTAACTGGTAAGAAGCAGACGTGAAATTGTTGTCAAATTGAACAAAGCCCCACTCGGACGAAACTGAAGCAGCATAATTCAGATATCACCACACGCCGTACAAACGCTTATCTGCTTGGTTCATCTTTACTCGCCCTCGTACTAGGTGGGAAGTTAAACAGCATTATCAGATTAGATTACATGAATTGCCACCAGTTCTCACTTCTCAACATGTCTTATTCACATGTCTCTTCATTCAAATATAAACTCACAACAGCTAAGAGCACCATCTTTCCCGAGAAACGCTTAAGCACTGAAATTCATAGCATACCAATAAGCGGCAATGAAGAGAACGCTTTTTTCTTAAATATAGATAATTATCCTATGTTAAATAAATCGGTTGGAGCCAGGGAAAAAACCAAGGTGTTCGGTTCACGTTTTCTTAAAAAAGACACGATGCATTTCGTGCACCTCCGGCGCACATGTTCACGCGAATAATGAAGACATTGCACAGTTGGTGACAGACGCTCAAAGAAAACGTGAACCGAACACCTTGGTTTTTTCCCTGGCTCCAACCGATTTCTCAACATAATGCAGGGACTATTCAAGCACCTATGTTGAATAGTAAAATCACGGCATAAAACCGCTTAAAATTGCTAAAAGTTTTATCTGTCACAATCATGACTCCAACAAATCCACTAATTTCAAACTTACTTGCTCAGATTCTTTGTCAAATTTACTTGTTTGACTCAAGGTCTTAGATTTTAATCAATTTCAGAAGTTGGTGGTAAGATGTGAAGAACATCGCTTTTGTCGAATTGAGCTCTTCTGGCATAATTCTTACACATTGCTTGATTGCCTCGTCAACTTGCTCAAAGTCAACGTCATCGAGTTTCTTGAGTTGGTAATTAAATCATAGGATGTCAGTCACGTTTTCTTACTAAACAACAGCCGATGAGACATCAGAGCAAATTTATCGAAGAAAACGCACAGCGCTAACAAAAATTGTTTGTTGCCTGGCATACTCAATCAGCCGTTACAGCAGTAGTGTAATATCACACTTCAAAGTTCGAATACGACATTATGCGCTTAATCCTCATAGATAAAACATTTCCAAATTTTCAGGTATTGGTCTGTGTTGAAAGAATAGAGAAACCAAATGTGTTAATCAAATTGTCAACTGACCACAAAATTAAATATTTTGTTTATCTGCAACTTGTCTAATTCTGTGATGTGCCATTTCGATATTAAGGCTACATATAACTCTTCCTTTCTAGGAAACCGAAGCGCGAGCAGATGAATCTAATTCTGCGCAACTGACATGTTTTTAGCAGATCTTGCAACAAATGGATTGAACATCATTCGCCTCTGCCTCAGGTGTTGTGCATAAAAATCCTATCTATGGTGACTGTATGAATCGAATTTCACTTAATTGTCCCATGGACTTGATAATACGTCAATTAATTCTTCTAATTCATCACAGCAGCGTTTCTGTAATTCCCATTAATTGGATTAATATTGAAATCTATGTCCGATGATGAAATAGATCGCACAAGTCATGCTGACTTGTTCACTGATTTAATTAGAATTATCTATGTGCAGTCATAATAGTGGTCATTTTTGTTGTAATGATTGAATATTTGATGCCTTGCTTTTTCAGAAAAATATTCTATTACAGAATGCAATCGATCTCTTATTAAGTTGCAAGATTGCGTGATCAGTGAACCTAGCACATATTCAACATTTATTTTCTGCCATGTCTGATGATAATCGAATCAATTCAATGTGGAACACGACAGTCAATGTTTCCACTGTAAGACAGAAAATCTGCTTTCACCATGTGTTGTCAGTTACAAGATCATTGTTTTCTGCCAATTAAGGCAAAAAAAGGAATAAGAGACATGTGCATGTATATGAAACCTCTTGTACTAAAACACCACACTTCTTACTTGTCATGTGAATACATTAGTTTTGAGTTTCAATACAATTTTATCAGTTCAATTATATTTTTCAAGTGTTGTATCAAGCGGTGCAGTGAAATTCAGGAAAGCGAAATTCCTTAGGACAAAATTTCGTTCGATTTGATTCCCCATTCCTCCCATTATGAACATGATTCATAAATATTAGTCGCTCCGAAGTTTCCAAATAATCTTGACGCTGTAAGATATATGTGAGAACATTTTTTATTTTAGAAGATGAGTTGTGTTATCAAGACATTTGTATCACTCACTCCATGATAATGATGATGATGACTCCGTAAGATTTTTCGCCCATTTCCAGGTGTTACTAGTTTCGGCAAATGTCGGTCAAAGGTCATCTGCACGCATTCGAATTCTGAACGAAATGCTGCTTTTCGTAAGAATGGGAAGAGCTCTAGAAAATTCTTCCATGCACTGACAACTCGTCATGACATCATCACTGCAACCACCCGCTTGACCAAGCATATCTCTGAGATTAAGAAAATTGGAGTAACTTCATAATGATCCCGACCGATCTGGGCATGGGTGGATGTCACTAGTAGGGAAGAGGCCTCACCGCGACATTTCGTACATCTGACGCTGGGATACTCTCTCAACATAATTATACATACATCCGTAATCTCTGAACATTTTTGTGATGAATCCGTATCTTGCAGTCGTCACAGCAGATCGAGTTTCTCTCCGCGCTTCGTCTGCACTCAGAAATCTGCCTGTAGCCTTTGGTGCACGATCATCCTGATGCGCAGCACATTATATTGGTCTTGCTCAGATTACTCCGAAGCAGGGATTGTAAATAATTGATTGGCAAATAAAAAATCAATTATTTTGCCATCAATCAATTAATTTTGATTGGAAATTTATCAATCAATTAATTTTTAATTGGAAATTCATTAATCAATTAATTGCCAATTTTCTTAATAGGCCTACGTGGGCCTTAATTGCATTCATTCATTTAACCCTAGATGTGATTCATTTTCTCGACTTGATTTTTTAACTTTTTATAGAAAGGAACATTTTATCGACGGATAATCCCTAGACTTTCTATCAATTATCTCTGAAATCAGACTAGATTAAAGACTCAAATTACAGGTACTAAGATCTATTAAGAATATCTCAACTATGTTCTCAAGTGAAAAATGCGAAATGAGGTGAATTTAAATAATTTTTGTATTCATACAATAGAAACAACCTGTACTAGTCATCAATCATCCCTCACCTCAGACTAAAAATTCACACGAGTATGACATCTGTATGTATGACATGTATGCAATCTGCACGCCTGCGATTTTCAATTGTTAAATGGAAGTTGATCTCAAAGGAGTGTGTGTAGACCTAGATGGAGTTTGAATGTACACATGTTGAAGGTAAACTTTTAAAAAAGTAGGAATGGTACCAAGTGCTTACATAGGCGGAATTTATTGACACTGATCCAATTAATTGACAATTAATTGCAATTAATTTTAATGATTCAATCAATTAATAATTGGATACAAATTATCAATCAATTAATGGGTTCAATTAAATTGCAATTAATTATTAGCCAATTAATTTTTTACAATCCCTGCTCCGAAGACCATGAGACTCAAGACAGTGCATCTTTCTTCTAGTCAACCAAGTCAGTCTGTCGAAATAACACAATAATTTGCATAAATCAGTTCATGCGTCCAAGCTGCTCGAAATTCACGAGAAAGGGCTTCTCCAACAATCACAGGAGAAAGAAATTCAAAAATGATTCCTGATGTACATCAACTACAACTTCGAATTCACCACTGAGACCACCAGTCATCACTCATCCTGGCACCGATACATGGGCGAAACAGTCCGAACACCAACTACCCTCGGTCCATCATCTAGCACCTCCATTGGCACCCGATCAAGCGCCTTCTCCATGTCAACAATGATGAAATACAAATCCCTTCGCTTCTCAATAGACTTTTACCGGAGCTGTCACAAGATGAAAATTGCATCAGTTGTCGCGTGTCCCGACATGAAGTCGAACTCCATTGAGTCACTTAAGACATGCGGCTTGATTAATGGCTCAAATACTCCGAATTTTAAGTTCTACCTCCTCCCCTCCTCTAGAGGCCCAAGTACCCCCTCTTCCTCCGATACCTCTTAAATTTCTAGAGCATCGCATTAACCTTTGTAGAATTTAGTGCTGACCGATGGATTCCAATCATTGGGCATTTGTCCATCTTGGATGCAAGCATTGTTGAGTTTGACTGACAAAGCGACATCAGCATCTCCTCCAGCCCGAATCTTTACCACTACCACACCTAATGGGTCAGCTGCCTTTCTGTCCCTCATGTCAGCAACAGCTCTTTTGATCTGAGAGGCATCAACTCGGAGGACCCACTGTCGGGGGAGATAATACTGTGATCCCATGGGAACACAATATTCAGTAAAGCATCATAAAGGTCATATGGTTATCAATTTCTTGAAAATAATGAAAAAATGGTGCGGAAAAATCACTTCATGTCGACATTTAGAAGAACATTTTGCGTATTTGAAATCTTTGGATAATCCAAGCACAAACACATGACTTACATATCAATATATACAATCATCTTATGTTGTACATAAATTGACCGTTGCAAAAAGTTTTGCATAGGACAAAATGACACCTTTCGACAAAGAATGACTGTACATAGGCAGCAAATACGCAGCAAAGGTTACGCTTCACTAAAAGTAAACAAGCATATTTCGAACTGTGGCGGCAATTTTCGAGCATTACCCTTTTTTCAACTGCCTCCAAGTGCCGGGCGTTCGGATAGGGAGTCGAAGGAATCTATGTTACAATGTGTTATCCATTATGCAACTAAGTTATTTCATCCAACACTTAATTGTATTTGATTTCTATATCTTTTGCATGATTTTGATATCTGTAATTTTTGAGTTTCAATATCTGCCCTGACAAGCCGGTAAAGCGGTAGAAATCGATTGGCAATGATTTTTGGCGTTTGATTTTCTTGTGGTTTCATTTATTGTCTATAATAACCAGTATACAACCAGTTACTGGTATCACGACTTAACATAATTACGGTCTAGTCCATAACTTCGCTATAATGTAACAGCAGCACAGTACTAATGCACAGTTGATATACTTTACATGCACTACGCAGCGTAGTACGATATGATTGTATACCGGTACTATATGTCATAAATGCTTCATGCTTATTATTGCTAGCTGTTAGAATGACACTTATGAAAAGGAGTCAAAATAAGCTCACCTGACAGTTCTGGCTAAGATATATAGTACATTAATTACTAGTACAATTGATAAGATAAAGGAACCTAATTGATGGTTTAATGCTCGCATTCTAAGGACATGCATAGCAAGTTTTCTGTTATTTGTCGAATACACGCATGCCATATTTCGAATTCAGATCAGACATGTCAGACGACACTTTCATGGAATTTAGATATTGAGAGTGGATTGGTTATTCTTTATGAAATATGGCACTGATAGACTAATTGAAAACCAAAGTTGATCCATTTAGAAAAATAAATCGATTAACCGGTCAACCGCTTACATCCCTGATTGCTTGACGTTATCCCGCGGTAACCAGGCAATGCATTTGTAATGGATATACCTGCTGTCGTGAACTGATTTTTCGAAAACCGATTCAACTATTAAGTGATTCAAGACTACATTCAAGCAATTGTGTAACGTGCATCATAATATGATGCAACATTTACAATTTCAACACTAATGAAAAGCGTCAAAATTTACTCCTGTGAGTGAAGTCAAGCAATAATTTAAATTGAAAGTTAACATTTATATGAAGGAAAGGAAATTAAATTAAAGTCATACCTACATCGCGGACTTTCATTTCAGACAGATTCTGTGTAATGGAAGAAAAGGGACTAAGACCATAAAGGCGTTCGAGATGGCTTATGACATAAGAGAATTCTACAGCATAATCGAGAAGCTAGCAAGGTTTAGAACCCGAAGATATAAACACACGCCTGCAAAAATTAGGATAAACGGGCTTATTGACTAATGAAGCATTCTGAATGATTGGCCTATGAAAAAAAGGCACTGGAGTGATCGCATATTACCAGAAACTTTCTTGAAATGCATAGGAGTAGACGTATTTGTAGCATAACGAGTCGCGTCAATTATTTTCTTCTTTCAAATATCATTGTGAAGGATTTTAGCCATTCAGACAATTTAGTTTTCGCACAATAAATATAATTATAATTTCTGATATGATACTAATTTCTTACCTAGATTTCCATGTTGTGTCGACCAGGGAAGATTATAGCATGCGGAAAATATAAATGAAGGAAACAGCCGCAGGGCTTCGATTATATTTCCAGTATAATTTCAGTCAATGCGTCTTGCATGCCAACATCTTAAATCACCCTTCCGGAATCAATTAAAGAAAGCAAATTGATTTGTCAGAAAATCAACTGACATTTGGCGATGAAACTAAACAGCAGAAAGTCTTTGACATTTTGCATCAAATATTTTCAACTAAGCATATTTATTAACTAACTTTTGCTTGTATATTTTATTCATGATCATACTATTTTTTTCAAAAATTCCAATCCACTCACTACAAAATTTCATCATTTTACCATTGGTTTTCAGAATTTCATCTTTCTTTCCTTCATGTCTTTCTCGTTATACTGGTCTCCGTGGCACAGTGGTTAAGTGCTTGGCCTAGCGATCTTTTGGTACAAAGGTCGAGCCCCGAAGGTGTCATTGGAAGTCGGCAGGAAGGGCATCCGGACTAAAAGTACTACAACGCTCCATAAGTCTGACTATGTCACCACCCTCCAAGCCCCAAGTATGGGGAGTAGTGACGTAAAAAAACTTTCTCGCTATGGCTCTCTCGAGAAATGTCTTTCTCGCTATAGCCGAAATATATCATTATCAAATCAAAATAGACTGCAGCTTTTATACAATCAATAATCACAAAACCAAAAGTATCACTACCCCTTAATATAAGTCGAATTATTTATAATTCAGAAAATTTGAGAAATCAATTGCTCATCTGCAAGAACGAATGCGAATGATCCGCTATAGTATCCATTAGAATATTAACAAATCAACATCGCACAAACGAGAATGGAATGAGTTGCTAAAATGTTTGAGAATGGAATATGTTTGTATATAGACTGTTACATCAATAAACTTTAAATTAGTGACTTACTTTTAAATACACCTATCGGACATACGTATACTCGTATGCAATCTTAAATGATCAACACTAGGCATAACATAGAATTCGATTACGATATTTCGAGAAATTCATGCACCATACAGCACGATAACTGATGATGATCAGATTCCAGGCATGTATGTTGTCGACATCCGTTAATCTCAATGCGTTGCTATTAGAATGCAATGATATACATGTATATGAGAAAATAATTTCCCATAATATACTTAGGTCGTGATGTTCAATAATTCAATGCCTAGTCCTCATGCCTTTGTTTTGATGGTTATAATTACACACGTCATTATTGGAGCTGAATGTTTATGTTGTGTCAATATCAAACAATCATCAGCTATGAACATAAATGCAAAAAACATTCCAGTCCGCTGGATGGAGGCAGAAATACTAGAATGTTTTTCAACAACTAAGCAGGAGATTAATTGTAAATTTCAGGTTGTCTACATGAAGTGAGTGCCCCGATGAACTGATGCCAAAATAAATCGGGACGGGCTGCAAATGTCGTTCGAAATAAATATCATGCGATGTGCATGGGCACATCCTTCTGTGTTCTGAGCGCATTCTGAAACACTGGTCGGGAAATCAAAAAAAAATGTTTGCTCAGAGAATACTTGGAATTACTGTAATTTAATAATTATCTTCTCTAATGTGCTGTGCAAAAAGTATTTTGCATTAAGTCTGATACAACATTGCCTGAAATTGCAATCTAAATATTCAAAATAAGCACTGAAATTATGCATTGAAAAAATTGCATTTACAATACGTTTATTGATATTACGAAATACTTCATAATCCAAAATTTTCAATCATCGTTTCGGTTGCTACTAGATGAGTCATTTCAACGAATGATGGTAAAACAATCCAGAAATGTTGAAAACGATCAAATGCATATTAATCAAGTTCAATTTAAGTCAATAATTGTCTAAATATATACTTACTTTGACTTCGGCAGTCATCTTCTTCCCAAATGATTTGTCTATTGATTCCATTTTCATCCTCATTACATTTAGTCTTTCTTCGATCAGACTTATGATCCCAGGACTTTCATTGCAAGCTTGAATAACTGACGATCCTGAGTTCGATAGTTTCCCGTAGTGTTCAGCTGCGGAATTAATCCCCAATAGTTTCTACAAAATGAGTTAGTACGTCTCACAGTCTGAAGATGATCCTAACAGCAAGATAACTGAGAGATGAGGTTACTAGACGAAGTATAAACATAAGTGAAAGTAAAACAGCAATGGATATTCTCCTGGATTTCTAGGTTCCGCTAGAACAAGAAAATTTAGATAAACTCATATTATCTTCAAGTTGAATTATGTGACTTCGGTAAATTGACCAACAGTGTAAACCTCACAAGGCAAGTTTCATCCTAATGGGCATCATCGATCATGAGAAGATCCAAACCACTGCCTTCAGTAGCTGGAGCACACGCAGGCAGAGCAGCTCTGACAACATGGACATCGGCCAATAGTAACTCGATGCTCTATGCCGGCACGTGCATGCAGATCAATTTCACGATGAATTATTACGGCATCCTGATTTAAGTTTCACTGCATGCCTCATTCACTTCTTACAAACTTACATTACGCAGACTTATGGATAAGTACTTCTATTTAATTCATTAAAATTGAGTGAAATCGCATTGTGCGAGATTGAAAACTCCACTGCATATTATTGAATATCTCACCTCCTGATCTGAAGCTCTCTCTCCCATCTGCTTGCTCGTTGCCAACATATCTCCTAATTCACTCTCCATCTCTTCAAATTGTCTCCATTCCAACAAAGCAGTTTGTAAAATGGAGTATCGATTCTGTAGCCATGTCACAAAGTTGCTCCATCTCCCGGCAAGGGAATCGAGGCGACTTTCAAGATCTACCGGTGTTTGAGAGAGACCATCGGAAGAAAGAGGTCGCTCTACAACAATCACCAGCTCTTGCAAGCGTGAAAGGAGAGGATCTTGTGACTCTACCTCCCTTTCTGTTATTTGATGTTCGTCTAATTGCCGTTTGATAGATTCGATGTCCGGGCCGACTATATCACTCCTGCAAGTAAATGAAGTAAATAGTTATACAGATATCTGAATCTGAAAGCTCTACTACATCACACATTTCTCAAAAAATAATTTGTAATGACTTAACTGTGAGAAGATTCACAGGGATGTATTTAATCTAACAGAGGCGCAGCCGGAGACAGACATCGCTTGGGGCGTACGCATAAAGCGGAAGAACGGTATTAGCAATCAATTGACGGAGTTGCCGAAAACTCCGGCAAAAACTGAATGATCAATTACCTGATTGTTGTGCTCAAAGCAGAGCAGCAATGTTTTTCTCTCAGGCATAAAAAATCCTAAGCAATTTATGAAAGCAATAGCAAAACTCATTTACAAAATGAAATGCACCAAATGCCAACACACATCGGCAGTACAATACGCTGCATCTAAGAATCAAAGAACACTATCACAACAACAAATCTTCAGTATTCAAACAGAAAAATATAAGTCAAGCAAACAAACTCGCCACAAAAATTTTGTGATCAGCTGAAGATGAAACTAATCTTAGAATTGAAGAAGCTATATTGATAAGAAAATTTCAACCAATTTCACCAATTTCTTAACATGTGTCAAGTACAAAATTTTTTTGACTTTTGGCTGGGGAGGTTGGTCTGTGGTCATATGATGTCTGGTCGATAATGATTGGATATCATGACATTGAATTTCAAACCATTGTACAAGTCTTTTTCCATTTACTTATTGAACTGTTCTTAAAAATGACTATGGATCTTTATTTCATTCTTTATCTTCATTTATTGAATTGTTTGATATAATATAATAACTCTACTTGACATTCCCAAGCTTTTTAATTAACAATGGAAAGCAGCCAAGGCATATTCACAAATCAATCGGGTGTGTTCACTACAATCAATACTAATGAAATTCTCGTAGTGAATTTCGCAGTGAGCTTCCTGACATTCATCCACAAATCCAGGAGGTGATAATCGGGGATAGTGCTTTCGAGGTGGTGGAGTCTTTCTGCTACCTCGGCGATGTGTTAGACAACTCAGGTGGATGTTCTGGTGCTGTCACCGCCCGTATAAGATCTGCATGGAAGAATTTTCACGATTTGCTGGCCATTCTCACAAATAAGAGTACCTCTTTACGGCGTAGAGGCCATGTCTTTGAGTCCTGTGTGAGAAGTGTTTTGATATATGCAGCTGAAACATGGCCACTCAGAAATGAAGAAATGACTCGTTTGGCTAGAAACGACAGCGCCATGGTACGTTGGATCTGCGCAGTTAAGTCATGTGAGCGCCGCTCTATGAATGAGCTCAGGCAGATGCTCGGTCTTCACGACTTGGAGGCTTTGCTTCGTAGGCATGGCCAAGGCAAGCCCTGGACCTGGTAATACCTGGACACAGCATCAGAGGAAGTCAAATAAAGAAATGGTCGCACAATATCAGGAAAGACCTGGAGCTGATGAAACTCAATCCTGCTGTCGCCCAAGATAGAGAAGAATGGAGAAGAAGAATTCGCCCGAATCGACACAAGACGGCCGTCTCACCCCCACACCTGGGGAAAAGAGACGTTAAACGGGGGTAAGGTAAAGTAAATTCTCGCTGTCTTTCACCTGCCAGGAATAGCGAGATCGGATGGCACACGCCCAAAATGGGATATCTCTGTGCCGCTCACGAAAGATCTTTGCTTTATGCGGAACTTTACATGATGCGATTCTCTACTCTCGAGTCATCTGCTAACAGCAAATACAAAATCGAGTTCTGTAGCTAAACAGGAGAGAATACGAAGGTTGAAGCACAAACAGCAATACCTACGTATGATGTTCGTGGAATTTCAATTGAAGCGCTCGGAGGATTCGGCCCAGTGCTAGAATCAGGATCAGGATCGGCCTAGGTAGCAAACCCGTTGATCAATGTCGACTACCTACTTGCCTCAGCGACTCGGCTTGGCCACACAACGCGGCAATGTTGCCGGTGTGCGAGATACCTTGTCCCAATAACTTTACTCCCAACTGCATCCTTTTGCAACGGGGTCTTTGGCCATGCTATTATTATGAAAAATAGTTTTCTACCTATCATTCAATGGGTGCGTAGAAAAAATTCAGGAGATCCATTGCACTTTCTATGATCAATAGTATAATGCTTTCATTCCTCGTACGATTTTGCGCCTAGTGTATTCCTTTGCAAAGTCTTGTGTAAGAAATGATTTATAAATAATAGGCATCTGAAAGAATTTAAAAAACGCAGGAGGAGATTTACATTCTTTCATCAGATTTTCTTAGTCAAGCGAGTGATTTCTCCTAGTTGTAAATTTGAAAATAAATAGAGGCATCGGATTAAAATTTAATGACATTCCATGATGGTGTAAAAAGAATTGGAATGTATATTGACAAATCAATGACAACAATTAGAGGAGATCCATCGAAAATACAATCCTCATGAACTGTCATTGCATCCCGAATCCCGTTAAGATGCGTGATGCAATATTCGAGACACTCACGTCCCATTAATAAGCGAAGCAACTTCTGACGGGCGATGTAATTATATCATTGTTGAGCATCAAAGACTTTATAACCGGTCAACAGGTCTCAGTAGAACAAAGAAACACAAATCAATCACAATTTTTCATCCTCGTGATTACTACAACAGACTTCTTAATGATATTAACATGACGACCATAATTCGAGGATTTATCAATTGGCAAACGGGACTGTGCATTCCTGATGGGTGTTTGGCTGAAGAAATACCATTTCAATACACAAAGCAGTGCGCTATTGACCCTATAATCAGGTTTCATCATATCTGTACACTTCTCAGCACTGTTAACAAAACTGATCATGCCAATATGGGTCACTGTCAATAGAAAGTATCCACAATTCATATTACATTGCCAGTAAATCACACTAACGATTAAAGAGCACGCAAATGTACTTCTCATTAGTAAATTTATGTCATATGAGTTTGTGACATTTTTGGTGTCAAATACACAGGTAAAGCTGATTGTTGTCGTTTACATATTTTAACACACTTTATCAGCAAAATAGTACAACTTAAGTCTTATGTACATGTAGTCGCAACACATAAATCATAATCACTAATTCTCCATATCAGCGTTCATGACATCTAGAGTTTTCAATTCAATCTTTTCACTATTTGACTATCTGAGGATTTGTAAACAATAATATTGAAACTAGAATGAACATGAAATGATCACCTGAATAATATGATAACATAAATGTGAACTGTGGTGTCATTATACTGATGGCAATGAAAGCGTCAGTGTTTCACTAAACGGCAAGTGCTTTTAATGCATTAATCGACGATTGGAAGATGTATACTCAATGCTGATTTATTTGGATATAGTTTAATGATGGTCTGCTTCGCATTCTATTTATAATGTGGAAGTGAACATGTCGCAATGAGGATGATGTCCTCAGCTTCAGCAATTTCATGTTCAACATTTCTTACAAGCAGAAGATTTAACAACTTAATTCATGCGTTGCATATTTTATAGTAAGACATAATAATACAGCTGATGAAATAACATTGTCTTCGAATCTCAACAATCTACAAGTGCATATATTCCATCATATCCAATTATCATTTGATCAAAGAAACACGTTCATTCGAAAGATGTCAATACGGTCAATCGTACTAAAGCTAGTGCATTTAGGACCTACCGCCAGATATAGCTGCCACTCATTTGGTCAATGAAGACATATATTAAACCAAACTCCAAAACCTCAGCCAAATGTCACGTAACAACTGTTTTAATTTCTTAGACATATTTGTGACATAACCTCCGTCTGAATTGGTCAAGTATGTATTCGTTCAAGCAAACTATACTAAATGTCCACTTAACTATTTCCACAACAATGAATCTAAAAGTTAAACGGAAGAACTTCAAAAGATTAAATCGAAGATGGTTTGTCCTTTCTCCTACTATTTTTTGTCATTCCCAAATTAATCAGTGCCTTCATACACTTTACGATAGGATCTGCCGATGATTTTGGATCCTTGTAGCTAACTTCGACTTAATATTGGAAGCCATTCTGTCCATCGAACTGCATCGTCATTCTCTTCGCTTACATGACCTCGTAATGTAATAGTCTAAGTGATTCCAACATATCTAACTAAAATTGTGAGGGAGAAAGAAAAACTCAGTCACTATGCAAGTTAGGAATTCTGTATATTTTTGAGGGCTGATTTGCTCTCCATGCTATCGTATCAAATCAATTCTTTCTTCCGTTGTAACAATAACACACATTAATTCACAAGATTTTTTTGAATGTTATTAATATTGCCTAAACGTTTAGTTTAGAAAAGCAAAATTAACTTAGAAAATGTGATAGATTAAAATATAAGTTATAACTGATGTAACTGAAGCTATAAATCATATTTTTCATAAAATTTATATTGAGAGTTTTTGAAATTAGTACACAAAGTTCACAGAAGCTATTAGACGATTAACAAAGCCTATTAACTGGAGTGATTGTTAGATTTCTAAAGTTTAAGCATGTTGGAAACAGTGAGCACATATACTAACTAAAAGTAACTAAAAAAGTATTAACTAAAAGAAATACCGAAGGACATATTCGCTTGGAATGAGACAATCACTATTTTGAAATAATTTTGAATTCCATCAATGTCCTCCTTTACTACAGTTTTGGAATTCAGAAATTGACAGGCGCTTCAAAAGACGGAAATCCAACGGTGTTTTCTCCATCACTTCCTTCACGTATGTCTCTAGAAAATTTCTGCAGCTACGCTTGGAAACAGTCAGATCATCAGTTGATTTCTCTTTCAATTCTTTTACATCTGTAATTCATTGTTAACAGTAAAACCAAGATGAATTTTCCCAACAGTCCTTTGATTTGATCTGCTCGTTGCATCTAACGACAACCTTTTCTTAGACTGGCAGAATTGTCGAGAACAGCTGTCTTGAGTGCAAGAGCATTTCGAATAGGGACATCAGTTCATCTGCTTGGCACACCGTAAAGCAGACTTCGATTATCTCCCCGACCTAACTGACGACGTGAAGTTTGGTCAGCGCTAAGAAATCTGCATATAAATTCTTGACTACATTCAAGATTCTTGACTAACTGATTCAAGATATATGATTGAAAGAGACTAAAAAAGACGGCAAGTTTTGAGAAAAACCATTGTAAGCTTGAAACCCCAAGATCTATTATTGTGGCAAAATTTAATATATTCATAATTGTTTCATACTTTACCAGGTTTTTCCGTTTTTCCCAGATTTCCTGGCCTTTCCAACTTGAATGTTATCGAAATTCCCGGCTTTCTCTCTCTCTCTTTATGGACACCTTGTTAAAAGAAGCCACATGTAGCTGTAAATTTGATGTCAACATTTTTATTTGCAGTTTCACAGGTTTTGGTTTAATATGCTAAGAGTGAAGGACAGTGCTATATTAGCGCCTCTGCAGTAGGGGCGACTAAATGGTATTTAGCTGCTGCAATTTAATTACAAAATGATCATTTCCACGCAAAAATACAAATAAATCTAAATATAATGGCTTCCAAGAAAAACTAAATTATTAATGCACAGCTATCCGGAAAAATCCGTTTATCAGTTATATAACAATCATACTGGATAGACAGATTCTCCACAATCAGGTTCCGCTGTCGGATATTCGAAGCGACCCTATTCAAGAACTTGGCATTCATAATTCAAGATAATTTTAATCATACCGCTGCACACATGCAAAAGCATAACATTTTTTACATCAATTCATCCGAAACTTGGAATTCGAATATTTTAGTAGCGCACTAGATATAAAGATATTGAGGCATTACCTTACATGTCAGACAAAATTTATGGCCAGCAGATATTCCTGATATTACAAATGGAGGTTTTTATCATATCATGATATGCAATCCGGAAACTATCACAGACGAAATGCAGGTAGTGGTCAGGAGAAGGAATGCGCTTTTATGTGATGGTAGAAGACAAAGTACCAATTTACAATGGGCATCAGACGTGGCATGTCGTCAACACGGAAAAGCATGAATGTAAAACTCAGTAAGAAGAATGCATCACGTGGCTTTGAAAATATGCAAATAACTACGAGTACTTCAGGAACTAATTATCGATCTTTTCAGCTTTACAAAAGCAGTAATAAAGCAATTGCTATATTTTGGAAAAACCTCAGTGCATCGGAACTGAAGCAACGTTGTTGATAATCAGTTTAAGGTCAGACAGGATAAAATAGGAAATCGCAGGAAACGAGTGACTAATGAGATTTCATCATGTTACAAATATCTCCAGAAAGGCAGGATCATGGAACACGTGATAGTCAACATGATGCGCAGGCTCAAGTGGGCGCTTTAAGGCTCATTCACACCGAACGCGGCGCGGATAGATGAATGTACAGGGAAGAGGCAGTGCGGTGAAATGCAGCATACATCTACTAACAAAACTATTTGGAGAGTAGGCCCGCAAAGATGTAATAACCCAACTAGCCCGATAGCTGGGATGAAGTACGTAATAATACTATAAAAGGTTTACCATTAAATATGGCTGCTAAGTTCTACTATTTTGATTGGACAACGACGGTGGTTCCACAAAAGAAGATAAAGAAATGAAAATTATGATGACGTTAAGTTACTAAGTCTACCAGTACCGCATTTTTCGGACTATCAGGCGCACATAAAATCCCTATGTTTATGAAAAATCGGGGCAATATGCCTTATATTCCGGTGCGCTTCATGTATCAGCAGCGTACATGTTTATGTGCGATTGGGGTGACGATTAAGACGAAGCTTTCTCACTTGCCAAAACCACTTTACTAGATACGTGCGGTGCTTCAACATCCGATAATTAAGGACCCCAAAATGGCACCTGTTAAGAGAAATGCCTACGACACGGATTTCAAACTCAAGACCATCAGCCACGCATTACAACATGGGAATAGTGCAGGTGCGAAACAATTCGACATTAATGAATCAATGGTAAGGAAGTAGAGGAAACAAGATGACCTGCGTCAAGTAAAGAAGACGAATCAGAGTTTCCGAGGGAACAAGGCCACATGGCTACAATTAGAGGATAAAATTGAGCAATGGTTTGCTGAGCAGATAACAACAGGTAGAAGCGTCTCTACAGTCTCCATTCGAATGAAGTAGCAACAGCGATGACTTAACTGTTAAGTCCAACTGTGAAAGTCCGACATCGAAGACGAGGAATTCGATGGATTCGTATAAAAGGAATGATTGAAAAAGAGAGTGTATTTTTTGTGTAATATTTACAATTATTGCTAATGACAGTGCTTTTTTAAGGTGTTCCACGGGTCACATTCTGCACCGTGGAAATTTCGACTTGTTCCGTGGATTTTGAACGTTCATCCGTTACATGTAGTGAGCCATATAGCCAACACTATCAATGCCCAGAATTCATCTCAAGACAGCTCATTAACATGCAGAATAGCGAGTAAAATTTACTGATAATACTAAATGCTCTACTGCATTCATGACTTCTGTTTTTGCTTATAAATCCTGAGTGCATTAGGCGTACACTAATGAAAGTCGATCTTTAGACGATTTGAGTGTGACCCGTGGGAATGATCAGATGACCCGTAGCAAAACCTTAAAAAACCCTGCTAATGATTTGAATAAAGGATGACCCATCTGACTGCCGGTATCTTGTTTCGCTTTATGCGCCTTATAATCCAGTGTGTCTTATATATGAAAATGTATCCGTTCACAGATACTGCGCCTGATAGTCCGAAAAATGCGGTACTCTGAACGAGAAGGAACATGTGTACAGTGACATGTGATGTGATTCAGTAAGCAAAACATCAGATTAACAATGATCTGAATCATTCAATTAGATTCAATCAAGGAATTGCAGTTTAATTGAGAAGCCATTTCTCCCATCCATTTACTGCGATTCTTATAAACCGTGATATTTCACGTTATGTAAAAACCACATGCTTCAGCTCACCTTTCACAATCCTTAGGTATACCTTGAGGCACTAAAATTTACGTTTGAATTACCGACCGACTTGTGGTTCTATTTATCTAATTGATTGTTTGGACTATGAATCTGTTTACACAGGTCAAGCGAAAAATAGTTGTGACTGTTCTGTCAACAAAAGGCGGCTTGTCGCCTAATACATCCTCAAAATTAGCCTTGGCTGATCATCCTCTGTAGTGGTCATAGTACTGACTGGCAGAAGTTGATGATCCTTGACGAACATCAAATGAGGGGAAAAGATTATTTTAGTAAAAATGAAGACTTAGAAGATGAAACATGAATACTTCTACAATTGCTTATCTGAAGCAAAATGTTCAGACAATCACTACTTTCTAATTCTGCGAGACGAAGTATATCTTTGATCGCAACCAATTGACAAACTTGTCTGTAAATGAATACATAAACCTTTCAAATTACGCACTGACTTTGAGGGACGTAGGGCGACATTTCCAGATAAGGAATGTCACTCAAAACGTTGAGCTTACGCAATTTCACAGCAAGATATAAACTTGTTTTTGATGAAATTTAACGTTTTCAGTAAACGCATATGATGAAGCAAATATTGTATCCTGAAAAGTTCGACTGGGATCGAGATTGAAACTACCGGGATTCTGCGGAATCGGGATCTGGTCAGAGATTCTGAGCCATCACTTATTATCCTATTATATCATTACCTGACAACGCCTATCTCACTGAATGTGAAATTTCAAATGATGTATAACATTGAAAATACATACGAATATTTCTTAAGTTTACAAAATTATAGTATTTTAGGTAGTCCTTAAGAGGACTGATGATCGTTCTCACAGGCAAACCAGGCAATGTCAAAAATTTCTATCATAACACACAAATTGAAAGAAAGCTGTCTAAAAACAATGGGCGAACGAAATTTACAATTGCTATACACAAATCTCGACAACGGTGAGTCGCGTTTTAGGTTCGTCAGCAGGAAAACCAACCAGCTTTGCATTTCGTTGTTGGTCAACCTGTTGTTGGTTGAGATTTGTGTACAGAGTTGAAAAATCAAGAACTTGTAAAGAAGAAAACTCTGTCATTATGCGCATTAAGTCTGCCAAGAAATTCGGTGGAAGATTTGACGCTCCAGAATAAATCAAACCCAGTGTTTTTGCGGATGCTGTCACAATAAGTTGCAAAATTAGATTTTAAGACTGACAGGGCTTTATTGAGAATAGCACAAAGACCCTTCGTGGTACAATTACGGGCTCCTGCAATGATAAGCTTATAGGGTTCTTTATGCAGCTTTGGAATCCAAAAGAGCTTAGGCAGTTTTGTATCTGAAGCCGGGCATGATATGTCAAAAAGTCTTTTTAATACATCACATTGATCTGTAACAACGTCAGGAGCAGAAGCTAAACAATGGTAATGCGTTATATCACCCAATGGTTGAAATGATTGCATGTCAAAACCAAGTTCTTTCAATAAAATAGATAAATAAACTTTTTACAAGTAACAGAAAAATTGCCAGAAGACTTGTCAACAGTGGTTATAATGAAATTTTCTTGCAAAGAAAGTATGGTGCTACGACAATGAGCCCAATTACGTGAAGAAATAGCAGCTTGCTTTAAAACTCAGTGATCTTGATGCATACGCGATTCAATCATAAAGGCGCCTCTGTCTGCCCAATGTGAACATTCAGAAACCGGAATCTTGAATCTTTTTGACAACTTGAAAATATGGCTATAAACAGCCTCACATAAGTCAGATTTTACACGTGACCAAGGCAAAATACACGGATCACGGAACTTGGCACCTTTGCTCATGAAATCACGAAACATAGAATCAAATGTTTGATCTCATCAAATTAATAGCACTTGTGGTAGAACAACATTATTACATTATATATATTGTGATGTGCTTAGAGAAAAGAAGATATACAGGCATGTTATACTCAATTGCATTCTTCATAATCGAGGAATTTTAGTTTGAAAGTTAATCATTCTTCAAGATAATGAAACTATATGGAGCCTCAATGTCAAACGGAACACAAGATGACGGCATGTGATGTAACTGTTCGACGTCTTATCGCCCAAGTTGATGCTAATGATGGCAATTAGGTGAGTAACTGAGTATACTACTACATGATTGAGTCTATTAGTTCTGGAGTTCTGGACGAAGATAACGAGAAGTTAAATTGAATCCGAAATGAGAAATTGAATTTCTATTTGTCTATTCCGATATAGAACTATTCACATGCCGCGTGTTTCTGCTTGATTCGCCATGGACTTCACCGCTAGAATTTTAGATGAGGAAAGCGTAGTTTCTGTATCACTAATTCGACCGAACATCACTTTTGAATAAAGTTGAACAGCTTTTCTGAACACACTGATAAATGGAATCTAACTTTGCATTAAATAGTGACTGCATTATCAGACCACTAAGATTTCGAAATTATTGAAATTTGGTTATGACTTATGAACAGAAATCACCGGATCATCCGTGTGCATCACGTCTATAACGAATTGTAGTACCTGATGTCAGCCAAACAATTGCTTTTTCTCACTAAAGTTATTTTAATAATTTATGTTTTCTGTAATTATTCAATGATATCATAAATAATTTATCCGGTGGAAATCTAATCGACAAGTTGATGCAGACGTCAATGCTTTCAATGTCAGGTTGATCCTGATTGCCAATATATTGGCATACCAAAAGACGTCTGCATCAACGTAAACTTGAACACTTAAGTGGCAATAGTGCCATTGCAAAACACATAGAACAATGTAACCATCGTTTTCGTAACTACAATGATTGCTTTAAAATCATTTACCGTGGAAACTCGGACTTTGAGATTAGTATTGTTGAATCTATAAAAATTTTTAGTAGCAACCCATTGCTTAACCGAACATTAGGTTATAATGGTAGCTCTTATTTCTTGAAGATATTTAACTAACATTACCTATTGCTTAATTGTTTATACGTAGTATTTAAATAACATTTTCTTCGTTGCAGATTGTAACCACATGACTTATTGAACACTTGTCCCATGCAGTGCCACCAGCTGAAAGAACTTACTGCTTCACATGCATGGCTATGAATCGCATTGTAATTGAATTGCATAATCTTCATATTGTTTATTTGAGACTGTAAATGCACATTTGCTGCATATTACATGCACAATGTACATGCAATGGAAACAGATCAACTGAAAATATGCCGAAATGCCTAGAAATGCACTTCGTATTTAGCTACAAGTGCGAGCATTATTCTCAGTACGTATATTACGTGGAAAAGTTTATAAAAATCATTTCTTATTAGGAACAGTATTGTCATCGTCACTGTGAAGGTCAACACTGATCCTTCTTTTCATGAACTTTTGAAATAGTCTGTCTGATTCCAGATTTTTCTCATCCATTAGTTCCGACATTTTATTCAAAAGAACCTTCAGATTTGCATCCGCATCCTTCAGACTTTTCGGAGTCTCGTCATATCTTCCTGACATGAGTCTTTTCGTTTTATCATCTTTGATTCTCTGTTTATTTTGTAATGTTGGCTTTTAAGTTTGTTTGTACTACTTCAAGCCTTTTATAGGCTTTGTTGGGCATGCCTTTGGTCAAGGGTTCGCCTGCTGCTGATCGCCCAAGATGCTAAAGGAACCGAAACGAAATGTAGGCAATTGATCAGTTTGCTGATGAGACCCGCGCATCTTTGTAGGGTAAACTCGGCTAATTCAGAGGCTCCTCTATTTTGGAGGTATTTAATTTGATCAAATAATTTTCTTACTTAAGGAAATCCGATATTCTACACTTCACGTATGGAAATCTAATATGTAGTATGTAGGTAATATGTAGGACTACGCCAATCATGTTAGAATGATCAAAAATTGCAAGGCGAAAGTGATGTTACACGATATTCTTTATATAGATAACCATAGATGTGACAAAAATTCACTGTTCATGCATACACATCGTGGTAAAGTCAACATTTTCTCAACATTATATGATACAATGCCGACAGACAACTATGTATTGACTGAACATTTGCTGTAAGTTAGAAAGTCAACGCAAATCAACCTAGATCAAAATACACCTGCTAGATATTTAGCTAGTTTATTAAAAAGCAAGTATTTTTTCATTACTTGACTTATGATGGATCGGTAAACACGCATTGCTGTTGCTAAGAAGGCAATAAGTCAGCAGAATATCAATCTATAAAGCCTCCAGGCAATACGGCATTCTCGAGACTACATTGAGAAGACATGTCAAAACTTCTATCAATCCGAATCCTGTCAACCCACAATCTCTAATCGGCAGCCAAGAGTATTCGCCAAGATTAATTAAGTATTCGAGGGATATGGTTCGCTTAGGGTTCGGATTGAAAACAATTGATATGATTCGTTTTGCGAATACTATGGCTAGAAATGGCGGTCCTCTTTCAAAAGACGTGACAATATTTCAGTGAGAGCGCTCGAGCCAGTGGCCCACTATCGAGAAACGATTACGAAACACGTCATGATGGACAACTTCTTCGACAATAACGGAGCTTAAGGAGCCGAACTGCATCTGGAAGATAAGTCTCATCTCATAGGCCTATACAATCTGGATGGAACTAGATTTCAAATGGTTGGAGGATCTAGGCGCACGGTGGCAATCAAAAATGCATTATATTCATGGATTATTGTGTTAATAATTTCTTTTCTGAATTTATGAGATATTCAGTTGAGCTTCAGATTATCGACACAGGCCTACTACTCATTGGCAGCATCAACTATTAAGAAAAATTAATGGTAAAACCTTATTGACATGTTGAATGAAGAAAGAATTAATTATAATGCCAATCTCATGGTAATTCCTTTGACGCATGTACTATATACTCAAATACTGCCACCAAATTCGAAGAGTCGGCTATAGCATCGAATTAGCTTTAATTAGAGTCTACCGCCAAATTACCCGAGTCATCTATCATTTTCTGATTGATTTTCTTCTGTACGTAAATGAAACAATGGTGTGTTGGTGGTTCCCTGAACTACACTGAGGAGTAAATATCGCTCGATCGAATGACGTATACCTGTGTATTTCGTTTTATTTTTTTGAAAAAAATTGAAAGAGATTTTGATTTCCAGAATCAGCAACGAAATAAGTTGTTTTGATACATACAATGAATAAATGCATGAAGCATACAGCTATTAATACAGAAATTCAGGTGATTCTCAGAAAAAGATGGGCACGAATTTCATGAGGTCCAATTTTCGTGCCCACACTCATTTTTCGTGTATTCGTGCCCACTTTCGACAAATTCGTGCCCGGGCACGAATTTGTGCCCAAATCCGACCACTGACTTATGTAACATATTCTCATTTGATTTGCATAATTCTATTCAATGATTCTAGTTAAAATGTGAACTTCGTCAAAAATGCTTTAGACAATTTGAATTCTTATTTCATCTCGGATGAATGAGATGACCTCCTGTATGAAACAATCATTTGATTTCATTGCCGACTTTATCAATGCAGCATCCAAATGACTTTCGACCGTGGCAGGTTGACCTGCAATTGTGATGAAAATCAATTATCACGGTTGAAGGAAGAAGTGGTTTAAGCGACTTAACTTGCGTCACCACATGAGAAAGGAAAAACAAATGTCATAAATGGTAAATAAATTGAGTCGCAACCATTGTTTAGTTGCATCATCCAGTAACAGGTTTCCACAAGATGTCTATTCTTTAATTCATAATGATTTCTGCAAAGAGGCAACCATAATTCTTATGTGCTTCTTTCACCTTCGTACACATTGCATGACAATTTGATCTAACATCAATTTCATTTCATTCATTGTAATCTAATAATTGCAGGCACTTGATTGTATTAAAAGCCATGACACAGTTATCGCAGCTTCTGAGATAATTGTTATATGAATTACATTACGCATATTCAGCTGTGTAAGGTCACTTTCGCAACCGACCAGCTACTGAATAGTTATCCATTACATAATGATGTCAACAATCTAGCAGCAAGTTACAGCCTCCAAATGAGTTCCATAGACTTACGATCAACCATTTGATCGCACATACAAGAGTAGAGTTGAATTTGCAGCTCTCTTATGATATTTTCATCAGCCTACACATCTCTCTATTAGTACTCTTACCAGGCAATAGAGAACTCAAATTTATACTGAACTAGTAACTATTTGTGCTGTGTAGACATGGAATTGAATACCGTATACACATAATATATTGGTCTGGATGGCATAGGGTGGTATACTTGGCTTTCCGAATGGCAGCTGCGATGTCCTTATTTTCGGTTGACCTCTTTACTCAACATGAGCTTAAAAATCTATTAGAAGACACAAAATCCAATACTGTAGTATGTACTTATATTCCTGACATAACCAGATTACAACTGCCCAATATTCCGGCTGTGAAAGTGAACTTCAGGGGAATAATTCAAAACGCAAAGCTATGAGCTATGTGACAAGAAAGGATTGTCATTGTTGACAATATTTAAGTAAGCAGCAACAAGATGCAAAGATCCTGGAAATAAATTTATCCAAGGATTAGAAATGGAATATCCATAAGCACAATGTCGCTGTTCAAATCAATTCATTCCATGACATAAAACAAAGTCTGATTGTAGCAACGTAGCTGTGTGTGCGGCGATCTTGACTTTTCTTTACTTATTACAATTATTCAATTACTTGGTTAGAGTGGAAAGATAAGTCATTAGCGTTCAAATTGCTCAAGATTTTTCAAGATAATTTACCCTTGTCCCACCTATGACATGAAGCTGCGTTAGTAAGTCTGAGGCAGTGTAGCCTTCATACACTGGCAACTCTCACACGATTATGGCTAGTAACCCATATAGTGCTATAATGCTATGAAAGGAGAGCGCTGGTACCTTGCCAGGTTGACTGACTCGAACTCTGACCCTTCTACTTTATAGTACCAAAGTATATTCTTTAACCCAATGAGCCACCTACCAACTCGATTACGTTGTCAGTAATCGCTGCTCGTAAGTAACTAACAAAGCAGAAATCATATAAATACGGAATTTTCATTCTTCGGATGTTCGAGTTCTCACAATAATGCTATTCCATGATTATCTTATGAATTTTACACTCTGAATTATTAAAAAAAACATTCGCCCGAATAATCTTCTTCGCGCTGAAATTTTGAATACGAAGTTCTCAGCTTACATTTTGTAAAACTTGAGCCAACGATAAAAATCTCTACCCTATACTTTATAAAGATGAATTCACAAGCAGCACAACATCAGAATAATTATTGATCAACACTCATTTCTCTTCTGCTAAAACATCGGATGCCATGATCGCGATGTCTATGCGAATAAGAATTACTAAAAAAATATATGTCATCAAAGGTGAGCGCAGTAGAGTGATGACGGATTTTCAGATTTAACATATCGGATTGATTACTTCAATATTACATTTGCCAAGGAGTCTGACGAAAATGCATTAATATTCCATGATCTAGTCTTCATTCCCAGCTGTACTGCCGAATCATTATATGGAGAATAGCAGCGTCTATGAGTCATGGAATTTTGTGATCACTATTATGATCACTATCATTTCTTTAAAAAACAACAATCTTTTCAAGAAATGATTCAACGCAGACTAAGGGAAGCAATTTGAATTATTTATTACATTGACTTGCATGTACATATCCAAACATATATAACCATACTATCTACTAAATTCGAAACAACTGAAAATCGTTAGGAAAAAATGCTCCCATTTAAGAAACCTGCAAAATATCAGCATCTTTGAAAGTATTTTTGTGTCAGAGATAAATTATGTTTCCTTACAAGTACTATAGATTATTACTATGGACAACTTCCAGAAAAGCCTTTGCCGTGATATATATGTGCTGCCGGATCAGTTGCTATCTAAACAGTGGTTGATCGAATATATTTCATTAGGTCCACATGTTTCTAAGACAACAACCAGACTGATGATTTTTAACGAAGTTCTATAAAATTATGTAACATTTGAAATCTAAGCTGAAGATTTTCTTTTGCATTTTCAAGCTTGAAATCATAAACTTCACCGAATTTCACATGTGAATCGATGGCGCTTTAGTGTTCCTTCTCAAATTTTCAAAGTCAGTGGACAAGTTGACCTTTTCGAGGAAATGACCATATATCCGATTATTCACGTTCAATGCATACGCAACATATTTCAGCTTAACAAAACACTGTGTCATACGGTGCACCTTCAATTTGTCGCACCAATTGAAGTTGAACTTCTTCACTCGTGTGAAAGACCTCTATCTTATTAGATAATGATTTGCCTTGGATAAGAACATTTTCATGAGGGTAACATGCGACTGTAATGCAACCAAAGTCATCCGCATATAAATTGACATTTAATGAAAAAGTACTTTGGATATTGAACTAGTCAAAGAAAAAGGTGCACAAGTATACAGTAGCAACTCCACTATCCGGCTGGTCATTCGGAAGACGACGTTATCCAAGCGGTGCTGAAAATTGAGGATTAAAAATATACTGTCATGGTTACCAAACCATAATGAAATGTAGTGCCGCGTTTGATATACATACATGATATATGATATGCCGCGTTTGTGCATTTGCAATACTAGAACTAGGAGTTCCTCTATCGAGCTGGAGGTATTCAATCACCGTAAATATAAGCAATGTGAGTTGGCGTCTATGTAGCATTGACGTTGCCAGAGCAAATTACTGTCGATAAGTGCTCATCAGAAAGGAATGTGACTTAAGAGGATGCACATCACGCTTTCCGAGAAAACTTCAGCAGAATCAAGTTGATTAATTCGCGATTGTCAACATCTGAGTATTTGATTGAACTTCTATGTTCAGATAAAATTAATTTTTCCCACCACGTTTCACTAATTTTGTCAACTAATATATTCATGTACATCTTTAATGCACAATTGCCACTGTTGCATATACGTATATATTAATATCAAGCAAAAAAACATGTACAACCGACTGCATGATGAAAATCTTTTATATCTGATGAAATAGCGAAACACGCAGTCCGCTAAAATGAATCGGACAAGTAGCAGAACTTGCCATCATTACTCCACAAACACGAGTATCTATTGTAATAAAAAATTGAATATCTTATTTTAAAATGTCATGAGTGATTATGAACAAGTAATGAGCTGCATTATAAACGTAATCATGAAAGACTATTCAGCGTCAGCTAGCCTGGTCAAAGGATAAAAAAGATGCCCTCAGACTTAGCATTTATATTTAAGCATAAGATACTTTAGTTTGGGCCATTCCGAGTAGTATTGACGAATCCACATCATCAAACGCGACGTATAGGGCTGTTGATGAAGTAGTAGCCTAACTTTATCACGCCACAGGACATATATATATATATATATATATATATATATATATATATATATATATATATATATATATATATCTACAAAATGGAAATCGCTTAGGCCCAGTAGATGCATTCGCCACTATTACTCGCATTCTTGAGGTCTGCTTATATGATATACATTTAATTATCAACCTCTAAGCTTTTCAATTGCATTTCTGTAAAATGTGAATAACCCGCACCCTAAATACCCGGGTATATCGCGTGCATGTGCCTCATCTGCAATACCACTCGAATTTTATGCACTTGCTGTCAGTGACCAAAGCCCGGAAGGTAAGCAGATAAACAACCGCGTTGTTATGACGTTGGTAGTGAGCATGACTCTCCTTATGACAATTATTCTGCACCCATTACAACGCCTGTTTTGAAAAATTTCCTTAAATCATTAAACCATATGCTGCAACGTTGTATTGGAACAACGGTCTTGTTAGCATTATATTTGTGAGATAACCGAGCAGCGAAGCCTGCAGCAACAGATCTTAAGATAAGTATGCAAGCCGCAGCACAATTTCTAAAACAAAAGCCTAGGTTTGCAGGCGCGGCTTATACACGAGGATTTGCGATACATCACATCGCTAAGTAAATATTATCATTTTCATAAATACATGAATATCATAAGTGCAGCTGTTTCTAAAGAAAAATGCGGTTATTGATGAATAAATGTTATTGATTATGAAAGACAGACATGAGATGACTCTAGGACAGAAATTGTTCAAATATTTTTGATGCAAGAAAATATCCATATTTTCATGCATGTTGACCAAAGACAAACGTACTCACCGGACCTAAGAGTAAATTCTGCTACTATAGAGTTCCTTTTGAGCATTGTGAATATCAATTCAATGAAATGATTATCAAAAAGTCTAAGAACTGTTTTATTGGGCTTTAAAACGTTAAGATTTAAATTTAGCAGCTAATCTTATGCTCCCTCATCATCCTTGTAAGTGCAACTATAGTATCTAGTATAGTTATAGTTACATGAATGTACGAAAATTGCATTATCATTGTTCAGTTGTGAGTATCAATTGAAGCTAATGATTGGCAAAGACAAAGTTTGATAACCGAAAATTACGTGCGCATGTTCCATTTCAAAAGACGCTTTAATCAATTATAAAAAACATATTCATGCAAACAGCAATGTTCAGTAAATTTCGTTGCGATGTTATTCAGAAAAAGATATCGTGGCTGGTCTACGTCACGACTACTTCCTAAAAGAGTCAGCACTGTTTTGTCAATAAACTGAGAAAGATGGTCATCACGATCTCTCCAGCACAGTAGCACACAATATTAAACCTGACATCAAGCTGACATATGGCAAGACATCCAGCAGGCTTTACCAAGAACAATGAAACAACTATATTTGGGACTTTCTAAGATAGATCAACAATAACTAATTCAATACTTCGGAGAAAACTTATTTGCCGACAACCCTCTGCCCAAGCCGTAAAACTAGCCTGATTCTACGCGTTATTGCTTCCTTGGTTGCTCACACCCACCAATTCTATCATCATCGAACTGTGAAAAGCTGTATGTCAAAACAATCGATATTCGTATTAGACGGACGAGTACAAAGGATTTCGCAAAATACATGTACCACCAGCCGCGGATTCAACTTTCATCTGATTATGCTTATGAGCATCATATTCAATGCCTTCTCAGAACAATTCCTCAAAAATCGAAAAATGCCGATGCTTTAGTTTGAATAAATTGAACTCACTTGTTAGACTCTACGTTGTTTAGGAATTCAATCAACTGCGTCATTCGTCCTTCCTGCAATGCCTGTAGTCGAAATTGAGTATTTTGCTGTAGTTTCAAGCCACGTTCACGAATAGTGTCCCACCGTTGATTCAGCATCAAAACCTGAAGTCGAACATCTTCACTCTCGGCTTCGGTTAGTCGTCCGGAGGTGAGCAGTTGATGGCCTTCACGCAATGTACACGCTAATTGTGATTGTTTACTCCATAAAAATTGCATCAGTTCCTGAAACCCCAGAAAAAAGGAATCCAAAAGCTGTTTCATGTTTACAAGCGTCAAGTATTCACGTTATTCGATCACATATCATTACTTGTTGCAGATTATATATATGCACAAGAAGATATAATAATAAAAACAGATGTGTTATTTCCTACATGACCCTGATGTACGATAGATAATCCTGAAAGAAAATTGATGGACGAGTGAGGCAATTAGACCAAGTTCGATGAGTCCTACATGCGTATGTACATGAATGGCTGACTGCATACTCGAGCGACTATCCAATTCTGAAATACTGCTGAATTGGAAAAAATGATGACGAACAGTGCTGTTATACAGTCATGGTTAATAGTTGAGTCGGAGTTCCAAATACAGTCATGTTTTTTTTTAGTGGCGATATTTCACTTTACATAGTACATAGCACAACTATCACTGGTTCAAAGTTAGTTATCGATATGACAAGAACTTATACTAAAGAATAAGAGATATGTTCATATATGAACTAATCAAGTAACTTAGGTCTGAGTCACTTTGACCGGATTTTTTGAGTGTAATTGATTTTTATGAGTGATAAGACTTAGAAATAAGTTATTAAGTGCTTTAAACAGTTTATCTCAGATGTACTTTGGTTTTTTGCATCTAGATTAGTAACTGCAATAATTTAGAAAATACAATTCTGGTGATGGCCACTTCAGATGGTCGAAATATCAATTTTACATTTATATTTCTGTCAAAATTTTGCAGTCATAAGGCTTCCATAAAATTGTGAAATAATGCTCAGTAAACATAGGCGTATAAGGCACGATTGCACATAATTTAATTCGCTAAATAACACAAGGCTTCTAATATCAATTGAAAAGCTGCATTGTCAGAGGAACAAGCTAACAGTCACAACGCAATGCCTTAGAAAATCAAAAGTTTATTTTCAATTTTATTTAAAATAGTGTCTTTAAACTTTTTAAAGCCTGGCCTTCAAAAATGGACCTAAACCCTGCTTATGCATTGTTTCAATAATTGCTTTCAAAGTTGGTTTTAAAACTACTATTTTGAACATAAGCGTCATACTTTCATGCTCGTGTATGTAAACTTGGCTATCAAAAACCCAGTTTTAAGCATGCTCTTTATAGCCACCGCATCAAGTATGTTTTTAAACAGAGTTATTAAACACAAAATTTTAAAAAGACGAGGGTTTTTAGCTACAGGGTACCCGACAGAAAACCCGACAGTAACATTTAAAACAGTAAATTTACGCTAGAAGTAATCGATACTTTGTATACTTTTCAGCTCTACACATCAGTGTAAACGCTTAACCCACGTTGAAATGCGGTTATGAAAGCAATCAATAGAAATGCTGTCCCAAGCAGCAACAAGAGCGTTTTCACCAAGTCACCAACTGTGTGTTGATGCTGCCGCTTCATTTGTAGATGGGATGAATGTAGCCTCTACATGTATTTTAAGTAAATAGTAATTAAACAGTAGTAAATAAAATTCGGGCGTGTTCTCGCTAAGCCAAGAATCGGTATCTCTCGCCGCATGTGTTTATGCTCCATCCCGTTGCCGAGAAAAGTAGCGTCTTCCCATGGTTGAATTGATATCATTAAACAAATTATGTCATCAAGGAACACATTTCGTCGCGATTACGACAGCTACGAAACAAAGTTCCTTTTGACACATTCGTTATCCTTGTGATTTGCCGCTATCTTTAATGTTTCCTTTCTGGATATTTGGAAGGCGTAACTTCTTCACTTTCTTGCTTTAACTTTGACACCAATCCGTCAAAATGATATGAGATCAGACCGAAAAATTATAGTAAGACGCTGGAACATTTCTTGCACCTCAAGTTGGATGCTCAGTCTTAAAACCACCATCAGCCCTCGCTGAAAGGCAGTAAGTTTTGCAATGAAAAACTGCAATGTCGATCGCAAATCGCAAATCACTGTGTGTCACTGTCACTGAAAATTTGCACCTACGTCAGCGATTAAATGGTAGAGCACAATCAAAGGAGAACTCATTAACTGAAATTTTGTTAGCAGAAAATTAGACCGCTTTAAAGTTCTTCCGGTAGAATGTTCAGCCGAATTAATGAACGACGGTATCATACCGATAGCGTTGTTGCTCAGTCGTTTATTGAGTCGGCTAAATATTCTGCCGACAGAATTGTAGTTATTGAGCATCCCCAACATGCCCAAGCGATGAGTAAGCCAGGGATTGAGCCCGAGCTTGTGAAAAATTTCGGGACTGAAACCGCGCCCGGAAATGTAACGATGTCTCTCGTCAGTCCCGGTCTTGGGTCTCCAAACCCGGGATTCCGATTTTACTTGCATGAAAATTGGTTATTTTGATCAGGGGCGAAGCTTGGAAAAAATCAGTGGTATTCAGAAATTGATAAACTTATTAGTAGGTCTATCTCTACTGTCTAGCACACTAGGGTCTATGGAATGCGCCTTGTTACAAAAACAGGTATATCATGCATCAATCTGCATTCATGGGTACAGGTAGCTATTCCGCTATTCCGAATTGCTTTGTCTATTCTTATAGATGTCAATAGATTATACTCGTACTTATTTGTTAGTTGATTCTGTTATGATCTTGCGGTAGAATTGTGTTCATTTGCAAACACTTAGGTTTTGTGGGTAAATGTCAGCAATGTCAACTGATTAATTGATCATTAGTAGTCTGAAGTTCATTCATAGAATTGCTAAGTAAAACCAAGATCATAGGTTTTGATGAGTAAGAATAGGCATACGATTGATGAATGTAACAACTATAGACATCCCGGCATGCTATTCATATCAAATTGATCATAAACTTTACAAAATAGATTTTATGGCTTCATACAATTGTTAATATGCATGCGCATATATGCGCATATATGCGCATACGCTACACAAATCAAGAGCTACCAGTATATTGTTTATTTTCTGTGATTCACTTACACCTGCAAACTGTACTTTCACTCAAGAACTAATTTCAGCATATATACATGTAATTAGCATTCATAATTTCAGCACACACGAAAGCAAAGGTACGAAATTAGTTGACTTTATGACGAAGCACTTCATAAACACAATAAACATCAACAAGAGAGAAATTATGACATAACTTAAGTATAACTTTATATAGACTGCAATTTTGTAATACCGGTACATTGTTTTCAGGCCTGGCCTCGGAACCGGAATGCTAGTAAGCCCGGGCTTGCAGAACTTTACATCGGGAGCCCGGGCTCAGTATCGTTCCGAGATTACAACTTTATTGAGGAGTGGTAAGGCAGCTAAGGAAATTGACGCATTCAGTACAGTAATTGATAACTTTATTATTTGACATGCTTGAAAACAATAGTATTCACAGCCAAGACGTCAAGATCCTTAGAACGTAAAATGATGACATGAAAATGCCATGTTAAGCATATCAAAACTCAGTAAAAGTAAATTCCGTGGTCTTGTATAGGGCACCCTGTATACCGTAACTCCCATCAAATTAAATTGCTGCCGACAAATATAAATACTATGATAGAAACAAAGGATTCCGTAAACATACGCACAACATGCGCAAGACATAATGTCTTTATATACACATCAAAACAGTGTACAAAGCAAAACAGGCTGCCAACTCAATTCAGATCCTGTGCAATTGAAAAGAAAAAATGCAAAATGCTGGGATAAAAACATGATGCCTTCTTTTGTTATAAAACATTTCTAAAACATGATTTTCAAATCCAAGTAACTGAAGGATTATTGCGATTACAAGTGCCCTATACAACAGCTCGATCATTGACGATCGAAGTGTCAGATTTGTTATAAAATAAAGACGAATTCAATTGGCAGAAAGAAAGTACTCGCTGTCTATTGTACCGTCATCCATGCTTTCCCCTATTTCAAAACATCTACAAGTTAATGATGAATAATAACGAAGCTTCCACTATATAATTTGTTAGACTTCATAAGATAAAGCATTTGTGAAATCAGTCATGTGCTAAGATTAAGGATGTGAATTATTAATTTATGTAATTGATAACATTGAATAAAGCTAGATAATCCTTCGTTATAACAATATATTTCACATGCAACATTGATAACATTTTCAACTGCATGTATTTTGCCTCGGAGTTCCCACGAACTGTGTGCAGGAAAGCATTTGGACGAATGCGATCTAATGAACACGCAATAAAATTTGGATTCACAAAAGGAATACGAATTTGGCCGCTCCACGTGAAGGCTCAAGTTCAAATTGTCTTTGAAATGAAGGGGAGGAGAGCTTCCCATGTTTCAACCGAACATAAGCAAGATTGCAATGGCGAAGACTCCATCGAAGTGGTCGAAGACTTCTGCTGACTGTGCGGAATACTAGGTGATTCCGAATGTTATTGTGAGGCTATAACAGTTCGTGCAAGATGCGCCTCTTCCTTGTCCTTACCAAAAAAGAGCCCAGGGACAGGTATACAATGCCTGGATCAGGAATGTCTTACAGAATGTGTCGGAGACATAGTCCATAAAAGTTGATAGCCTTACTCGAGAAATGAGACCTTCATCTGATTGGATGTGTTCCATCAAACTTATAAATGTGTTCAGCATTTGTATGTACATGACCTGAAATCCGTCTTGTCAAAATCGCTTGCATTGGTTTGGTCTCTTGCAACGGATGCCGGACTGGAAGTGGACATGATGAATCTTGTGCTTTGAAGTATCACAGCCTAGGGAAGAGATGGTGGTGCAGCAATAATAACAACAAGCAATTTATTCTTCAAAAATTGACATTCATCAATTTTACAGAAAAAGCGCTCCATGGCCCCGGGAGGCGCTTGCAGGATTGCGTGAAGAACGTAAAGAAAAAGTACATTTATCTAGTATAAATAAAATTATCTGATTTCAAAATTGCTTTTAAACGCTGAAAAGATATGCACCAACACATTTAGCAGTCAATAAGCTCCTACACTTGGAATCTCAAATCGACAAAACCATCAGAATGAAGAAGGCTCATCCATGCCTACGACAATCGACACCACTCCATTGTCCGACCCTCATACCTGGGGAAGGGGAGACAATAATCGAGGGGTAAGAGCGAGTAGTCTGCTACGTACATACTACTTAGTCTACAATGTAATGTATTTTCGATTTATAAGTGGTCTACGTGGCACAGTGGTCATGTACCTGACCTAGCGATCCTTCGGTCCAGAGGTCGAGCTCCGAAAGTGTCATTGGAAGTTGCCAGGAAGGGCATCCGGACTAAAAGATCACGACACTCAGGATTAAAGTCTGACTGTGTCAGCACCGTCCAAGCCCCCAGATAGGGGGAGTATTGACGTTAATCCATCATCATTTTTTAATGAGTAATATGAGTAAACAGCAGCTTGCGTCATAACTGATGGGCTCCGTAAAGTTAGATGAAAGCAATGGAAGATAATGTTGAATTAGTTCGTTTTTCTAATTTTTCTAATTTACATTGATTTGATGAAAGAATAGTGTTACATGATAAATAGCACAAGAAAAATGATCCTAGTACATGTATTTCAGTTTTGTTGTTTCATAATTTTGGTGACTATAAATGTGTTATTTCAAGCCGCACGGTTAGGCATTAACGTTGACACCATACCTCGCAAAGAACGCAATCCAACTGCAAAAATTTCATGTCAATTATTCTATTCGTATATTCTAAAATGTCTCGGATAAAAACCTGAAATAGACTAAAATACTTATCACAAATAGGTAATTCAAGATATAAATTTTTCACAGAAACTTTCATTAAAGTGAGAATCTATTGAAGCTTATGGTCAAAACTTAGCCACAACATATTAATATGATGTTTTCATAGAATGGGTCATGTTGCAATATTGTAATTGATACGCATAAAATGAATCAGTTATCGCAGTATTTCAGCAAAAATATATGAAGAGAGGTATTAAGCTTCTGTTGGTTGCAAAAAAATGTAATTTCAAAAAAAATCGCGTGGTCGGTAACTGGGATCGTTCTATTTTATTCCGGGCGCTAGCTCCGATGATACGCCATATCATGAACATTCAGTTCTCCAGACTTGAACGACACCGAGAACTGCTGGGCTGCGGTGAAGAAGCGAGTTTCTCAACCGAAACCTTCTCTCAATGATCTCAAGACGACGGTAATGAAAGTATGAACCATCGAAATTAGCGAAGAGTATCGCAAGAAGCTGGTTAAGTCCATACCATAACGCATAGAAGCTGTCCTGAAGGCCGGAGGGGGGATCACCCAATTTTGACATTTTGACTATTCAATTGAAGCAGCAACTTCAGATTACGCAATTTGTTATTAAACACGCAGCGAAATCACACTGTTACCCTGGACACGTATATCCGATGTTGGAATAGATGTTATTTCATCAGCATACTATTTTCTAACTCAAATTGAAAATTGTGCTAATCAAATGACCAGCATGCTACATATATATGATAACAATAACACAACAGGAAATTCAAAACATACCTCCTGCTTCTCGAAAAGCGATCGCAATGCATCAGGATTATCTGAATTCACTTCTTCATCACTATTGCCTCTACACATCAGGGGGTCAGCATTCAGAACTTGAATTCCTTCCTCGGCCTCCAACAGCCAAACTAGAGCATTCTCCACCCGCTCTTGATACGTTAAGACGTCCATCGATTCGGTACTGCTGCCACTAATCGTTTGACTTGACTGGAATTCGAAATAATACGATCGATTTAGAAGCCATATAAGCTAACAAATTAATAAATTATTAGTTTCCGAGATGATGGAATATTGCTGAAATACAATGTGTTAAATCATTTGACTAAAAATATTCGATTACTACATTTGATTGAACGATGATTTCTGCGAATTAACAGACATTTACTCTAGTATGTCATTTGGACCATGCGGGAATCGAATGTCACGTTTTTATCCAGATGTATGTGTTCATGATTACGTGTCCACTCATCGTAATTCATCTACTGGTTATGTAATAATTCTCAGGTATCATTTGTTGGTTTGCTCATGAGTATTACGAATGTGTTTGTGAATTTGATTCATCACGATGTTGATCCTCTTATCAGGAAAAATGGAAAATATCATTCGATGTAATGGAACATCAAAACCAAGATTGAAATCCCAATCCTACCTCAAATACCCGAGCAAGAGTTGTCATATTAATCTTATCTTTCAACTTTACACTTGTTTTATATTTTATTTTAGCAACCCCATTGTCCCTGAAAATGGGCAGGAGAAAATGTGATATACATTAAAAATGACAACATGCATGCGATATTCATATACAGTGCAAAAGCACAGTCACTTCACACCCTTTGCCGTGTCCTTGACAATTTGCCGCCAATTCAATATGCCCTTCGCCTTCTCCTTTCATGCTCCCCAGTCTTCGTCTGTGGTTTCCAGGTCTCTCTTGATACAGTCCTTCCAGCGAATCCTTGGCCGTCCCTTCTTTTTGTCAAAGTGTCATCCATCTCTTCCAATTGCTTCACTACCGTTTCGTCTCCCATCCTTAACACATACCCTGTCCACTTTCTGTGTCACCGTTTTCTTCAATCATACGTCCTCCCTCAGCTCCGCCATTCTCCGTTTCTGCAAAAACCATACACCAAAGATGCGCCTTATCCAGTTATTTTCACACATTTGCAGGATATTTTGCTGCTGCTCAGTTAGTGCCATCGTTTCTAATTCGTGTATCAATTCTGGCATTGGCAAGACACATGTTTCCAAAACCTTTCCTCGTATCCTTTTACTAATTTTCTGTACCCCAGCACTCCTGCCACATTCTTGTACGCCCCAGCTGCGGCTTATATCCTTCTTCTTACTTCTGCATCGCCCCGACTATCTTCAGATACCATTCCAGCAAGGTACACTAACTGCTTCAGTTCCACTTCTCTCACACCCACAGCCAAGTTCTTCCGCTCCGTGCCTATATCCACATCACTTCCGTCTTCACCACGCTCATTCTCAGACCATCCAAGCTCATCCTAGTCTTTCAGTCTCTCTTCTAACTCATTTTCATCCTTCGCTACTACCACCAGTTCTTGCTAACCAGCTCCAATACAATTACAAATAGTAATGGACTCAAAGCACCACCCTGTCTTAGGCCTGTGTGCACTTCAAAATCATCACTGCGCTTCTCTTCGATCAATACTGCCGCTCTCTGTACATGTCTTCGATCACCCACATGTAATCTTCGTTGTAAATTATATATTAAGGAATTACTTCGTAGAGGGGCTCTTTACTTGTCGACAAATGACGGCAATGGAAGCATATCAATCACAATTAATCAATTATAATTATGGTTATTATCCTAGATATTCTTGGGGTCCAAAAAGCAATGCTGATCCATTAATTTCATGTATATCCATATTGATGTCAGAGGTGGGCGCGATTCGGAAAAATGAAGCTCCGATTTACGATTATCCGATTCGACTATCAGATGAAGTGAAATTCAATTCAAATTCATCATTTTAGCACTCCATTAAAAATGTGCACTCCAAATATCGGATTCCTACTTATAAAGTAAAATCATTGTAAGTAGTGTGCTTAACTTCAGATTCGACGAAGTTCCTTGCTG